>JAPQLA010000014.1:21506342-21518305 GCA_029822935.1 Naso vlamingii
TGGTAACAGTATATTGCACATAGGTTATTGCACATAGATTGATATTGCACATAGAGTATTAATACACCTGATTGAAACATGAACATGAACATGAACATAAATGTATTTACATAATGGACCTCGCAAAACACGTGATCACTAATTAAATTTAACATACAGTCTCCAATTGGAAATAATAATTGCATGTACTAGGAAGCTCAGCACCCAAGGCTCTATTGCCTCAGTAGTGCAAAGTGTCCTTGGGAACACACAGACGGACTGGAGGGGAGCATTGATCCTGCAGTGCAATCGCTGAATGAATTTGATCTACTGTGTTGATGGGTTGTTTCTCTTGGCTGGTGAAGTGAATGTTTCCTTGACTAGCTCTAATATAGTCATAATTTTCTGACTATGAAGGTGAAACCTCCTTAAAATCTCAGCATGATTAAAGGGATATGTTGATATTCTTTTATTCTTTTTGTTATTTGCCTCCCTTCCGAGTTCCAGACAAGAAGATAAATACCATTCTTGCGACTGTGTGTGCAATAACAAGGAAGAGACGGGCAGGGCTTACTTTCCTCTAATTAGCTTAGCTCAAACACTGGTAGTCAATGGGAAGTGTTAGCCTGCCTCCACCTAAAGCCATCAGATAAACTTTCCAACAACTCTAAATGGTCCTGTGTGCTTGTTGTGACTTGTTTGTTTACCACGTTATGATATTTTTAGACTCAGATGAGCATTTAATGTATTTCTTCTTCTGCTGTTTATTGGTGCACATGCACCCTGTGGTTTACTTCCAGTAGGCTATGTGTTTGATTCTAATAATACTTTAGAAGCCATTTTGGGATTGTTTGTTTTTTGTTCTCAATGACTTAGGAGATCTCTTGACTACTTGTAACCTTTCACTGATTTAGGATCTTTGTGAAATACTCTTAGTCTGAAAATTTAGGAGTCCAAAAATTAGGACTGACTTGCCCTTTTTGTTTAAAGGAGTTATTCTTCAAACAGCAAGTTGGAAGCTAGTTTAAGATGGAATGTGTTTTAAGAGCAAACGCTTTGTGAAGGAGATGTGCTTGTCAAGTTAGCAGATTTTATTAAATTTTTTGTTAGTCAAAGACCCTCAGCGTCATAGGTGTGTCTAGGGAGGGTTTCTAGGGTGTCTGGCCTGGCAAGGCATTGGCCACCCCAGGTGCCACCCCATTTGATTGGTTATCTGCCCGGTCAGAGGCGGCCTGTTTGAATTGATTGACGAGTAGAGATGAAATTCAAACTTAAACCTGAGAGGCAATAAAAGCACATTAAAGTTTTGCACAGTTCCATGAATATTTTTCTCAATTGTTATTTATTATTTTGTTGAGTCTTTGTCAAGTAAGCCAGGTCTATTTGTTTTTATATTTGTATTGTTATATTGATTTACATTGTTTTTGTATTGTCAAATGTGCCATTTCATTATTTGTATTCAAACCACAGGGTGCATGTGCACCAGTAAACAGCAGAAGAAGAAATACATTAAATGCTCATCTGAGTCTAAAAATAACATAACGTGGTAAACAAACAAGTCACAACAAGCACACAGGACCATTTAGAGTTGTTGGAAAGTTTATCTGATGGCTTTAGGTGGAGGCAGGCTAACACTTCCCATTGACTACCAGTGTTTGAGCTAAGCTAATTAGAGGAAAGTAAGCCCTGCCCGTCTCTTCCTTGTTATTGCACACACAGTCGCAAGAATGGTATTTATTGAGGAACGATTTCTTAAAGATTAAAAAAATATCAGCTTTATATTATATTTGTATGGGTGCCAAGCTGTGTTGTGACTGGTAAGTTTATTTAGTTTATTTATCTTTAAAATGTAACTTTAAACATTGTAATGCTAGTAATTACAGTAGGCATAGGTACTACAGACAAAAATAGCTTTAGGCCATTAGGCTAGGGCAATTGACCAAGTCACCAAATCACCAAGTCCCACAAGCCACCCCTGCATAACTCAGTGCCCCACTTGGGCCACCCAAGTGAAAGAAGTCTGGTTATGCCCCTGCTCAGTTCAGGTGCTGTTTAAGTATCCAACAAGCACTTAAATGGAAGCACACTGAGGTTGACCACAAATCTTTGTGATTTTAACTGTCTCATTTGAATGTGATACATGAGCACTAGAAGTATTGTTACTCAGTGTCCCTGTGAAATATCTTTCCCGTCATACCCTCTTTCTCAGGGGCCGTCAAGTACCTGGAGTGCTCTGCACTGACCCAGCGGGGCCTCAAGACGGTATTTGACGAGGCTATTCGAGCCGTGCTCTGCCCTCCACCCGTGAAGAAGAGGGGAAAGAGGTGCACCATGTTCTGAGGGGGAAACACTGCTAAAACACTGCACTACATCATCATGAACAACAACCACTACTTCTCTGTGAGGATGAGAGAGAAAACTAGCGAGCGTGAGTGTGCACTGCTGAGATTGCTTTCTTTATATTGATGTTTTTTCAAAGTGATATTGGAAACAAGACCGATATTAAATCTAAATTTTTTACCATTGCTAAATAGATTAATAGGTTCTTTGTGAAATACATTGACTGTCCACCTACTTTGTACTCATTGGACTACATCAAGTTGCCATGAGGGCTGACAAAGGTTTCTATTACTTGTCTTCATACTACAACGTCTCTTCTTTCTCAGCCATGCTTGCTTGAATTAATGCAGTGTTGACTCGATAGAAAGTGAACTGTGAATACGCTTCAGGTCAGAAGTTACCCTCAGCTCCTGATCTAAGATCAGCATGTGAACACAAACACAAACATTACTGACATGCACACAGAAATCTTATTGTTATTAAACAAAATAGTACTGCCTGCCTTCACTTAATTTCATACATAGAGCGTGGTGTCTTTCAAATGTTGAATGGAAATTCTGTTTTATTACAACCTGGGTCCTATTTTTGTAGTTTTAGCCCTCATTTTAATCAATTACAATGTTGAACTCACTCAAGTTAATAGTTGAGATTTAGGAGTCTCTTTAACGTCTGATGAGTCAAGAAACACAAGAAAATGCTTAAAAACTATCTAGCATTGGTATGCCATCATAAAGGCTGGGGTCAAGTCATGTTATAGCATAGAAAAGTTGTAACATCAGAGTGAGTCAGAGGATGGGGTTAATGGGGACCCAGCAGCTGTGATGGCTGTCTGACTGCTCGTTTATGGTGCGTTCCATTTACCTCAGAAGTCGGAATTCATAGCTGGGACTGACGTCAAACCTGAGTTGACCCCATTCAGTTACGAGATGCCATTGTTAGCTATTACTATTGTTAGCACTGTTAGCTACCAGCCAATAATAACACACTGTGTGATTGTTTGCGTGCAAAAGCAACATAATAACATGTTCACAGGTAGAAGTTGAACAACATTGTCGGTTTGACTGATTTAACGACACCAAAAGCAAGACTTTTTGGCTAATCAACAGTGTAATGAACAGTTTTTTTCATTGTTAATGCAAGAAGCTGCCATGTTGGATTTCAAGCTCGAAGTTACTGAATTTCATGCAAGTTTTCTGAGTTGGAGTTCTGACTTATGACTTATGAGTTCTCCCTGATGACGTATCTGACTGTGAACTTGAAAATTCCAACTTCTAAGATCAACTGGAACACAACATCAGAACTCCAGTCATTCTAAACTTGTCACACTATTTTCTTTTTAGCCTCACACAAAGTCTCAATTCTCAGCTAATTGCGTGTGATGGCTCATTTCTGCCTTTGTTAAGAGTAGTTTGATTTAAAAAAACCCCTCAAATTTCAAGTCCTCTTACTTGGTTTTACTGGAATTTTCAGCCACACTGTATCAGCTCAGGCAAAGATGATGAGATGTGTTTGAAGATTGCTCTTTGCAAGCTCATCATTATTATTACTCGAGTTGTAAATATCTTAAAGCAAAAATTGGAGCTTAAAGGGATACACCAACTTAGTTTTTCTTTTTGTTATTTGAGTTCCAGACAAGAAGATAGATCCCATTCTTTCAACTATGCATGCAGTAACAAGGAAGAGACTGGCAGAGCTCGCTCACCGCTAATTAGCTTAGCTCAAACACTGGTAGTCAATGGGCATGTGTGCCAGTAAACAGCAGAAGAAAAGAAGAAATACATAAAGTGCTAATCTGAGTCTAACATTAATGTAAAATGGTAAATAAACAAGTCACAACAACCGCACAGAACCATTTAGAGTTGTTGGAAAGTTTATCTGATGACTTTAGGTGGAGGCAGGCTAACACTTCCTATTGACTACCAGCTAATTAGTGGCAGACGAGCTCTGCCCATCTATTCCTTGTTTCTGCATGCACTGTCGAAAGAATGGTATTTATCTTCTTGTCTGAAACTCAGAAGGGAGGCAAATAACAAAAAGACAAAAAAACAAGTCAGTGAATCAGTTTAATGCCGGCTAACTTTTCTGTGGGCATTCAATCGTATCTCATGGCATCAGTCCACAGATATCATGAGATGATGAAGACTCTTGTGCGTTTTAATTGCTAATATAGCATGAGCCTCAATTAACATCATTTTGTCACATTACCTGAAGTTATTTTTCTAACCCACACATTTCACAGTAGCAATGCTCTGATCCTTGAACACAGTTGTGTTCTTCCTCTCAACAAACATCTGATCTTGGTCAAGTTTCTTTGGGTGACTTCCTCTAACTGTGAACATGTGACAGACAAGCATGCCAAACAAAGGGGCTGTACAACCTTGCTACCTGGGTTCTGCCTCTGGGGTGGAGGAGCTTGCATGGGTCTTAAAATATTCTGTCTTAATTTATCCCACTGGTTAGATCTTTTCCCTGTTCTTCCGTGTGTTTGTGTGTGCATGAAAGAGCAAGTCTGTGTGTGTGTGTGTGTGTCACAGGTGTGAATGCTGGTTTTTGTGTGTGTGGACGAGCACATGTTGGTATCAGTGAGACCGTTCTGACTGACAGTTTGGGGTAGTGCAGAAAAGACAGTATTGTTTTAAGCCAAGTTTATTAGTGTCCAGTTTTGGTACTATTTCATATTGTATTGTAGTATACACAAGACTTTTCAACAATCTGTGGACATAAAGAAAGAAAAATGGATATTAATGACATCTAGTGATGTACAGAATACTCCTTAGAAGAGGAATGCGTGATGAATATCTATCTACATGTACCTAAATATTTAGCTCTAAAACAATTCAAACTAAAGGAATTATAGTCACTCATGTTGAAGTTAGAGGTGTTGCTAACAGTGTACATAAAGGGGGCCAATCTTCGTGGCGTTTGTCTTTGTGGCAAACAGTGCAGATTGCGCCTTTATCAAATGCATTTCCGTATGGTTGCAGGCCTGCAGTGTGTCTGTCTCCCTCACATGGTGAGACGCAGCACTGCAGTCCCGTCTGTCATGCTGTCTTCGGTTGGCATAGCAAACTGTGTGGTTGACTCTTGTTGTGTGGTCCTGCCTAGCTAAGGTGTCCAAATGTAGCTATGAAACGCAGCGAAAAATTCTAATCTACTATTGCATGGAAGTTCTCTGGTTCTTTGACCCACTGTAATTCTTAGGCGAGGTTGTATAATGAAATGCATTGGCCATGTACGTATGTAATGTAAGATGACTTGTATACTTGTTCCAATTTGTTGTCTTATTTTTTATTACTTCAAATGTCTGTGGTGAAATATTTCAATTTTTTGTATACTAAATACAAATGTATATGTAAGGTACTGGGTGTACTGTCGTGATTTTCACTTAGCCCTTATTCTTTATTCCACAACAGCCCCGAGTTACACGTGAGAGCATCACAGAAAATACTGCAAGTGGACAGAAACACTTGCTTCCCATTGTTTACACTCACACTGTGGGCAAATACAAGACTATGAATAAAGAAATGATAAGGAAATGGACAGGTGTATAACTGTGCAAACATGGAAGTTCAAGTACAGTGATTCTCAACTTGGGGTCTGCAGACCCCTAGTGGTCTGTGGTGCAATTGCAGGGGGTCCATGGTATAATATAACATATATATTTTAAAATGATCCTATGACCTTTACAGACATACATTATTCCTCATATAGTGAATAGTGGGAACTTTATTTTATTATATTTATATATATTATATATTTTATATAT
Source organism: Naso vlamingii (assembly GCA_029822935.1). Taxonomy (NCBI): domain Eukaryota; kingdom Metazoa; phylum Chordata; class Actinopteri; order Acanthuriformes; family Acanthuridae; genus Naso; species Naso vlamingii. Next base: position 21,512,428 of record JAPQLA010000014.1, read on the forward strand.
ATTTATATTTATTTATTTTCAATTCCCTCTGTTTGATACATACAATATTGGTCATATTTCAGTACGAAGCCTCATTTTGATTTGCTCCCATTCTTCCTTGTAAAGTTACAGCATTACACTGTTCATTCAAATTTTACACTTCTTATGATCTTTTCAAATTAAGGGCACTCTAGCGTTTCAGTGGATAGACACTACTATTTCTTAATACGACTTTTATTATGAAAAGTTTGCCTGATCATGTTGGACATTCATTAACTTGCATAATTCAACATACAGCACTTAAAAGAAAGAAACAAACACAAAGAAGAAGATGACAACTGCCATGATTCAAAGAAGAGAAAGAGGAAGAAGAAGAACTACTCTGCAACATAACATTAACAACATGGAGAAATGACTAAAACGACCGTCTGTTTTGGACACTGGTCAAATAGACTCTGGCCCATTGGAGAAAAAGAAAAAAGATCAAGAGCAAAAACAGACTATATATTTTTGGCCAGGGTGGGGGGTGGAGGTTTAGGGGTCCTCAGGATTTTAAAAATTATGCAGGGGCTCCAGGGCCAGTATTCACAAAACATTTTAACTTACCATTAGGAGGACTCCTGTCACCAAAAGTTCCTAAGAGTTTTCTCTCAAAACCTATTCACAAAGCTGCTGAGAGCAACTTTTTCTGAGGAACTGGGAGACATTTTAAGCGGAGAGAAAGGAAGGGGTTGACCCTGTTGCTATGGACGATGTCATGTTTTATGAAGCTTTGATTGGCTGTCTTTGGTCCCGGGATATTTTGGGTCTCTGTCAGTGAATTCAACATAGAAATACTGTAGGAGGTATGTTGCCAAATAATCCAAATGAAGATTTTAAAATAAAATACAGGCTTAGTTAACATGAAACAAATAATAATATAATCTGCTTATGTTTACTTTACTCGCCTATTTTTAAAATTTTATCACTTTGATGTTGTGATTTTTAATCTTTATGTTTTTTTACCTTGCAATTGATTTATTTGTTGTTGTCTATTTTGCTTTTACTCTTTTTATTTTGTAATTCTTTTGTTTTCTTTGTGCTGTTTAAACCACTTTGGGCTGCATGTTCATGTAAAACGAGCTTCATGAATAAAGTTGACTTGAGTTACTGACAAGTCAAGAGCGCAGCTAATTGTCAACCTACATGCAGCTTGATAGTCAGCGTTTATCCACATAGGAAGCCTCGGTGTTTAGACTGCAGTAAACATGGTTGTTTCTGTTTGTTGGTGAAGTGATTGAATCCTTGACTAGCTCCACTATGATCATAACAGCCTCACAGTTAAGGCAGTACCTTTTTAAAAGCTCAGTATCTATAAATCTGTTTAAAATGTTGACCTGATTACATGGCCAGCAGCAGCCATCTTAGGATCCTTTGTGATTTGCTCTTAGTCACTAAGGAGTCCTCTTGAGGACTTCTAACTTCACAGGTTTAGAAGTTGGTTTTAGTGCTAAAATGTGAAATACTCTTAGACCAAAAATTAAGGTGTCTTAAAATTAGGACTAACACGCCCATTTTTTAAGAGTTGCTCCTAAATCACCCGGTTAGGAGTTACTCATAGCCTTATGATATTTTGTGAACACGGCCCCAGTACCCCAGAAAGGTTACGAACCACTGGTCCAGTATATAATCAATAGTCACTCAAAAGTATTTTAGACTTGTTAAAGGTTTTGTAGAAAACCTGAAACCATCACCATGGATCTTGATCATTAGAGAAACAGAGACACTACATGGTCTTCATCCTGTACCAGACAAAATTTTAAAATAATTCATTCACAATCATAGTACTTTTTTTAAGGAAAGGCAATACTCTTATTCTGCACTTTTTTTTTTTTTTATTGTTTGTCTACAAGGGCTGCAGGATTTTGAAAAAAATATCTAATTGCATTTATTTGCACTGATATTGCAATTGTGATATGATTTGTGACATGAGGTGATTTTTGCATAATTATATTTATTTTAATTGAATAACATATTAAAAAGATTATGGTGTAATTTTTGCAGGGATCTGCACCAAACAAAGATGTTTTACTAAATCTGTAGATTATGATGTGTTGTCCAGGATGACTCTGCAGCACCACAACATTTGTATTAAATTGCATTTTGACACACACAGACACACACATACACACACACACACACACACACACTCAGAGTGACTCCGTTAGTCACGCTGCTCTCATCACTCAGCAGAAATGAAATATTGTTCACCACGTCTTCCATCTCTGCACTCACTCACTCACTCACATACACATACACATACATACACATATACACATACACACACACGCACTTCTTCTTGAACAATTGTTGCTCTCCCTGTGATTAAAAAATTGCAGTACTTCATATTGTGATTTCGATTATCAGTGCAGTACTATTGTCTACATATAAATGTGACCAACATATTCTTTAAATATATTTGTTTTTAGTAAAGATTGTTTTTTAATCTAACAGAATTTTGACTACTCTTTTGGCTGGGAACTTTTGGGGGTCCTCAGCAAAAGGTGAATAATTTATTTTTACTATATTTAGTTTTGAGTAACACAATGACAAAATGTATGACTGTATGTATGTATTTGTTCATAGGTTTCACACAAGATCTGTGATAAAACATCCAAAAGCTAAATCTAATCAGAAATACTCTGACAAACACTGGTCACAAACTCTCCTGTCCTTGGGACGAAGCAACATGAAGATGTGCTCACTGAAATTAGTGGATTATGTCTTAACCCTTGTGTGGTGTTCATGTTTTGTTACTCAGCCAATGTTTGCTGGTCTGGTGGACCCACTGCATTATGTATATATAAAAATTACTGAACAGATGTTTATGTTATCCTAACTACAAGCAATATAAACTTAATACATGGTTAATATTTGCCATTTACCTCTGTTACATGACATTTATGAATAAAAGTGCTATTCAGTTTTTTTTTGTGTGTGTGTGTGTGATAAAATGTGATGAAAAACAAAAATCAATTATAATCAAGATACTGGTGGAAAAAATGTTTATCTTGAACAAATATAAATGAAACAAAGCTTTTAAACGGCTGAAGTTTTGTGACAGTTTGACTTGACGAGTGTTATTTTGCAGGCGTGCCAGCCAGGTATCCCTCCTGACATTTAGGATTGTTTCAGTCAAACACACACACACCAGGACACACACTCAAAGTGTGCACCCTCAACATTGAATTAAATAAATAACCCGGCATAGAAAACAAACAAGAACACTAACACAGGATTTCAGATGCGTGGCAAATATAAGTGTATTCAGAGTCTCTCATCCATTGCTAAACCCTCAGTTCAAATGTGCATTGATTATCAGTGCACAAGTTAATCCACCAAAAAAAGCCTAATCCACTTCAGGTTTCCCTTTGAACCATGCCATGATCAATCCACGGGTGAACCCTGTGCCTACAGGGAACACAACCACACAAGTCAGTTTGGAAGGCAACACAGTTTCAAATCAGCAATGTTGAAACAAGCAGTTCAGTCATTGTTCAAATTAACACAAATTAACACAAAACACAACCATTCACTCACGGCAGTCAGTCCGGTCAGTCAGAATGAGACCCGATCCAGGTTCTCCTTCTGCCGGTGGGCTGTAGACTGGCTTCCCGCAGACAGGTAGTCAGCTGACAGCAGGAGTGAAGCAGCAAATTGCCGGAACTATGCAGGGGATGGAAAAGGAAGAAGTAGTGATCTGCCGATCACAGGAGGAATGTCAAGTATATCAAGCGGAAGGAAAGGGTTTAAACATGGGTTTGATCCCCTGAGCGCTCCGCTTCACGGCGGCTGTTTCTCGCTGCGTGTTGCTCCCGTGGCTGCTCTCACCGAGTGAATGAATACGGAAGTGACTGAAATTGAATCGAGCCGCGAACCACGGACGAATCGGTGAGTAGTGGGTGTATACATGGGTGTGTCCAGGGTGGTACGCAGCTCCGTGGGGGGTCAGGCTGTCAGAGTTTACACTGTCTCTATTGAGCAGGTACAGTGTCCGTGTCGGCCTACACGGCACATCCGCTCTGTTGAGCAGATGACCCGCACATGCCAGCCTTTACTGCACATGAAGGGCAAGGGACATAATGTTACTGTGTCTTCCTGTCCATCTTGAGTCCAAACTCATTGTAGATTTTTCTTGTTGCTTATTTTTTGTTGCCACTGTCTACTGGCTGGTCGGTTCTGTGGCTGGCTGCTGACAGGCTCCTTTGAGGCTGGCTGATGGTCAATCTCATCCATTACTCTGAACTCAGACTGTCAGACTGAACTGATGGAATTGTGATCCTCATATTCTGACAACTCCTCTTCATCACCTTTCAAACCTTCCCTCTCTTCTGTAAGGCCCTCTGAGCAGAGAATCTCTTCGATATCTTGGTCAACTGCATTAAGCAGCCACACAGGCAAAACTATTTCTCTGTTGTATCCTGGCCTCAAAGTGCAGCTGAGACAGAGTGTGAGAAAATTCAATGGTTCACACAGCAGACAGGTGTTGGTGCTTGAATTAGACTGTAACAATGGTAAAACCTTGTGAAGGACTAGCAGGAGAAGACAGACAAACACACACACACACACACACACACACACACACACAGCTGGCCCAGGTAGGACAGGGTTAGGACAGGGTTTTTTCCGGTTCGCCTCCAAGAGGATGACAGCCTAACTTTTGAGCTCCCGACGGTTTTGTGAAATAACCTCCTTATAACTTAATATTGTCAAACCCAGTGAATAATTTGATCAACAATGGAGTTGGGGGTTAGCACCAGAAGTAGGACGGCGACGAACATGGCAGAAACTTATCATGAAGCAAGTGAAAACAGCCGAAGTAATTCTCCGAGCTCACATGCACCTGATGAAGACGGCTCTGAAGTTAGCCTGCGTTGCATCCTCAACGAACTCCGTGAGTTCAGAAAGGACAACAAAACACAACTCTCCGGTATCACACAGGAATTAAAAAGAACAAACATCAGACTGGACGAAGCAGAGGAGAGGATTGATGAAACAGAGACCGTGCTGCAAACAACATCCACGTTAATAAAGCGGCTAACCTTGAAGCTAGGCTAATAGACCAGGAGGGCCGCACGCGGAGGGATAACTTAAGGATTTACGGGATACCGGAAGATAAAGAGGGCAGCGACATGACGAGCCTTTTGGATAAGTTGCTGAAAAATGCCCTGGACTTCCCCCGCGAAGGAGAGCTCCAGAGTTCCACTTTGTTTTGGTGGTGTGTTGATAAAGACTGTTTCAATTTGTTCTTACTATGTTTGTTTTTTGGGAGAGATGTTTAAAGTGTATAAATCCAATGCCAGCAGAGACATTGAGAGAGGGTGGGTTTAACTGATGTGGTAAACTATGAATAAGCAAATCCTTAAGGTAGTCTCATTTAATGTAAACGGGATTTTAAACCCAGCAAAGAGAAGTAAAATACTGTCAAAAATGAAAAAGGAAAGTGCTCAGGCTGTGCTCTTGCAAGAGACACATCTCACTCCATCAGAACATGAGAAACTTAAAAAAATGGGATTTTCAAGGGTATATCATTCATCTTACGAATCAGGGCATAGAAGAGGTGTAGCAATTTTGATTTCACAAAAAGTATCATTTGAACACATCTCAGAGATATCAGACAAAGGAAGGTATATAATGGTCACAGGAAAAATTGATGACACAGTCATAACACTAGGTAGCATTTATACACCACCTGGAAGTGATTTTGCCTTGTATAGAAAACTTTTTGATTTGATGATAGGGGCGGCTGGTACTGTCATATTCGGCGGAGACTGGAATATCCGTCTCAATCCAAAATTAGACTCATCAAAAAACTCAGCCGTCACATCATTACATAAGAAAATTAACATATTAATGTCAG
>JAPQLA010000014.1:21524774-21541526 GCA_029822935.1 Naso vlamingii
CCTACTATAAGACATGAAGTGAGTTTCAGTTTTTTAATGTGAGCGTCAAAGTGTTTACCTGCTGCGTGCGGACAGACAGACAGACGGTCAGACAGTCAGACAGCGCGCTCGGCTCGATCCGCCTGCAGGCTGCGGGAGGAGACTGATGTGTTTTCCGCTGGGCTCACAGATTAAACTTAAACCCGGGTTAAAAACCTGTTTATGTTCCAGGTCAGTCCTGCGCTGTCACCGTGAACAGGCAGAATCCCCCCAGTCACATGTCCCTGTCAGTTTGACGACCCAGACGGCAAGAAAGCAGGCGGTCTGTTCTCATGAGTTCTTCCCTGACACATGCACCTCCATGCTGAGTGGAGTTTGGTTTGTGCTGCAGCAGGACAAAACTGTCCACAAAGCTCGTTTGGTTCACCCAGCTCACTGACAGCCATCATCCCGAGCCATTTGTCACCAAGAAGGACTATTAGGAAAACAAGAGAAAGAAAGGACTGGGACAGTTTGCTTTTGTCTCAATTCGATTGTATCGTCATACTTGGAAGCTGATTTCTTACAATTGTACCATAAGAAAAATCGCGTTACAGCCGAAAATTGATTTTTTTTTTTTTTTTTAAGCTGTATAAAGAGAGAGAGAGAGAGATTGTGGCATCAAGATTCATATTATGATGTAAATGTACTGAATGTCACTTTCGTAAACTCGTTTCACATTTGATTTGTTCTGTTGCCGGTTGCAAGAAAACCAGTTAATAATTCAACAGACATGTATAAGTGACATTATGCCATCAATAAGTGAGACAGTTGAGTAGAACTGAGGCATCTCATGTTAGTAACACCTGAGCTTTCATGGCAACTCAAAATGTAGGCTAACTTATGAAAACACAGTACCGTGACTTTTGTGAGCAGAAGCTATATTCGCACATATTTATGGACTAACAACTTCAACTGACACCACATCACGTTTTTTGTAACTTTTTGAATACACAGAGTAAACCTTTGTGAACTAAATCACATACTGACTTGCACCACTGAAGTTGCAAGTGATACAAATACAAACTTAAAAATTGTCAGCTGGGCAGATTTTGCTGCTGATGGAAATTTAAAAAGTTACAGTTACACAGATTGCAAGTTAAAATTCAAATAATAATTTAAATGCTCTTTGAGAATGATGATTTTTTTTTATTCTTTTGACTTCTCATACTTGCTTCTACAAAAATTGTTGGTTTCCTTTTGTTTTCTTGTTCGTCTTTTAATTCATCATCTTGTGTGATCATCAGTTAACACATGCACACACACACGATAATCACTGAAGAGTACACTGACAGACACACACACACACAAATGCACACACACGTAAGTGTAACCTACAGTATTCACCATCCACATTCAACCCTGTTAGTGTTAAAGGAGCAGCACGAAATAACGGAGTTCCTCTGTAAGATGCAATTAGTAAAACATGTTTTACAGTGTTTAGCTCAGTGAGCTCATCTACCTGTCTGACAGTTTACACAAGCCAGGATGTGAACATCATTTCGGTGCTCACTACAGCGAGCTACTGCCACTGCATCGGTTACATGATGTTCTTTCTGTTCATGCTCCCACAGATGCACACATCAACTCTGCAACAACAAAAGTCAAACTCTTGAGAATGCAGTGACATTTTATTCTTCTTCCACAATAAGGCATCAGCAAAAAGTACAAAAACAATTCTATCACTCAGTCTCACCCACTGACCGGCAGTGGGACCCATGCTGTGGGTTTTGAAATCTAGTCCTGTGTGCAAAAAAAATGAGACGAGTGTTTTACACAAATACTTGTTGCAGTCAGAAATACTGATGCTGGTTACTGTGAGTGGAGTGGCTGGAGACAAACAACCAGTTTACCAGTGTACAAGTCAGACAAATATGAAACATGGAGTCGAAAGAGAAACAGTGGTGATATTAAAGACCAAGTTGTCAGCAAAGACTTATCCAGAGCATTCATAAAACAGAGGCTCAGCAGACTAAGTGGCATACTTAGAAATCTACAGCGTATCTGTGACTACTGAGACATTTCTTAACTTCACTTTTCTTTTGCCTTTTAGAGATCTTGATAAAACACCTGAAGGTGGTTTTTCATGTAATGTCACACAGCTACAAACATACAAGAATTTGCTCTGTACCTTAATTTAACATGGTGACAAGATGAAGTTCAGCAGGTATGTTTATGCTGTTCAGCATACACTATTTCTTTAGCTTGTCAGCTAACTTTTGCAAATTAGCACTGACCATGGGTATGCCACTAATTTTGGACAAATTTAAATTTCAGCTAATGATAGTGCCAAACAAAAAGTTAAAACAATTCATCTGTAGTGAAAAATGCATGCCTGAACCAAATTTTATAGCAAACTATCCAACACCTGATTAAATGTGTGAGTCTGAACAAAGCCGGTAACACTTCCATGGCTGGAGCCACCACATGACATGTCAGTCACCATGGTGACTCATTGCCTCCCAGTGTGACAGTCACAGGCTGAGCCAAATGGTTTTTAGTTCTCGCCTCTGTTCTGTCATCTAGAAATCAAAGTCATGCTTATCTTATTTTACAGGAATACGCCAGCTTTTGTTTCTTTTTGTAATCTGCCTCCCTCCTGAGTTCCAGACAATAAATTACATACCATTCTTTTTACTGTGCGTGCAGTAACAAGGAAGAGATGAGCAGAGCCTGTCTCTTCCTTGTTGCTGCACGCACGTCGAAAGAATGCAATCCATCTTCTTGTCTGGAACTCAGGAGGGAGGCAAATAATAAAAAGAAAAAAAAAAGGTGTATTCCTGTTAAGTATCCTTAACTGAAACTAAACATTCATTCCTAGTAATTTGCCTTTTTGGTCAGACTTCTTATAATCTGGCAATTTATTTTGACAAATCGTATTATGTGAAACTCGCGTGCAACCAAATTCAAATCTGATGAATCACTTCTTTAGTACCATAGCTTGTGATAAACTGAAGTGTTGGTCAACAGGAAATTCTGACCAGATGGCAGTGCACACAAGGTCAGAGGTGACTTAAACTGTGAGCAACCATCCTCTGAGGACCATGAATATGCATGTGAAATTTTATGTCATTGTGGTTGAGATATCTTTGGCCCTGCTTAAGTCTACTTCCAACAAATGAATCAGCTTTGTACAACCCATGCAAAGATGAATACATAATGAAGTACACTTGTATTTGCACCAACACTGAAAAGATTTACCTGCAGTCAGTAACATACAGGAACAAGATCAGAGTAGTGAAAAGCTACATAGATGGGCCTGGAGGAGATCAGCGAATACAAGGAGTAAATGATTCAAGATACTAAAGTAGTGTTTGCCCACACAGCACACAAACCTTCCACAGATGTTTCTCTCAAAGGCTCACGCACAATCTCATAACTGGTCATATTAAACATCAGATCATGTTTGCTACAAAAAAACAAACAAAAAACCCCCTCAATACAGCCTAATCAGGCACTGAAAAAGTACCTTGATGATCATTTGTTCTAAAAGAACTACCATGACTTCATGCTGACTTTGGGCTAACATGCAAAGAGTTTAAGTAAAAAGTGAAGAAATGAACTTCATAAGACACATTCTCAAAATCAAACTCAGGGCTGTGAGAAATACTGCAGTGTTTGCCTGAAGTGGATTAGCACTCAGCAAAGGAGCATGACACTGACATGTTTTAACAACAAGGACTTTTCTTTAAAGCCACTTGTTGAGCACAAGGGCCTCAAGATTTCAGAGTAAAACTCCTGTCTGGAAAAAGAGAAACTCAAAGCAGAGATGTCTTTTACAGTCAACCACTGGGTAACTTCAGGTTTTAGGATTATGGCCAGCAACTTTGCCTATTTGGCTATTCAGTAAAGTTTAACTCAGCTAATGTTTAATAATAAGAGCAGGAAGTGGGAAGTCTGATTAAGTCGATGTCTGTCTTAATGCAACACCCATATGTCCACATGCACAATGGAAAAAAGCAGTTATCCTCCCCCCCTCTCCATACTGACCGTACTCCATACTGACGTAAAAAATAGCAAAACATTTCCACAGTTTTTGTGGAGCAAAACTGAATTTCACTGAAGTCTTAAGCTGTTACACACCAGGAGTGTCACAAACTGACAACACCGAAATGCGAAATACCCGCTGGCAATCATTTCACATTAAAACTATTCAGACCGGCAGCAACATGAATTTGTAACAGAAACACAGGAATATGATTTTGCGTAAGAGTTTTGACAGCTCACTCCAAAAGAAGGAAAAGTGGACTCTAGCCTTCACGTGGTCGGCACTGCACACAGTAACGCTCCCACTAAAGGCTCCTATTGTTCCCTACATGTAGTAATCACAAAAAAATAGTGCTTGCCGGGTTGCCAAGTTGTTATGCATCTTGTCTGAACATTAATTGTATTTAATATTGCATTGTATTCCATAACGAGGAGTTTCAGTGCTTGAAGTTCCTCTCAAAACAAACATGGCACTGACCACGTAAACTTCTGCTCTTCCGTACAACCATCATAACTGATTGATTACTAGTTTGCAGTGCGGAAGCTCAGAAAAAAATCAACTCTGATGCAATGTATAACACAATTCTCACAGCGTGATTTTTGTGCACTGTGTGAAAATACTCACACTGAATCAGCAGTTTGAAAAATATTATTTGCTGCCGACTTAATTGTACGAAATAAATACACTGGGTGTGTAAAGGCCCAATGTGTGTAAAGTCTGTGTGTTTCGTCAAAAACGCAGATGGGTTTTCTTTCCACAACACCTCTGCTGAGTCAGCAGAACAATGCTGTACTAACCCTAGCTACAATGCTAATATTGCTAGCAGTAGGTTGCTATGTTTCAGAGACTCAAAAAGTTTTTGTAACAGACCTGGCAGCTGCATCACCTTGCTGTTATTTTGACAAGCAAATTTTTCTCTCTCCTCCATATGAGGCCAAACTGCTTTTGTACGTTTCTGGAAATTTTGGAGACAACAGTAATTTAGTTTTTTTTACTTCCCTCTAGAGTCAACAGCAATGTGCTGAGCAAAAAGGTCAGCACAGCTCTGATCCAAGTCCAGTGGATTTGAACTTTCGGTGTACTGCTTACACTCGCGCGAAGCCTTTGGCACAAACGCTGTTTCTCTGTTACAATGTGAATGTGTGTGTGTGTTACAGCTTATTTAACTTGGAGGCTGAGCTTTGTTATAAGTGTGTATTATATCCAGCGACTTTGATCAAGTTCCTTTAACACAGGCCAATTTCTCAGAAATTAATATGAAACTTTGTACCAAGAGCCACGACAAAAACATGTGATTTGGTTATCAAAAGAGACTGTCTGTCTGTCTGTGGAGCAACTTTGTGGCTAATGTTGTCTGTTGTATAGCTCTGCCCCTGAAAGGTGTTCAATAAACCCTGTGTTGAGCGTGAGGTGAGGCCGCTCTGGATAAATGCATCCAAAAAAATGAAGTGAGTAAAGTTTCTGTCAAAATGAAAGTGGATCCAAACAAGGCAGAATGAGATCACAGGATGAAGCTTCAGCAGGTTTCAGTGGTGCCAGATAAAAACACAGCTGCTTTCAGTTTTGGTGGTGAGGGTTGAGCTTCGGACACCAGTCAGTGTGTGGATACAGATGGCAGTGGATTGTCTTAAACCTGTGGGGGAGAGCAGAGGAGAGTCAGGGACAAAACATGGAGCATCAGTCGAATCTACGATGATCACACAAGAAATCAAACTGAAATTCATGTTTCAGGTTTTTGACATCAGTTCTGATACGGCCCATGTGCACACACATTTTTGGCACAGCATGTGGTCAAAACAATGTGGACACATCCTACTGAGGAAAATCTTTAAACCCCAGTATGGTACAGCACAGATTTTCCAGTTTGCTGAAAAAGAATATGAATGGCATGCGTAGAGGCCTGACTTCAGCCACATCTCACACCTCTGAAATGAAGTGGAAAGCTGGCTATGAGCAAAATCAGTAGCTGACCTCACCAAAGCTTTTGTTGCTGAAACAGAGCAAACTCTGCAGCTGGTTTCAAAATCCAGTGCAAAGTTTTCCCTAAAAAAACAGGGATGGGTCTTGTTAACATTTTAATGGTACTACTACTCTTACTGATACTGCTTATTGATCCGTTACTCTAACAGTACTCGTGTCGGATCTTTTTTTTTTTTTTACCTCTTTAAGAGAAGAAATTAAACAAATTAAGAAAAGAATAAACAATTGTTTTATTTTTTTGTACTGTATAATAAACATTTTTGAATACCGGATCAGCAGCACTGTTTTGAACAAATAACTGTTATAGAGTATAGCGTGATGATAAATTAGTTATAACAGAAATATTTTAACATGTTTTAACAGCCATGTTCAACAATTAACTATTCTCTCTCTCTCTGAATAGCTAAATCAGTAGCTTAATTGCCGGTTGTAATTACACTTGACTGTGAGTGTTTCTGGTAGCCAGTTTGAATGCTTTCACCATTTCAGACAGAATTCATTAACCAATAGCTGAACATTCAGCTGACTAATGGTTACCGACATTCATTAACCTGTGTTTGTATAATTTAATTCTGTGCGTGGGCTCCTGCTAGCAGACCATACCTGCGGTGGATGGGGAAACAGGAGAGGAACTAAGGGCTGGGCAGCTGAAAATTGTCCATTTGTCCGTCTGTGTGTGATGTAACTTTACTTTCAGTTGTGACAGACAGGCAGTGACTGCTGGCCCCGCCCCCCTGCACAGGACAGGCTCTGACACAGAGATGTCTGTTCAGAATTGATAATAGTCAAAGTCCATCATAGACAAATGCCTTAATTTGTCCAATACTGTTAGCAAAACCAAGTATGTCTGAGCTTATCGATACTACAGTCTTTCTAAATTTAGCTCCGGGGCCCATTTAATACCAGGTTTCGGTACTCATCCCTATAAAAAGTCTGAGGCTGTTCCAGCAGCACAATAATGTCCATGGGTTTTGGTCACATGTCCATCTCTCACATATAATGGGAAAATTCAGATGTCCACATACTGGCCACGTAGTACACATTGCAGTTAGTAAATAAAAATTCCCCACACACTGTGTGTGCGTGTGTGTATGTGAGAAGGTTTATGTGCCTTTTTTTTCTATGTTTGTTGGGTCCGACTTTTCACCCATGGTGTGGGGTCTGACAATTTCTGTGGGGATAAAATCCTGGACCCCACAACTTTAACATTAACTAACTTATAGATACTTAACTAAGATAGCTGTACAAACATGTGTGTGTGTTAACTGTGGAGAAATATAGCATGTTAACCAGGGAGAAACATTTTGGTTATTTCGCTGACAAGGGTCCCCCCTCTAGTGGCCGACTGCACTGTAATGTTATTAACATGCTCGCCTTGTCGGATCTTCAACCAGTGAAAAGCCTCCAGCGATGCTGACCACATTTCTTCTGTTTTCAAAGCCACCGTAACTCAGGGTCACCTGTTTGATAACATCAAGTACACACAGTTCAACTTCAGGAAAGAGAGCAAATAATGACAAGAGCTCACAATGAGCCATACAAATACTTATGATATGATACTGACATTTCTAAATAAAAGGTGCATACAGTAGTATCTTTAACTGTCTGCACATCTGCCCCTTTCACGCACGCACGCACGCACGCACACAGTCAGTATTATACCTCAGTGCTGAGTCATTTGATCACTATGCATGAATTGTGTTGGTGGCCTTGCAGTCTCTTAAAACTGGTTGATGATGTCTCTGTATTGATTCCTTCTGTTCTCACAGACTCACCTGCTGCAGCACCGTCTCAGTGGGCAGCTTCTGAAGGTTCTCCAGGTGCGAGTGGAAGAGGTGTGTGTGTGTCAGGGTCACCTCCAGCAGCGCTTCGATGATGTAGCCAATGGTGCAGTCATCTGGTAGTCGGATCTTCTCTGCTGTGCTGATGAAATTCCCCAAACTGAAACCAGAAGGCAGAGTTTCAACCGACAAAGCACTGAGCCATTTGCCACAAACATTTCTAAACTCATTTTCCTCTGAATCTAGAAAACAACAGCTCTTCTACCAAATTGTTGACATTATTTGTTTGAATTATTTAATATCTAAATATTTGCCATTCTTCAAGTCAGTATGTTTAAAGGCCTTTGCCTTTGGTTATTATTTAAAAGCACTACCTTTCTACCAAAAGTAACACAGCAGGGTTAAATTTTGGTGAATTAAACAGAGGGGTCCGAAGAGAAGCTACACATAAACTGTAGAAAACTTTGTCACCCTTTGTATCTTGAACATTACTGACACTAAGAGTACCGTCCGCATCTATACTTTAAAATACACTGAAGCAAGTTCTCTGATGTTATCTGAAGACATTCTTAGACAGTTTCTTCTTCTTTTCATTCTTTACATTTGTCAGAGCTTCCGTACATGGCTACTCTGTCTGTACAAAAAAGGCTTCAGAAGGTAAAAGTCTGTATCAGTTCAAAGATCAATGGAGTTTGTGACCAACCTGGCCCATGGGCTCATTTTCAGCGCCAGACCTCTGCTGATGCAAAAACCTGCTCCGCCTGTGGCAAACCAGAACTTGACAGACACCTGAAATGAGACAGAAACTGTTGTTGCTTTCTGAAGGAACTTCCTAAAGTCTGGATTGAGTTTTATTGTTCAGTGCTAAATGAAGCCAGAAACTGGTAACAAACTGACTGACCGATCCGTCACTCTTGACCCTCTCTGCAGCCTCTATGGGATGATCCAGACTCGGCCGACCCAGGTAGACATCTTGGCTGTGGTGGTAGGAGGAGAGCAGCTGCAGCAGGCTGGGCAGGATCACATAGTTATCATCATCCACATGGCAGAACCACCTGAAACACACACCACGCACAACACAAACACAAACAAAAACACACACACACACACACACACACAGTCAGCACTGAACCTTAATCTGTAAGTGATTACTTGTTTAAGGTCTTGTAATCAATAATAAAAAATGCATTAAGAACTGCTGAATTAGTTAATAAAATGAGAAGTGTGTTTTCGTTGCAGCTCTGCTGGTGAACAAGTCTCCTTACTCACTTTCTCTGAGACTCGATGAACTTGTCGTACTCCACAGACATCTTGCAGCACAGCGCCTGTCGGGTGTGAGCTGCTGAGCAGTTTGTGTTGATGATGTTAGCTCCTGAGGAAAGAGGGGGGTCCATTTAGTTAAAGTTAGCCTTCTGGCTAAAAAAGTAACATATGCAATGCAGTTAGACTTTTAGCAAGATTACAGTTCTCATGTTGAATACCAAAAATTGCAGTGAGAGGATTTGGAACAATTGGTCTTTTAAGTATTTTAGATAATGCATTAAAAATGGATGACCAATAACCCGAGAGTTTTGGACAAAGCCAAAAAGTATGAGTGTTGCATGCGAATTAGTACATCTGTTGCAAGAATCATCTATTGATGGATACATTTTTGAGATTCTGACTTTAGATAAATGAGTCGGTGTGCTATTTTGAACTGAATTAGGCCGTGTCTGGCACATATTGATGAGGAATGTATTCTTGACATTATATCTGACCACTCAACATCTGTAAGTTTTACATTAATATCAGCCTGCCGTGCTTCTTTTAATACATCTAGAAATGCCATCAGAAAAGATGAAAGCTTTGAGACAAGACAGATATTGTGCCCCCGAGAGAAGGATCAGCTGGGAACAGAGTGTCTATAGGCTGGTGTTCAGGGAGAACTGGAAATGATCTTGTATGATTACAAGCCCAGTCTCAAACCTGCAAGTATCTAAAAAAATTTGATCTTAGAATTTTGAACTTAGCTCTAAGCTGTTCAAATGATGCAAAATTGTTTGTTATATACAAATCTTTAAAGGAGACTATTCCTTTCTCACACCAAACCAGAAAAAAATTATCATGAAATGAGGGGAGAAACTGATGATTAGCCACAATAGGGGCACCGAGTGAACCATCCAAAGTGTTTCCGCACCTGAGACCAAATGCGCAAAGACTGGTTTACTAAGGGGGCAGTAGACACGGCTTGTAGTGCAATAGGCATTGTCGAATATGACAGAGCTGAGAGAGATGTTGGTTGGCAGACGTCAGCCTCAATCTGCACCCAGGCAGGGGCCCCACCATCAGAGTAAGTTTGAAGCCAGTATGCCAATGCCCTCAGGTTACTTGCCAAATAATACAATTGGAAATGTGGTAAAGCCATACCACCCACTTTTCTAGGCCTTTGTAAAAATTCCTTACAAATACAAGATGGTTTCTTATTCCAAATAAAGTCAGATATAGTCTTATTCAAATGTGAAAAGTATGATTTGTTGATGAAGATTGGTAAAGTTTGGAAAATGTATAAAAACTTGGGCAAAGTGTTCATTTTTATCAGATTTATTCTGCCTGCTAATGAAATAGGGGGCACTGACCATTTGTCAAAGGCCATTTTGGTGTGCTCCAAAAGAGGAGCAAAATTAAGCTTAAAGAGATCAGAGATCCTTCTGGTTATGACTACACCCAAGTAAGTAAAGCTTTCAGTGGTTATTTTGAAGAGACAAGCATCAAATGAAAAAAGTGACAGTGCAACAGGATTGACTGGAAAAAGTTCATTCTTTGTAACATATATCTTGTATCCATACTGCTAAATTCGTGTAGTAGTGTCATGACACAAGGCAAAGTATTATGGAAGTCAGATATATATAACAATAAATCATCAGCATAAAATGGTAATTTATGTTCTGTGCCACCTCTTGTTATGCCATGTATTTTAGGTGGACAATGTAATGCAAGCTCAAGAGGCTCAACAGCTATAGCAAACAGGAATGGGGAGATAGGACACCCCTGTCTCGAGCCCCGTTGCAACAGAAAGTACTGTGAACTGATACTGTTGGTGCACACTGAGAACTTTGGAGAGTTATGAGGCAATTTAACCCATTTTATGAACTTAGGACTAAGTCTGAATCTCTCTAGACACTGAAAGAGGTAGCCCCATTCAACCCTGTCAAGGGCCTTTTCAGCACCTAAAAAGATAAAAGCTTCAGGTAGTGGGTGATGAAAATCTGGGGAATATGATATTTAGAAGCTGATGAATATTAAAAAATGAAAGGCAGTTTTTATAAAGCCAGTCTGGTCAGGAGATATAACAGACGGTAGGGTGGACTGTAGACGGTGGGCTAAAACCTTAGCCAACAGTTTACAATCAACATTAAACAGTGATATGAGTTGGTAAGAACCACAGCTTAAGGGATCCTTATCCTTTTTCAGCAGAACAGAAATTGATTCTTCCAAAACAGACGTGTCTCAATTGAGGATGAAGGAAGCGCCAGGGATCAGACATATTATACATCTGCAGAAATGTATTGATAGTCTTTGCAGTTTTTGTTAAATTATGGGGAGTGTTTGAAGAATAATCTAACACCGGGTGTAGCACACGATCACCTTCTAAGATAAGTCTGTGTGTATTAAGGTTAGGTAGTGAGGATAAAAATGTTTTTATGAAGTGTACATCGTCCCAGTTCAGGGCATATACATTTCCCAATATCAGGGGAATGTTGTACAGGGAGCCTGTTATCACCATCGACCTTCCCACGTGCGTGTGTGTGTAAAAAAAAAAAACTGTCAAAGCGTAACTGTGTATCAGTCCATTTAAAGCAAAAAATTAGGCATATATGCAAGAGACAAAAAAGGAGAAACGAAAATGACTGCGGTCAACCCACAGTTGAATAAATCTGAACAGACCACATACAAGCTTACCTCAGGCAGTGAGGTGATTATATACAAAAAGAAAGAAAGCAAAAACAAAAACTTTCACTGTAACTTGCTCAACAATTGGTCACAACTCCTCCAAGAAGTTAAGATGATGCAGGTGATGAGAATAATTGTCTCTCAGTACGATCCCAAATCAATGTCACTGGACATATTATTAATAATGGTCCAAAGAAACCAGTGTTGCCCCTTTTTTTAGATTCATGACTTTGGTGAAGAACGGCTCCGTTTAGAGAGGAAATCTTCCACATCCATGGTAGTCTTGAAGGAGTGTGGGACACCGTCACAGGTGAGACGCAGCTCTGCTGGATGGTACCATCCGTATGTGATGCCTGCCTCTCTAAGTTGGGCTTTGACCGAGGCAAAGCCGCTCGACGGCGGCTAAACTCAGCACTCATGTCTGGAAAAATAATTTACTCTCGCTCCTCTAAATTTCAGCTCACCTTTATTTCTGAACATTTGCAAAATCTTCTCCTTATCAGAATAATAGTGCAGTTGGACTATCATGGGTCTGAGGCAGTCACTGGGTTTTGATTTAGGAGCCATAGATCTGTGAGCGCGGTCCAGCACCACTGAGTTGGTAATGTCATCAGCCAGCACTTCAACAAAAAATGAAGCCATGAATGCCGTGGGTTTGCTGTTTTCGGAGTCCTCTGGGATTCCAATAACTCTTAGATTCTGGGGTCGGCTTCTGTTTTCTAAGTCTTCACTCTGGTCTTTCAATTTCTCAACCTTTTGTTTGAGCTCCACTACGGTGTTCTCCAACTCAGTCACGCTGGAATCACGGCGGTTTAGTGCCCCTTCCATCTCCCGAGCAGTGGTGGCCGTCTCCATGCGCGCTGAGCAGAGCGACTCTAGCTCGACACGAAATTCCGTTTTTAGAGAAGAGATGTCGGCTTTGGTGTCTTGTCGAAGAGATTCCAAGTCTCGTTTAATCTCAGCACAAAAACAGGCCGCTTCTGTTTAAAAATATCACTCAAAAGTTGGCGAGAGGTGCCCATCTCAGCTTTAACTAGCTGAAGAAGGGCGTTGTCCTCGGGCTGCTGTGTAGGTGTTGGAGAGTCCAGTGGGTGCATGGCACAGATAGTGTTAGCCATTAGCGTTTGTTTGAGTGCAGGGCTAGTAAGACTTTGTGCCGTGACGTTGGCTGATTTCTTCTGGGATTTGCTGGCCATTGTCCCGCTAGATATTTCAATACTATATAGCTTGTGGCAATGTACTGCCAAAATGTTGAAATATTGTGATCTACTGTAACTAATAAGCTAAAATATACAGAACATATTAGACTCACGACTACTCCATGCCAGGTGCAGACCGGAAGTCCACAATAACATGATTTTAATGTTATTAGTGTTGATTCTGATTGGCTGGTCTCTACATAACAAAAGAGGAAACATTTTCTTGCTGTAACTATTCAGCTTCTTACCTGTTATCATCTGCAGCTCCTTGTCCTCTCCGTCAGTAAATATGTACGTCTGAAACACACAAAGGCTCACTGTTAAACACAAACAAACAAACAAACAAACACACACACACACACACACACACACACATATTCATGCCCTCCTACTGGGACACAAGTGCTCCACTGTTTTCCCCTGTTAATGTCGTGTGCAATTGTAGTCAGCGAGCGAAGTGTCTTTATGTGCAGATATATTCTCCACACCACACAGACAAATGCGGGCAATTACGACAGCACATTCACAATATGAGGGGGGATTTATATGTTTGTGTCCCCAGGTAGGAGGAGTCATTTTTTGAACTTCTGTGCTCATTTAGTCCCCTCCTTTATTTACACACCAAGTCCAGCGGCTGTGGAGCTCACGGACCCCTTCTTTGTAGAGTTTGGCATCTTGGACCTCCAGAAAACGGCCCACAGCAGAAAATCATCATTACTGTTGAAACATGACCAGTGAGCTCCTTCTTCATGTTGAGGATGAGGGAGTATGCTAAGGGTCAAACCAGGTGAAACAGGCAAGTGTCAAGAGTTCAAATCTGCATTCCTGGAAGACTGAACAAAGGCAAATGTTGAGCGCTGACTTGTAATTTATAAATGATCCCAAACAGAAATACTTCAGAAGTTATGCAGTGCATAATCATTTATTAAAATATGAACCTGAAAAAGCTTAATTTATTGACTGAACTACACTCCTACTCTCTTCCTCCGACCTGAAGCCACATAGTGCTCCATCCCATCTCGTAAATACAAAGTGGTAAGACAAGCTTAATTTTACAGGCAGCTGTAAAAATGAAGCGAAGACTTTACTGACCTATGAGCAGTAAAATAAAATGGCTGCAGGCCTGTAATTCCTCCAAGGGTGCAACAGTAAATGTTGCGTTGAAGTCGACAGCGAGGACAGAATGAACTCACGGTGGAGCCAGTTTACAGGAGACCTCAACACCACTTTGGGCTGAGCCATTCATTACAGAAGCAAAAAGTGAATGGGAGCTCCTTGTCACTCTCGGACCAAGACATTTCTGTGTGAAGTGGAGCAGAGTGTCTCTGCATTTCAGCTTCCTTCTCTCCACACTGAGCCTCTTTATCTGGCAGTGGGACTCAGTAATTGCTTTGAACAGAGCTCAATGCAGAGCTGCCACAGAGCTCTCTGTGTTGGACACTTCACACTTTATGTGAGGTACTTAGGGCCGCTTGAAACTAAGAAATCTCTTCATTCACATTTCTTGACTTTGCACACGTTCAAAAAACCTAACAGTGATCCATGTCAGCCGAAGTCTTTTGGGTCCTCTGTTAGCTGATTTGCCCTCCTGAAAGAACTCTGAGCAGTAAGTTGAGGCCATTGATGTGCTGTTATTGCATCATCTACGGTGTCACGTCTGAGCATAAAGCATGTCATGTCTCTTTGTGGAGGTCAGGGTCACATCAGGATACAATCCTCCAAGTTTTATATTTCATGATAATAATTGAAGACGCAAAGCAAAGAACCACTTGACACAAAGTCATGACAATCAAGAACATACAACTTAAGGCGGAATGACCCCACTTATACCATGACCACTTGCCAACAAAGTTCCATGAGTAAAAAACTCACCATTTTTCAGCTGTTCACTTTATAAAGAACTTTTTTCCCCCCTTGGTTTTCTTTTCTTTTGCCAAAATGATTGAATCAAGCAAGAGAAATTCTAGAGTTCTTTCAGCACCATCAGCACTATCATATCTCCTGTCTCACCTCATATACCTGTTTTCTCAGATAAAAAAATTTTTCTCAAAGGTCTTGTTGATTTAGTTAAAAATGTCAGGGCAAGCAGCTCCCATCCTCCAATCATCTGTTTGCTGGTAGTCCCTGCCACACAGCTTTGGACTCCTTCTCACCAACATTTTTAGACGATATTTCTAATATGTTATCTAAAACCAAGCCATCTTCCAGCCCCTTCGACATTCTACTTTCATCTCTCCTTTTGATGCTTTTAAATCTATTGGCCTGTCTGCTGTATCCATGATCAATCTTTGCCTTTCAGCTGGTTCTGACCCCTACTTGTTTACTTCCATTTATGCTCTTTTAGTGTGTTTAATGTGTCTTTTTTCTTTCTGTTATCTTGAGATCACGAAATAATCATCTCATTATCACGGGTTAATGCTTGTTATCTCATAATAAAGGGATAAATTATCCTGTAACGCAAGATAACAAAACTTGTTTTCATGTAATAATGAGATGATTATATGTTATCTTGAGATAATAGTAAGAAAAAAGACAGTAGCCACTGCTGCTCTCAGCTTTGGTGCTTCTGAACATGTTAAAGATGTTTGGTTCTTCTCTGTGTTGTTAAAAATTTTAGTTTGACGACAATTTACCGGTTGGGAAGAAACCTTCAAACTCAGCAGCAAAACCTTCACGTCATGTTGGAAGAGTGTGAGTGCTGTGGTGTGTGAGTGATCAGTGCGTATGGATAGGATGGTGCATGGTTTTTGGTGGGAGGGAGATTATTTTATGAAGTAAAGGAGCTTAGTAAACTATTTAAGCTCTCATCTCCCAGATTCAGGTTGTTGTGGAACTTCCTTTCCAGGAGCACCATGCAGGTCTGCCATAATGGAACACATATGAACTTGAATTTACACATAGCAGTATGCACATTGGTAGTATTGTGTTTCCAGAGTTAAGAGTAAGATTCAGTAGTTGAAACCTCACCTGTTGTTTAGCTTGGGAAACCCAGGTCTGAATCAGCAGCTTGAGCCTGGACTTGTGGTATTTCCTGGTTGTCTTTACTGCAATAAAAACGTCCTTTAACTCTAACAGGTCCCAAGACCTCGACCCTGAAGCCCCACCACCCTTTACTCCAGGGAGAACTCCTCTTTGGGAGTCCTTCCTCTGTTTGGGACTGTGGTTTTCATTCCTGGTTACTTCAGCCTCAGCCGATGCCTCCTGCCCTGCTGAGCTCCCATTGAGTCCTGTGGCAGTGTCAGTTTGTCCTGCATGGACACACGGCGTCGGAACCCTGACATTGTGAGCTGAGTCTGCCTGTGAAGGTCTGACCTGGGGTCGAGGCTGTGGCAGGTCTATCTGGCGTGCAGGTGGCTGAAGGGAGGGAATGAGCAGAAGCAACAGGCCGCAGAATGCGAGGGAAAACAGGAAGCAGAACTTGCTGACCCCCACTGAAGCTATGTGCATCCTGACTGACCAGTGGGGCGGGTTCATCAGCCTCCAGGGCTGAAGTCACTGTCAGCAGCTGCCTGTCCCATCCTCACACCGTCACATGAAGTCCTTCAAGGAGAAATGGAAGATTGCAAAGTGAATTCAGAGTCAGGAAACACATCATGACCATTTAGAACACTGGATTGGAAAGAAGTCTGAAAGAATGCTTCAATTTTATTGACAAGATCTGTGTTCTTGGTACCTGAATATATTGCAGAATAAACAGTTTGTATTCTTAACTAGAAAAGCACTCGGAGAGCGTAGACCTCCACCAAAGGCAGCTCACCCCCACCCCCAGACGGAGTGTCCGGAGTAACGTGAGTAAGGGAGGGCGGGGGGTGCTAGATAAACTTGGAGGTGTGGCGTGAGAGCGTGTGAAGACAGT
>JAPQLA010000014.1:21552198-21566992 GCA_029822935.1 Naso vlamingii
TGATGCCACCATCCTTCTTTGAAGTTAAACCAAAGGTAAATATGCCTTGTGTCACTGATAGTCATTAAAGGCAGCATAAAAGTTCAAGTTACTGTGGTATGTTTTCCTGAGGGTTAATTTTACCTTCTTGCATAACTTTGCAAATTCATTTAAGTCCAGGGTTTATCTTAAAGAGCAGTTTGGAGTCCACTTTATGCTACTCACAAAACTAATAAAATAAAATTTGCTTAATAAATAAGTTGTGGTAATAAGACAATATTATGTTGGAGTGCAGAGGATGAGTTAAGGAGTCTGTCTGCCTGGGAAAGAACTTACGTGGACTGTAAACAGCCTCGTGTGGTTTGTGAGATGCATCCTCTCCATCTTGCAACAAGATTCAAGTAGTTGAAAATGTCACACGTTAATGCTACTTTTGGATATCTAATAAAGAAATGCCAAAACAAGAAGGAATAACATTTTACTGGTCAATAGTCATATTTCTTTATTTCAAATATGTTGAATTTGATTTATTGCTTTTGACTGAGTCCGTAAAATACTAAAACTAAACGACATTTATCTCTCACAATCACTATTTTTCTACATTTATGCGAAGTCAGAGCTAAATTTTTATTGTTCAGCTCTCTTAAACATGCAGCCCTCAGTCATTTTTCTGGTGCTTTTCATTTCAGATGTACAAAACTATAAAATCTGTGGGCAACACTTTACTTAAAGCATCCATCTATAATGCATGATGAGCATATTTATGATGCGTTATAATGTGCCTATAGTGCTGTATAATCATAGTTATGAGAAAGGTTAGGCGAACCATAACCGTAACCATAGCCCTAACCATATTTTATGCATTATAGGTGTGTTCATTATGTGTTATAATGTGTTATATATGTTCAGAATGTGTTAAAATGCATTATAGAGAGGACTATCATAGAACTTGATACTAGTACGTTCATCCAAATATTTACACTGCAGCTTGCTCTGCACTGCTGTCTTTTTTCATACATAATGTGTGTTTTTAAACGTAAGTGTGCAAATTATGAATATTTTACCATAAGTGCACTTAAAAACCTGCCTGCCCGAAATTTACTTGAATTTTTCAATCATTACTATTCAACTGTCTTGTTATCTTTTATTCTGTTTAGTGTTTGTTGTAATTATGTTTTTTTCATTCAGCTGGTCTTGAGTTTCACACTGCAAACAAAATTAGAGCAGTGCCCGTTCAAAACAATCCTGTTAAGAACAAGCTAATGGTTTGACCCACAATATTTCTGCTTGCATTATTGAATCACAGGCTTTTATCCGCTGTGGACAAATTGAAAAATAACAATGCATTTCAGTCATTCAAGTTTTCTCAGCTCGCATGCCCTCTCTCTTTTATTTTCAATGAAGCAATACTGTAAAAGTTTTGAGGAGCTAAGGAGAGATGTCCTCTCCTCTTTTCTCTTACTCCAGGGTTGTACAGCTCAATATAATGCAGCCCCGCAGGGCCGAGTGGCCCTCCTAACAGTGAACAACACCAATGCAATCCCACATTTGACCACACTGTGGGTTTCAATAGCAGGGTGGCGCTGTCCATGTTTTAGCTCCTTGAATCCACGGCTGAAGAAGAAGCAAATTCATGTTATGTATGAAGCATTTTTATACAAAACTGGCATGGGCAGTGGAGAATTAAGACAAATGGCTTGTTAGTCTCTGCTTATGGCAATTCTCAATGCCTGTGTGCAATTTCAGATTGATTGGGCAACCCATTGAAGAGAAAAATGGATGCAGACAGACAGACGGACAGATCGTAGGATAGGATTATATCATGATGACCACTTTACATCCAGTTAATAAAACAATATCCAAGCAGAGGAGTCCAGCCGTGCCATGAGAAAGTACAAATACATTTATTTACATTTACACCACTGCACAAACATCATATGACAGCCTTAAAACTGCATTTGTTCTGAAATGACCTAAACTGTGCTGTGTAATGATAAGCTCATAGCGCTGTCCGTGATGCTAAAGTAGCAGTCACATTTGTAAGTGCATCTTTTTGTTTTAGGTCCACCTTTCTGTCAGGTTTGTCTGAGATCTAATATCTGTAAAATATATGCTATAAAATCTCAGTTATTCTACAATGTAACCTATTTGCTCGTTAGCGTTAGCTTAATGACCAACGTGTAGCAACGAGTAGTCAGTGAAGAGCTGTTCCTCCTGTTAAAAATAAACAAATCACCAACTGATGGCCGCTATGTTGATACAATGTAAAAAAATAAATAAACACATACAGATGCCACTACTCATTAGAAATGAGTCCTCATTATTTTTTTTGTGTTCCAACTGTGTCTGACATGGAATGAGAGGACAGGATGGCTTCCATTAATACGTCCAATAGCCTCACCAGACACAGAAAGGTCAACAAAAAACAGCACCTGAAGGTTATGTGGTAAATTAAAGCAGAGGTTGAATGTTCAAAGCTTAATAAATGATTAACAGATGTCATGCCATCCCTGCAGGTCATCAGTGTCATGAGGAACCCCAAAGATGTTTTTACATCTTCAATTCACTATCATGATATGGCACGCTACCTGGTAAACCCAAAGCCACAGAGCGAGTTCCTCCACAAGTTCCTCGATGGAAAAGGTTGTTCCTATTGTTAAATGTGTAGTATTTATGATACAATAATCATCACAGAAAGGCAGATAATCCCTCACCTGAGCTGCATGTCATTAAACTGCTGATTTTTTTTTACCTAATGTAACATGGTTGATGTTCAGATTCTATTAAGTTTAATGCAGAAAATAACAATCAACCACCAATAAAAAAAAAAAAAAAAATTCGAATTGACTTGTGATCATGAAATATTTCTGCTTTTTTCTCTATTGTAGTGATATTTGGCTCATGGTTTGATCATGTGAAGGGTTGGCTGAATGCTGAGGATAAGGAACGCGTACTGAACATCTCCTATGAAGAGTTGATCATGGTGAGATTTAGCATTATTCCACACAAACAGTTCTGCCATTACAGGGATACACAGTCATACTCTGAATGTTATTGCAGTAATATGAGGTGATGTGTGTATCTGTGTGGTGCAGGACCTGAAGGGCTCTGTGGCCAGAATCGCACAGTTCTTGGAGAAGCCTCTGGACGCTGAGGTGATAGAGAAGATCGCAGACCGATGCTTGTTCAAGAACATGAAGCAAAACAAAATGTCCAATTACTCTGCAGCTCCTCCTGAACTCCTGGACCAGACAAAAAATACATTTTTCAGGAAGGGTGAGCTTTAATATGTATTTGTATTTCATTTATCTGTTTATCTGTTCTGGTGAATGACTACATACAACGTAGTGTCATTGTACACAGTGTGATAAAACACACTGGGCAGGATCCATTAAAAAAGGATTGCATCCGCTAATAGCGCCATAATTTACACAGAATAAGCACCTGCAATGTGCCCCATTTTCCCGTTTTAGCACCCTATCCATGAAAGAATTTGCATTGATCATTTGCTGACGCTAACATGCCAACAAAGGTTGACAGCTCAGCACAGTTTGCCCTCCTTTTGTGTTAAATTGAGTAGATGTATCTTTTGCCAGTGTTTGTCTTGTTTTTCCATATTTCAGAACACAGATTGGTTCATACTGCAAACTACAGAAAACACAAAATTTTGCAGAAAGCATCAGTTTTGTTTTTTGCTCACAGTTGGCTGTGTGTTGCAGCTGGCTGCAGCATCTCACAGTGGCTGACACTATACATGTTACTCCAATATTACTTAAAATCTGTGTACTTTTACGCATGGTGCCATAGTTGCTCCATAAAGAGGACTGGCCTGGATTTGGTAAATAACGTTCTTTATTGTGCTTCATATTCACACAGGTCGGCTGTTACACACAGATCCCAGGTTTATACAGTGAAATTGCTTGTAATAAAGGCAGCGCTTGTGATGGATCCTGAGCTCCATTAAAACCATTTAATTTCAATATCCATTAGAAGCTCACAACCCACTTGGTTCCCCCTCTGACTGTAAATTTCGACCATAATATCACTCAATATCAATTCAATATCATTCAGAGCTCACAAGTGTTAAAAAAAAGAAATTATGTCTATTTGATACATGGGTCTCACTGGCGTTAAACAGCACCGCTGTCTAGTCTTTGTGAATTTGATGGTATTTGCAACCAGGCTTATTTACATAGGAAGGGGGCAAGGGTAAAGTTGCACCTAGGAGTGGCAGTGCAGTTTGTGCGCAGTTTGCGTGCATTTCACTCTTTGTGCATGCTTCGTGGATTGCACACATTTTTTTCTCTCTAATTTGCACAGGTTTAGCAAGTTTAGCAGGTGCAATTCTTTTGTGGATCTGGCCCACTGCATGTCTAGATGGTATGAGGACAAATGTAAATTTAAAATAAAGACACTATCACACACAGGATCCATTTGATTATGATTCTCTTGCATATTGTGTTTCAGGAATTGTCGGAGACTGGGAAAACCAACTGACGTCAGCAGAAGCAGAGCACTTTGATGCGGTTTACAAAGAAAGAATGAAGGATGTCAAATACATATTCGCATGGGACAAGGTGCACAGTTACCTGTGAAGAAGATGCAGTTGATTGTACTGTTAAGATTATGAGGTCTAAAGCAAAGTGCAGAAAACATTTCCTGGATAGATTGTTTTTCATGATAAAACTTAACTATGTAGCAGTACTAAGTTTCATTGCTTTAGGTGGCAACTTAAAAATTGACATTGCTAATACAGCAACTGACACATTTTTGTAGTTTAAAACATTAAAAACACGAGTTAAAGTTCATTTAATTATTTGATTGACTGATTATTGACTATAATTGATCATACTGATGCACTGATTAAGAGGACTGGAAACTCCCTTAAAATAAAATGATACTGATTGACTTTATTGCTGCATTGCAAAATCTAGATTGGCATTCAAGCTTAGGAACCTTGGTCTTTTTAATTACATCCATAAAGCTGGGCATACACTGTGTGATTTAAGCCCGTTTATGACTCGATTATTAAGCCACAAATAATCGGGCCAAATTTCCGCTCGTCAGGCAGTGTTTGCCGTGCAGAGTGCAGCAGGGAGCAAGGGCTAGTTATTCGCTTCCCACAGCCGTTGAATGGCTGGATGAATTTCTGATCTGTCAGAATTTTGATTGACTCAGTCTCTCACACAGTTGAAGCAGAGCAGTGACTCGATTCACCAACGCCATTGCCTTTTTTCTCACTGCGCCACATGAGCGTCTGAATGCCATGGCGATACGCAACTGCACGACAAAACATAAAAAGGAGTGCTACAGTAATCAGAGCGTAGTTAATGTTACCTATCAAGTTAAAAACAGTAAAAGTAGCTAACTTACCTCCAATTCTCTTTGTAAAATGACATAACGTTTCTGTCCAAGTATTCCACACCATCTACGAGTCTATATGTGCCGGCACATCTTTTTTTAGAGATTTCGGCATACAGGATCGCACAAATTATCAAAGCTGCATGCTTTTGCCTTTGTTATTATTGTTGCTCATAAACAAACCTGCCTTTGAGCTTTCAAACAAATCTTTGTTGACAATTGTCAATAGCCAGGACGGTCCACAGGGGCCGACGGGCCGTTTTTACATGTACAGTATGAGCATTCAGGTCGTGGCTGACAATTGGACCACACAATGTGAGCACGTAAATTGTGAGCTTCGGCTTTACATCGTAGGTGATTTACTCGTACAGTGTGAGTTGGAATGAAACAACATTTCTAAAAAATCGAATATTGTATGCCCATCTGAAGAAGGTCTGTGGTTTTTTGACAGACTGACCTCAGACGAAGGGAGCAGGTAGCAGACATTCATCCACTGTTGTTCTTAACATAAGACCAACACACGAATGTTGCTTTGTACTATTACTCTTCAGTCTGTCATATATTATGAGATTATTCTATATCTGAGATGTCTCACAGATACTGAATGACAACGCAAAACTCTGGTCAGTTTCTACCAGACAGCAGTTGAGAGCTGAGAGGAGACATATTGGGGTGATTTCTCAATCTCACTGAACAAGACTGCAAACATCTAAGAACAGCAAAATGACAAGAAATCATTCAAAAATTGCTGGCACAGCTTCAGGACATTCACATCACCCACTGCACAAAGAGATACCATGGAGGACACCAACAGCCCAGCACAGAGGCCCAATCCCGGACCGACACCTATCCCTTAGCCCTATACACTCCCCCTCCATTTGTGTGTCCTCATGGAGGGTACGCCACACTAAGGTCCATCCCAAACCAAGTAGTGTGAAGTGGAATGTTAAACCCTTAAGTAGTGAGCCTGCATCAGTGCAAGCTTCCGGCCGTCCTAGCAGGAAGTGCAACAGGAGAACAGAGGGAGAAACAAAACGCAAATGGAAGATCTGTCTGTCTACTTTGTCCTGTAACTATTTCACTCACACCTTTGTCATGCTGACAAACAAAATCACCAGACCTGTGGAAATGCAGATATGTTGCAGTAGTGACAGACAATTTATATAACTAGTAATAATTACTGCCTGCTTATTGCGGCAGCGGTTCACATGTAACTGACCCTTCAAGGAGTTTCCAAAATTGCATTTCACAGTATCTAATAGAGTTCTTTACTGAAATACACAGCAGTGACTGTCATGCAGTAGTTCCTTCTTGCTAATACAGCAAAGCTGTGACACTTTTTAGACGCTTTTGTCTTCTGCGAGCAGCAGCTGTCATTGCATACTGTAACCTGTGAATAACACAACAGCCATGCAAGCAGTGTGTCCATCTGATGCCATGGTGATGGCCATGTCCTTGTTCTGGTTGAGCATAAAGGGCTTCCCAAAGTTTGACTTTTGAAATTTATAACCCCCCCCCCCCCCGCCCTCAGTAGAGGGACATTCTGCAGCTGCAAGTGTAACTTGATTTGAAGTGGTACTGGGTTGGGAGCAGTTTGGGATTGGGTCACAGTCAGTGCTCAATATTTCCCTCAAGAGTTGGTTTACAGAACATCGGAGTCGCTCCAGACCAGTTTGCTTTAAAGTCCGCTCCTGCCCCCTGGTGGTGGACATAATAAAAAGCAGGCACCTTACATAACTTACAATGATTTATTCTTTTGTGGGAAGCTTTATTGTTTTTTTCTTTTCGCTCATTCTCCTGTTCTAAGGGCTGAGAGCCATGGCGCATAATTGTCATTACATTTGAATGTGCAGTGTAAGACATTACTTGAACTTTGTGTGCCTTTAAATCTGTTACTCCAGGCCATGAAAGAGAGAGAGTGTGTGTGTGTGAGAGAGAAAAGTAGGACGTCTGAGTTAATATCGTTAGCAGACAGCTGTGTAAATGTTTTCCTACTTCAGCTTTAGAGATTTTGCAGGTTTTTTGCTCTGAAGTATGACAGAAGAAGAGTTATACACCGTGTACAAGGGGATCTATTTACCCTTACATTTTAACCCTCCACAAGCCCTGCAATACATGGAGGGGATTACTTTTCGCCCAGATGATGTCATCATTGCAACATATCCCAAGTCAGGTGAGTGTTGAATGTGTATCATTCGAATGTTACCTTTTGCACTTTTTTCACACATCGCATTTGGCCCAAATAATGTGAGAAATAATGCACGATAATAAGTACATATTTAACTAACATTGGCAAAAGAATGTGCAAAAGTAACTTTTCTTCCCTTATTGTGTTGTTGAGATATTTACTGAAGATAGCAGCGAAGTTAGCCCCTGCCCATGGCGAGTTTAACTGCACTGTTAACGCACTCTAAAACACACTTCTATTAAACTCGAAAGAAACAAAAATACGACTCATCAAAAGCATTATGACTTGTCTTTTTAATACTATTTTTCCGGGAACGTTCTCTGTTTCCTCTAACTACAACAGATAAACAAAACTCACAAAACAGAAGTTACTCTGTTACTATGCTGCTACCTATCATTTTTACACATTTCACTGTTCATTTTGGCCTAGTATTCATTCATAATAATGTAAATCAAACAGATGTTTCTCAGTTTTGTGCGGGATATTTGTCCTTATGTTTGGCAACCCAAGCCAGAGGCAAAGGTGAACATGTGCAAAGGACCATTCCTGATGTCAAGGCTAGGAACATGAATTAATCAATGAGAACTGCAGATTTTAGAAAATCTTGTGTTTCCTTTGTTTAGGTACAACTTGGATGCAGGAAATTGTGCCTCTGATCATGAGTGGAGGAGATCCAGCTTCTGTTGAGACTCTTCTGAACTGGCAACGTGTTCCCTGGCTTGAGATGAACTTAACCAGTTCACTTAATGTTGAACAAAGGCCATCTCCCCGCATGTTTACTACACACATGCCCTACAATTTGATGCCAACATCCTTTTTTAAAGTAAAGCCAAAGGTAAGTCTTCCAAAAGTTAATGTCCTGGATGATGAGGTCACTCAAGTCAGTATAAAAGTCAAATCACTGTGGTAATGGTTGAGAAAAACAACACACACCTTGGAGGCCAAAGTTTACCTGCCTGCATAACTTTGCAAATTGTTTTACAATCTACAAAGGCCAAGATTCATCTTACAAAGACTTTTTTAAATCCCTTTTTGACACTCAAAACACATAAATTCTAATTTGCAGAAAAAAAATAGGTCATGATAATGAACAAACATTATGGTGGGGTGCAGAGGATGAGTTAAGGAGTCTCCCTGCTTTTGGAAAGAATTTAACTGAACTCTAAACAGCCAACAATAAAGACCTCATCAAGTTTGTTAGATGCATTCCCTCAGTCTTGCAGGATTCAAGCAGTAGAAAAACATTCTAGTGTTATGTGCACTCAGCTACGTAAGTGTCCTGATATTAAGGGCAAACTTATGTTGTGGAAGTAAAAACAAGTCAGTAAGATGCTGAAAATGATAACCATTACACACCCATTCTTATGACACCAGAGCTAAATGTGCATTGTTCATCTCTCTTAACTAAGCAGCCCTCAGTCATGTTCTTGCTAATTTTCTTTTCAGTTGTGCAAAATGGGGGGGTAAGTTTATCAGAATGTTTAAGGGTTTCACTGCAGCTTTGCATAACTCCTAATACAATGGATATATGTTTTTGTATGTAATGTGTGTATTTAAATGTAAGTTAGCAAATTATTAATATTTCATTATAAATGTACTTAGAGAGCTGCCTCCCAGAAATTCACTTTTAACTTTTAATAATTATTTTTAAATCTTTATGAGATGTTACAAATATAGCCATTTGCATTTGTAAATTGACGGACACTTAACGCAACAGCCTAAAAGCAGGTATAGGTGCCAGTGCCCACCCCCTGGTGGTGGACATAATATGTGAGAAATATGTGTGAGAAATAATGCACGATAATAAGTACATATTTAACTGACATTGACAAAAGAATGTGCAAAAGTAACTTTTCTTCCCTCATTGCGTTGTTGAGATATTTACTGAAGATAGCAGCGAAGTTAGCCCCTGCCCATGGCGAGTTTAACTGCACTGTTAACGCACTCTAAAACACACTTCTATTAAACTCGAAAGAAACAAAAATACGACTCATCAAAAGCATTATGACTTGTCTTTTTAATACTATTTTTCCGGGAACGTTCTCTGTTTCCTCTAACTACAACAGATAAACAAAACTCACAAAACAGAAGTTACTCTGTTACTATGCTGCTACCTATCATTTTTACACATTTCACTGTTCATTTTGGCCTAGTATTCATTCATAATAATGTAAATCAAACAGATGTTTCTCAGTTTTGTGCGGGATATTTGTCCTTATGTTTGGCAACCCAAGCCAGAGGCAAAGGTGAACATGTGCAAAGGACCATTCCTGATGTCAAGGCTAGGAACATGAATTAATCAATGAGAACTGCAGATTTTAGAAAATCTTGTGTTTCCTTTGTTTAGGTACAACTTGGATGCAGGAAATTGTGCCTCTGATCATGAGTGGAGGAGATCCAGCTTCTGTTGAGACTCTTCTGAACTGGCAACGTGTTCCCTGGCTTGAGATGAACTTAACCAGTTCACTTAATGTTGAACAAAGGCCATCTCCCCGCATGTTTACTACACACATGCCCTACAATTTGATGCCAACATCCTTTTTTAAAGTAAAGCCAAAGGTAAGTCTTCCAAAAGTTAATGTCCTGGATGATGAGGTCACTCAAGTCAGTATAAAAGTCAAATCACTGTGGTAATGGTTGAGAAAAACAACACACACCTTGGAGGCCAAAGTTTACCTGCCTGCATAACTTTGCAAATTGTTTTACAATCTACAAAGGCCAAGATTCATCTTACAAAGACTTTTTTAAATCCCTTTTTGACACTCAAAACACATAAATTCTAATTTGCAGAAAAAAAATAGGTCATGATAATGAACAAACATTATGGTGGGGTGCAGAGGATGAGTTAAGGAGTCTCCCTGCTTTTGGAAAGAATTTAACTGAACTCTAAACAGCCAACAATAAAGACCTCATCAAGTTTGTTAGATGCATTCCCTCAGTCTTGCAGGATTCAAGCAGTAGAAAAACATTCTAGTGTTATGTGCACTCAGCTACGTAAGTGTCCTGATATTAAGGGCAAACTTATGTTGTGGAAGTAAAAACAAGTCAGTAAGATGCTGAAAATGATAACCATTACACACCCATTCTTATGACACCAGAGCTAAATGTGCATTGTTCATCTCTCTTAACTAAGCAGCCCTCAGTCATGTTCTTGCTAATTTTCTTTTCAGTTGTGCAAAATGGGGGGGTAAGTTTATCAGAATGTTTAAGGGTTTCACTGCAGCTTTGCATAACTCCTAATACAATGGATATATGTTTTTGTATGTAATGTGTGTATTTAAATGTAAGTTAGCAAATTATTAATATTTCATTATAAATGTACTTAGAGAGCTGCCTCCCAGAAATTCACTTTTAACTTTTAATAATTATTTTTAAATCTTTATGAGATGTTACAAATATAGCCATTTGCATTTGTAAATTGACGGACACTTAACGCAACAGCCTAAAAGCAGGTATAGGTGCCAGTGCCCAATGTGAATTTGGCATACGCGAAAATTTCCTCCATCATGGACAGCTAGCTATGGCTACACCATCTGGTAGTTATTAAATGCTATTGTTAAATGTGACTGATTAATTTTCTACTATTCCCAACTTTATAGTTACGTTAGGGTCACATGTTTGAGTTAGTGAAAAGAGGCATGGTTTTTTGTAAACTGGATGTAAACTGTTGACGAGTTATTTTCCAGTTTAGTTACCTGAAACAGGTGTTAGCAACTAATGTGATGCTAGCACATTTTGCTCTGCGCTAGCTAGCCACGACAAGTTGAAATCATAACACCGACCGTCGCTAGCATCAGAGCTGTTAAACTGCTGTTAAACAGCTCTGACTACTGCTAGCCACAGTCAGTGCTAGCCCAATCCAGGTGCGCAATAATGTTAGCACAAGCAGCCCAGTTAGCTGGTTTGTGCTAGCGTCCTTGGTAGCCAGGCTAGCACAAGCTTTACTCTGCAGCATAAGTAAAATAGTCCGCATTTTTATTCAAGTTTAAGCTCCATATGGGTAAAACACCATTTATGATGTGGTAAATTTAAACTGTTAAACCTGTTTTTGCTTTCTTAGATGTCTCCTGATCAATAGGAGCAGGCTTGACAAACTTGATGATCTCTGCAGCATAAGTAAAATAGTCCGCATTTTTATTCAAGTTTAAGTTCCATATGGGTAAAACACCATTTATGATGTGGTAAATTTAAACTATTAAACCTGTTTTAGACTATCAAACTCAGATTGTGACATGTGGTTTGCTTAACTGGTGTCGCTATTGCTAGTTGTCCATGATGGCAGACCTTTTCGCGCATGCCCAACTCACATCAACATGGGACTCACATGACAGTAGGTACCGGAGCAGCCTGTCAGATCCCCTTCAGTTAATGTGCTTACAGAGGACATAATTATTACTAATTTTGTGTTAACAACACAAAAACAAGACTTACAGGCTAATAAACAGTATAATGAACAAATATTTCACCATTGATGCATGGGGTCCTAAATCTCCTGAGAGTTTCCTGGTTAGAGATCCAGCTTTAGGGGGCTGTTCCTGATAACATATCTGACTAGGAACTCTGTATTGCGATTTTCAAGATCAAGTTGGACTTCAGAGCTGGGAGTGACATCACATCCAAGTTGAACGTGTTCTAGTTACAAGGAGACATTGTTAGCTATTGTTTTTGTTAGCAATGATCAGCTGCTAGCAACCCATAACAACACACAAGGTAGCTTGTGTGTGAGAGCAACGTAACAGCATGTCCACAGATAGAAGTTGACCAGCACTGTCAGGCTAACTGATTTAACAACATAAAAACAAAACTTCTTGGCTTATTAACAGTGTAATGTACTTTTTTTTTTTTTTTTTACTGTTGATGCACATAGCAGCCATCTTGGATTTCAAGCTCAGGGTTACTGAGGTTCCTCTAAGTTTCCTGGATGAAGTTCTGTTTTTGGGGGCCATTCCTGAGCACTGAGATGTTCAGAGCTTCATGAATAATCACGAGTGTTATGTCATCACTGCAGGTCATCAATGTCATGAGGAACCCCAAAGATGTATTTACATCTACATTTCACTATCACGACATGGCAAGCTACCTGGTAAACCCAGGGCCACAAAGCGAGTTCCTCCACAAATTCCTTGAAGGAAAAGGTTGTTCTCATTGTTAAATGTCCAGTTTCATGATAGAATAATAATCACAGAAAGGGAGAAATACCCTCACCTGAGCTGTATGTTGAATGTTGCTGTAGAAATTGCTGATTTTTTAAACCTAATGTTACGTGGGTGATTAGACTATTGAGTTTATTGCAAAAGAACAAGAGTTAACCGTCAATTAAAAAAAACATTAGAATTGACTCGTGATCGTGAAATACTTATGCCTTTCTCTGTATTTTAGTGATATTTGGCTCATGGTTTAATCATGTGAAGAGTTGGCTGAATGCTGAGGATAGGGACCATGTGATGAACGTCTCCTATGAAGAGTTGATCACGGTGAGATTTAGCATTATTCCACACAAACAGTTCTGGCACCACAGGAATACACAGTCATACTGTGTGTATTAATTGCTGTAATGTGAGGTGATGTGTGGTTTCTGTGGTGCAGGACCTGAAGGGCTCTGTGGTCAGAATCGCTCAGTTCTTGGAGAAGCCTCTGGACGCTGTGGTGATAGAGAAGATCGCAGACCGATGTTTGTTCAAGAACATGGAGCAGAACAAAATGTCGAACAAGTCAACAGCTCCTCATGAAGTTCTAGACCAGACAAAGAATAAATTTCTCAGGAAAGGTGAGATTCAATAAATAAAAAATTACCACAAAATATATAAACAAACACTGACCTACTGCAACTAAGCCACCAGCTAGATACACAAAACCACACTAAAACCCCTCAAGTTTCCACTTAGTTAAGACAAGTCCCCAAATTATGTTACAACCCTGAGAGAAGCTCGTTACCAAAAGAGGTCTAACATAATTACGAGTCAAGAGTTGCAAGAACGTGGTTCAAGTTTACTTAAACAGACATAGGGCACATGACCACCTAATCACAGGCTAAGTCAAAATAAAAGAAAACCAAACTAACCTCAAAGCTTTCCCAAATTAACTACAACCTGGTGGGCCAGCAAAAATGAACACACAATCTCACATACCATTATGATTCTCTTGCATGTTGTGTTTCAGGAATTGCTGGAGACTGGAAAAACCAACTGACCTCGGCAGAAGCAGAGCACTTTGATGCGGTTTACAAAGAGAGAATGAAAGATGTCAACTATAAATTTGCATGGGATCAAAATGCTCAAAATGAAAGTCATTAGAACCATAAAATGTTGCACAATAACTTGTCAAAAAGATGCAGTTGAGGCTTTGTTTGGATCATGGGGTTTGTGGAAGCAAAGTGCAAAAAAACTTTTTTCCTGATTAAACTTCCTGTCTGTGCAACAGTGCTAAGATAACTGACAATGTCAATATAGCAAATGGCACATTTTCGTAGCTTTATGTACTGAAAACATGAGATCATTAAACCAACATCTAACTGTATGCCATTGAAGTTCATTTAATTATTTAGGTGACAGATTATTGATCGTAATTGATCACTGAACAAATCAGAGATGTAGGCACTGATTCAGACAACTGGAAACTCAACTGAATTAAAATAACACCTGTGACAGAATGTTTAGCACTGCATAAAATCTAGACTGGCATTCAACTCAAGCTTGTGAACCTTGTTTTTGTTTTTTGCTTTTTTGGTTCAGACTAGCTGCCACAAAATCGGCTTTTACCCCCAGCTGTACAGAACAATGAAAAGCAAGCACTTACAAAGCTCACAGCGATTTCTTATTTTGTGTAAGAGCACATGATGAATGTCATTGCATTTGGGTGTGAGCGTCTTGGATTTGTTACAACAGGCTATACGAGAGAGAGAGAGAGAGAGAGAGAACTCGATGGGAATGTGGAAGACAACCCTAGAGGCCAACTCAAAG
Organism: Naso vlamingii; assembly: GCA_029822935.1. Classification (NCBI taxonomy): domain Eukaryota; kingdom Metazoa; phylum Chordata; class Actinopteri; order Acanthuriformes; family Acanthuridae; genus Naso; species Naso vlamingii. The sequence continues at coordinate 21,566,686 of JAPQLA010000014.1, forward strand.
CCAATTGCCCAAGTCAACATCAAGTGCTGTTCTGCATAGGCCTAAACCCCCTCAGTCAGATCATCACAAAGAGTGTCTACAGGTACCAATTCTGAAGTGGGGCAACAATCAGCCACCTGCACTACATGGATGACATCAAGTTGTACGCCAGGAATGATCAAGAAATAGACTCACTGATCCACACCATCAGGATCTACAGCAATGACATAGGGATGTCATTCAGATTGGAAAAGTGTGGCCAGATGGTCTCAAAGAGAGGCAAGATGATCAGAACTGAAGGGGTTGACCTACCAGAGGGCAACATAGG
>JAPQLA010000014.1:21866394-21888796 GCA_029822935.1 Naso vlamingii
TTTTATTTATTCTTTCATTTGTGAATTTTTTTCCTCCATTTTGTCATTATTTCTTTTCTCTACCTCCTTCCCACCCTCATTTCTATTTGTGTACATACATATGTTGTTGTTGATGATGATGTTTTTGTATGTAGGTTGCAATGGTCTGGATTGTCATTGTTCTCACTAGTTTTTGTATCTCTTACGAAAAAGGCAATATAGAGATGTTTAAAAAAATCTGTTCTTTTGTTGCAGGTATTTTTTTAGCGTCGATGGAAGTCCGACTGTGTTGTCCAGGCAAAACGGAGTGCAGATGGGTCAGAGGACACATCTCAGCCAGCTGGATATACAGAAACTGAACAGACTGTACCACTGTGGTAACAACCTCTTTACTTTACATCTCTCTGTTCTAGCACATTTAACATAGAAATGATTAAATCTATATTCAGACTTCTGTAAATATGATAAAACTGCAGTTTGATGTCGGTCAAAGCAGACGAGGTATTCCTGCAATAATGAGAGGTGCTGTTTTTCTTTTCAGATGCGCGGATGAAGGGGCTGTAAGCGGCTCTGCTGGTTTACCTGCATGTGCTGTGAGAATTAAAAAAAGTAACTAAAATCCTGTTCAGTTTATTTTATTTATTTACAAGCATTTCAAACAGTCAAAGCACACTGACTTAAAGCTCATAGTTGAATGATCTGTGGCATCCTCAGGTAGAAATGTTCTGCTCTGATCAGAGGTTGAGGAAAAAAATGTACAAGTTTGGAACAATTTGAGAAATGTATTTCCTGTCATTGCAGTCTTTAAAGTGATCTAATTTCGAAATTGTTCAAGGAATATCAGTGGCCAGTAAGTTGCTGTAATACTGCAAATTCTAAGGCTGGAGATATTTTAGTCTTATCTTCATCTTCTGTATGGAACATTTGAGCTTCTGCCTTGTGGGCGGATATTAAGGACATCGATGATGTAATGCTAAAAACATTCACTCATCCTGTGGCTATAGCCTTGTCGTCTGTTGGGCTATCAAGTGAAAATAGTCAATTATTTATTATAAATTCATAATAAAATGGAAAATGCGTAGACTTAGGCTACTTTATGAATAGTTTATTAACCAGACTTTCTATTTTTTACACGAGTCATATAGGAGCATTGTAGCAACATAACTCACTAACTTATGAAATACATTTTTTTTAGTGCTCCAACCACCAATGTCTTTAATGTTTATCTCAAAACTTATGATGAAGATAAATGCTAATGGAAATTATAACAAACTGCGTAATTGTCATCTTCTTAGAATATAAGTTTCATTAGGCCTAATCATCTTCAGGTGGGAAAATCTCATTACACTTTTAGGACAATTTCAACATTAACTGACCATTATAAACTTCATGAAGGGAGAATTTCTGGCAGAGCTGTTGTATTGAATTTTAAGAGACTGTACAGATGTACCTAATAATGTGTCCACTGACTGTATTCTTATCCTCTTAGGTATCAACATTATATTCCTACACATACTTTTGCTCTGATGGCATCACTGAATAACATTCCTCAGCATTCAAAATGACTACAGCAGTTTATCTCTAAAATAACAGCAGTTACACAGCAACACTGCAGATCAAACAATAGAACTTTCGGTCATCTATCAACCATTGTTCAGATAGTCACCTCCCATAGAGAAAAACCTGCCTGACAGACTGCCGTCACTGTGAACCTGCTGGTGTGAGGCTGGTATCGTCTGGAGGAGGAGCTAAAAGAACAGACCATGTACTGTGCACTGCGCAATAATCTGAAGGAGTGACTCCTATCCACCCTCTGTTTACACAGCAGAAAGACTATTAATGTGCATTCAGCATTTCAAGGTAAGATAACCACTAATTTCTGTATTTATTTATTTTTAAAAATAAAGTGGTTAATATTCTAGTACTGTACTTGTTTTTGTGTTTCCCCTCATAAATGTTAAAATTTTATTGTGGAAAATCTTATTGAATAACATTTAAAGACCCTTGATGCTCAATTTAACACTTTTTTTCAGATAAATTATCTGCAAAAAAAGTATTTTAATTTATATTTCTTCAATCACCATCCTCTTTCTCTCTCTGTGTGTATATGTATATACAGTGTGAATATATATATATATAACACTATATATATATATATATGTATGTATATATGTGTGTATATATATGTATATGTATGTTTATATGTGTGTGTATATATATATATATATATATATATATATATTTTCTATTTTGTTCATAGTAGCAATCATTTATTTTTAATGGTTGCACCTTTAAGTATATGCATTGATAAGCTGTCGCAAGCAGCCATGCTGTCCATGTAAAGTGCCCTGGATTATTTAGAGACGTTATTTTTTAGCATAAACCCTCCCCTGTTCATTGTCCCAAATAAACTGGAAACCGCTATCAACCTCTTGTTTAAAAGGTCTTATTGAAATGCAACAAATCTTTGTGGCGTCCATGTTGTTCCCACTTTACGACCTCAAAACTCATAAACAAAGTCAGAGGAACGACTTCCCAACTCAGAAACTCAGATTATTCCGACATTACCGAATGCAGTAGAAGTCCAGGCTGATACATAAGGCTAAACAGTAATGTTGAGCTCACGTGTCAGGATGATTTTAACCAGGCTCCAAATCATGTACCACAGCATCTAAATAGAAATAAGGCTATGATTTTTGCTCTTCACTGGTATGTTTGATTTGTCACAGCTGCTTGAACCATTTATCTCACTTTGTTTCACTTTGTTTTTGAGATTCATTTGAATTTGAATTTATTGAAGGATATGTGTGTGTGTGTGTGGGGGGGGGTGTCAGTCACACAAGTAAAGTGCAACATTAGTTTAAATACAATACAATGACCTGGATAATACAGTGTATTCAAAGCAATCAATACTTAGACAATAAACACAAATTAAGGGGTTAATCGACCAAAAGTAACACAAGTAATCTATAAAACCAGTGTACACAAATTAAAAGCATGAGCAGGGTGTTTTGAGATAAAAAAATAAAGAAGTCTTGAAGTGATGGCAAGCTGTAACTGATATCAGAGAAATAGGAAGATTATTCCAGTCAGATGGGGCTTTGTATTTGAATGCCCTACGGCCAATTTCTTTGAAAATTCTTGGAGCAAAAAAGAAGGGATATTGCAAGAGAATTATAAAATATTGTAAGAGGATAAGAAGATCTACATGGAACCAAAAACTCTTGTAAATACAGGGGAAAATTCAAGTAAACACATTTAAAGAGAAACAGAATCCGGTGAAATTGCCTTCTGAATTTAGGCTGCAGCCAGTTAAGTGATTCATATAGATAGCAGTGATGAGTTCTGTAAGGATAGTGCAAAATAAATCTACATAAAGAGTTGAACAAAACGTTGAGGGGCTTAAGGTGAATGTCAGAGGTGTTCTGGTAAACAATATCTGTATAGTCAGTTATGGGAAGTACCAACTGAGAAATGATTCTTTCCTGACATGAAATGTAAAAACAGTTACCTGATCAGTATAATGAGCAGAGACAAAAATAAGTTCTTTTTATGATGAAATCAATATTAAATGAGAGTTCAGGATCAATCCAAAGTCAGAAATATTTGAATGTGTCCACTCTTGCAAGGGTGATCCATTGATGAAATGGATATGAAAATTGTGATGATGTGGACGGGTGTACCGTGTACCAAATACCATGCTGCAGGATTTATTTTTAGTTCCGGATTTGTGATATATTGGAGTGGGAGGTGTATAAAACAGTGTCATGAAATGAAACACATTGACATCTATTGTGAAGGTATGCATTGAACCAGAGAACAGCATGCTGATTTAAACTGACAGAATATAACTTGTCAAGGAGGAGGTAGTGATCAACCATATCGAAAGCTTTCGAGAGATCAATTAAATAGCACCTGTGAGTTGACCTTTATCAAGAAAGGAGAACACATCATTGGTGAATTTCAGAAGACCTGTAGTGGTGGAGAAGTTACATTGTCTAAGTTTGATGTATTTGGAAGAAAGACTTGGAATTCTAATTTTCCGGACACAAAATACAATAGAGTGGTCACTGAAACAGACATGACACCAGATTTAATTAAAGCTGCAAGCAGCGTTGGATTGGACTTCGCACACTGGCCTTAATGACCGGGTAAGCCCGGTCATTAAATGTTAATAGAATTTTAATAAAATATCAACTTTGAAGGTTTTTAGGGTCAATTAAAAAAAATTAAGACTTTTGTTTTGAAGCAGTTTGGGGCTTTTATTTCAAAAGTCTGGGGTAGACCCAAGTGAACTGGTCAAAGTTTGACTGAGGTGTATTTTGTCTCTCGCTTTAGTGGTCATGTTTAAGAAGTTATCCCCACAAAACTTAGATCACCTTGTTTGGCAAGTCCTTGTGGCACTGTACATCCGATCGCTTTTTCGATGCGACTCACGGTTTAGCCACAATCGCCAGTTGTTTGAGGTGTTCAATCAGGAAGTTTTCTCTGCCTCTGAGATTTTTTCCCATTCATTTTGATTAGAAGAGGCAGACGACGGGATTTGGGACTCGAACTTTGACAGCTTATAAAATCCAAACCGTTTGAGTTATTACAAAGTTGTTCAGAACTTTTTATCGGCAGTGTCTCCCTAATCATCTGTTAGTATTTGAAGCTGGTACAGTAAACGCCCTCAAAGGAAATAGCAATTGTACGAGGCCAAAATTGGGGCCGAAATCTTATTTTGAAATGCAAATTGCGGACTTCCTGTTGGATTTAGGTCAGGGGTGTCAGTGGGTGATTTTTAGGTCTTGATGAGACGAACAATTGAGTTTTGGTTTGATCTCGCACTTTGGGGAGTATTTTTACATTTTATGAAATTTTTTGCCAGACCTGAGGTGCATGCCAAATTTGGGGAGTTTTTGAGCGTGTTTAGGGGGTCAAATTTGGGTTCAAAGACGCATAAGTATAATAATTACAGCTGCAAGCAGCGCTGGTCGGGACCTCACATGCTGGCCTGTTGGGTAGGCCTGGTCATGGCCTCCGGCCCGTTAAATGTTAATAAAATATCCATCTTCAAGGTTTTTAGGGTCATTTTTAAAAAAATAAGGACTTTTATTTTGAAGGAGTTTGGGGCTTTTATTTTGAAAGTCTGTTTGATTGACATGTGTACAGGCAGCTGTAAGGGGATCAGTCATGTAGGCAGACAGACAGAGAGAAATATCAATTCATTTGAATGGAGAAAGTGATCAAACCCACACCTTTTTGAACTTTCACTGCTTCCATATAGTTTTAGCTACGGATTTCATTGAAACTTGAAATGGGTCAGAAGACCTACAAATCTTGTATTTAGATGTTTTTGCTATCTTGTACCGTTATTGAGATATTACAGTTTTAGTTTTAAAGCTTTTTTCTTCTCCCCCTTAGATTTTACAATAGGTGTGTATTGTGGAATGTTGTCCAAGCTAGAGTGAGTCACATGACCACTAGAGTGAAGCTGGGCTGAGACAAAAACTCAAACACTGGGATTTTGTCTCTTGCTGTTTAAGAAATTATCCCCACGAAACTTAGATCACTTTGTTCGGCAAGTCCTTGTGGCGCTGTACAGCCGGTCGTTTTGTCGATGCGATTCACAGTTTAGCCACAATCGCCAGTTGTTCGAGGTGTCCTTAACTTAAGGGGGACAAAATATGCTTTGTAGAATCAGCTGGAGCAGAAGGAGGCCTTTAAATATTACCAATAATTAAACGTTTATTGACATAGAACATGATGTTAACAAAAAGACATTCAAAATTAACAGGAGCTACACTGGGAGTGACACGCTCAGAGATAAGATTTCTAGCAACATATGTGGCCACCCCACCTCCTCTGGAAGACCTCAGTTTTAAACAGAACAAAATTGTCCATATTTAATTCATCATCAGTGATATTACTATGTAGCTATGTGTCAGATATGGGAATGATATTAGGTTTGTAAAGAGTAACCCAGGCTTTGATTGAGTCAATTTTGGAGGCAAGACTCCTGATATTTAGATGTACAATCTTTAAACCTTTAGCTGAATCCATTGTACAGAAAAATAAGTAAATACAGATAAGAGGTCAGAGAACAGAGTTTGGAGAGAGAGGGTGATGGGGGGTATGGAAAGCGAACATCAGCGACAGACGGACAGACAGACATCACACAGAGATACACACATATATACACAAACACACCCTGTAACAGACAGACGAACAGACAAAACAGCAGAAACACATTCACACACAAATGATAACAGAGAGCCCAACAGCAGGCAACTGACCATAGATGCCATGGGCCCAGGGGTTTTGTTGAGTAAGCTGAGCTGTCAACTTCAATAAGAAGAAATATATGTGGCTCAGACAAACAAAAAATTAGAATTAGAAATCACAAAATAATAAACAAAAGATTGTTGACTTACAAATAAAATAGAAAATAACTAATAAGGACTGCATTTGTAATAACAAAAATGAAAATTCAACAGGGAAGTTGATGCAAAACCAAATTCGTTTAATTTAAGGAAAAAGAAAAGGAGAAAAAGACGTCAATCACCCTTGGTAAGAAAGATGACTGTGTCATAGAGACAGAGAAAAACGGATCAAATACAGTCAATACATCATTTTGCGATGGTAGGCTTCTGCTTTACGGCAACAGTAACAAAAAACAAACCACTCTACAGTGGAAAAAACCAACGAATCAACTGGATGTAAACATAGCAGCAAATAGGGCAATATTCACCCACCAACTTAAAAAGTCACTAACAGTAATTAAAGGAAGTGTCGTTGAGGCTCATACTGGGACGTTTGCAGGCTCCACCGGGGCAAAACAGCAATGTCAAAGGAGTTTACAACAGAGAGTTCACGATGGAGATATCATGGACAAGTCTCTTGATGACATGAAGACAGCTTTAGCAGCTTTGTGATCGTGGAATTGCTGAATTGTCTTTAAGTTTGATGAGGATTTTTTTTTTTTTTTTGCGTACCTGTTATGTATACTTCATAACTTCTACAATAAACAACTTATTTTTGTGTTTGTATCTAGATTCCGGTATTACCAGAATGTCTGCACTTTTAGCTATTCCTCCGTGTGGTGGGACTGGCCAAGATGGGAGAGGGAAGTTGACTGGATGGCGCTGAATGGAATCAACCTGCCTCTGGCTTTTACTGGCCAAGAAGCACTTTGGCAAGAGGTACAAGCCAACTTGTTAGCCTGAAAGCGATGATATTCCTCATCTACACAGTTTAAACAGCTCTTAGTATCAGTGCACAGTATGTTCCATTATTATCCATGTACTGTTCTTTAAGAAAATTATCCTGTTTGAGAGAAAAATGCTACATACTATATTTGAGGAGAAGTACTTATAGTTTTGTTGTTGTTTAAAAAAAATACATGCCCTGTTCTTGGAGCAATTAGAGGAAGACGATAAAAACAAAGAAGAAGAGATCCCAAGAGATGGGAGTACATTAAAACAAAAGCAAGAAGAAAAACCTGCAACTTCTCCAATTTGATCTTTGCAAAGACAAACAACTGGATGTAGATTCATGATACAAACCTCAGCATGTGCAGCAGCAGCAGAACATGAACAGCTGTTTAACTTGTTGTGTGCCCTCAGGTTTACCAAGCTCTTGGGTTGAACCAGTCAGAGATCGAGGAGTTCTTCTCTGGCCCGGCGTTCCTTGCCTGGAACCGTATGGGAAACATGTTCAAGTTTGGTGGGCCCCTACCACCGTCCTGGCATGTGAAGCAGCTCTATCTCCAAGTACTGAGACCTCCACACTTGCAGGCTGCATTAGTTTTTACCTAAACTGTCTTTTTTTTCAATTAACAGAAACTTTGACCATCAGAATCTTAAAAGAATACTGTAATCACTCTTTTGTGATTTTCAGTGATTGTTCCTGTTGTGCATGAATAAAGCGCAGCACAGTAATATTCATGCAGCATGAGCACCCACCCGCCTTTGCAATTTCACCACACACCTGAAACCTGTCTACAACTTCAGCGACTGTGTTGCTACAGGAGAGAAACTCATATTTCCATATTTCATTTCAGTTAATTGAAATGCTGGAGAACCCCACAGCCATCACACTACAGTTCAGGTTATTTGCTTTGAGTGTTCTTCAGGCTACATCCATGTTACTGCGTTTTAAATTTAAGACAAAGTCTTAAAACGCAGGCGATCTTTGTCCATACACGCCTTTCAAGCTCCGTTGCCGCTCTAATCTCCATCCATACTGCACGCCTTAAAACACATCACTTGTAATCACACAGCACCTGTTCATTTAAAAATTGTTTCCTTCCTGTTTCCTTTCCTTCCTTCCTTCCTTCCATCCTTCAATTTGAAACGCAGTAATGTGGATGTAGCTTTAGGGCGCACCCAGTTGTCCCGGAAGCACAAATGCAAATTCCAGCACAGCGCTGCCTCTGGCTGGGAGTCTGGAAACCGAAAATGTTCCCGCACCAGTGGTCACAAAAATATACAACTAAGATGCTGATGATGATCAAGCAATGTTACTTGGAATACTTATTGCTGGCACCTGCTACATACATCTTGATGTGCAGCGCTCTGTGTGCAACAGAAGTAGAACAGGAAGTTTCTGATGGCACCTTGAACATGTAATGGCTTCAGTTTGGACAATTAAGACTGTAATTTCCAATTTATGCATAAAAATTATTTATTATGTTGTTTGGTGCTTTTTACACAATTACATTCATAAAGTTATATGATGTTATACTTACAAAAGTGATATCCAAGATCTCAAAACAGTAATATGGCTACAATGACAACAAACCTCCATGTTCTCCAGATTATTTATGACTACTTCATTTCAAAGGAAAATTAAAGGTCAACACAATGAGATGTTGCTAATAACCCCTTAGTGTACAGGAATGGCACAGTAGGTCAAAGTTGAGGGAGATATTGTCATGAATGCTTATAAAAGACAGTTTGAGTCATAATTATACTTTTACTTTTTTTTTATATATTGCAGGTAAGAAATGTAACCATCTGTGTATTTGATGTTTTTGCCGGGAATGATTTCTCTCACATGACGTTTCTTCTCTTTCTAAAGTTTAAAATCTTAGAGCGTATGAGATCCTTCGGCATGATTCCTGTACTGCCAGCCTTCTCTGGAAACATTCCCAAGGGAATCCTCAGGTGACTGATACTGGTAGAAGTTTTACCATTTCAGAGCCTGACTAACGCTGGATTTTTGAGGCTGATGCCAAAAGTAAATGTGATTCAAAAAAAGTTTTTTGGCACCGTCTGAGTCCAGATATCATCTGTAATTACAATCTATCATCTATAATTACCTGAATGTTGTGTTCCTAAATATATTACCTAAAGTTTTTTATACCTAAAATATTGACATCAAATGAATTTAAGATTAACAAATGAATGCATCCTCCGAAATTGATGTGATGAGATCAGCCTGGTTAATGAGAAAACTTCCTGCTCTGTTGGAGTTGTTCAAACTACAGTAGTGCACTTGGGATTTTTGTACAGCGGCATTGTCGAGTGCAAGAGTTACTTCCTTCCCCAATGATCTTTGACTGAGCACAGACACTGGCTTGCAGGGAACACATTAACCAGACAACAGAAAGTTTAATGTCATCCTCTTGTAAGTTTCTTACTGAATTAACATTAATTAGTAACAGCGGATGTGACCCTCAGCCAGCAACTGCAGCTCTTGCAAATGTAGCGACCAGTAGCTCCCTAAAATGCTACATTTTAGTTATGATTTGCTATTTTATGACAAAGGTACACTTTTTAACAGCTACTTCTCTTCAGGGGGTCAAAAAAAAAGAAACAAAACCCGCACATATGCACATTAGCTCACATTAGCACTTCATGTATATCCTCTTTTTCTTCTGATGCTGGTTACTGGTGCGTATGTGCTCTGCAGTTTACTTCTGGTACATGTTTGATTCAAAAATGACAAAGTGCTAATCTGAGTCTAAAAATAACATAATGTGGTAAATAAACAAGTCACAACAAGCAAACAGGACCGTTTAAGAGTTGCTGGAAAGTTTATCTGATGACTTAAGGCAGAGGCCGGCTAGCACTTCCCATTGACTACCAGTATTTGAGCTAAGCTAATTAGCAGTGGGTGAGCTCTGCCTGTCTCTTTCTTGTTACTGCACGCACAGTCGAAAGAATGGCATCTATCTTCATGTCTGGAACTGTTTGTTGCATTAATGCATAAATGTGTGAAATAAAACTTTTGAACGACAGAAATGTTTCTTATGTTTCAGGTTGTATCCAGAAGCCAATGTAACCAGATTGGGGCCTTGGTCTCACTTCAACTGCAGCTTCTCGTGCTCCTATATCTTAGATCCTCAGGACCCACTTTTCCTTCAGATTGGTTCCCTCTACCTGTCCCAGGTGGTGAAGCTGTTTGGTACAGATCACGTCTACAACACTGACACCTTCAATGAGATGACTCCACCTTCCTCTGACCTCACCTACCTGTCTGCAGTCAGTCGCTCTGTCTTTGCCTCAATGACTGCAGGTGTATGTCTATTTAGCTAATATCCTGTTCACATTGCATGTTTTAACAGACTGTGCTTGTCTGAATGCCGATATTTTGGGTAACAAGTACCGTAATTGCCCTAGTTTGATGGCCTGTGGATGACCTGTTGTCCAACTCTCTTACACAGACAGCTCCCCTCGAGCTCCCTGCTGCATTTCAGTCATTTTCTAGAACTGTCCCTCACTTGTTTCTCATCCAAATCTCATTTGCTTTCTCCTCAGTTGATCCTCAGGCAATTTGGCTGATGCAGGGCTGGCTGTTCTTCAGTGATGCAGTGTTCTGGAGGCCGGCCCAGATTCAGGCCTTACTACATGGCGTGCCCTTTGGAAGAATGATCGTGCTGGATCTGTTTGCAGAGACCGAGCCAATTTTCTCTTACACTGAGTCTTTCTATGGACAGCCTTTCATCTGGTGCATGCTGCACAACTTTGGGGGCAACAGTGGATTCTTTGGAACAGTGGAGAGCATCAATTCAGGACCTTTTAAAGCTTTACATTTCCCAAACTCCACCCTGGTGGGCATAGGCATGTCTCCTGAGGGCATTGAGCAGAATCCTGTGATGTATGAGTTGATGAGTGAGTTGGCTTGGCGCAAAGAACCAGTCAACTTGTCCAAGTGGGCATCGCTGTATGCAGCTCGTCGCTACGGCAGCACACAAGAGAACCTGAGTGCTGCATGGAGACTCCTGTTTGCCAGCGTCTACAACTGCACAGAACCACATTACCGAAACCACAACCATAGCCCACTGGTGCGCAGGCCTTCTTTTCGCATGAATTCTGACCTTTGGTATGATCCAGCTGACCTGTACAAAGCCTGGAGACTGATTATTGAGGTGGCTCCATCTCTCATGTCCAAGGAGACCTTCCGGTACGATCTTGTGGATATCACGCGGCAGGTCCTGCAAGTCTTGACAACATCTTTTTATCAGGATATCATAGATGCCTTCCAGAAACAAAAGCTACCAGAGCTGCTGACTGCAGGTGGAGTTCTGGTCTATGACCTTTTGCCTGAGCTCAATCGTTTGTTGAGTAGCGACTGCAACTTCCTGTTGGGGACATGGCTTGAGCGGGCCCGATCCTTAGCCGTAGACGAGAAGGAGGCACAGCTCTATGATATGAACGCCAGAAACCAGCTCACTCTATGGGGCCCCAGTGGTGAGATCCTGGATTATGCCAACAAAGAGTGGGGAGGCCTCATGGAGGACTATTATGCTCAGCGATGGGGCTTGTTTGTTCACACCCTGGTAGAGTGTCTGGACAGTGGACAACCATACAAGCAGGATACCTTCAACCAGGCAGTGTTTCGGGTAGAAAAGGGATTTATCTACAACAACCGAAGATACCCAACCAAGCCTCAAGGAGACACATACATGATCGCCCGCAGGATTTTCCTGAAGTACTACCCACAGGCCTTGAAGAGACTAAAGTAAGCAGAGACTACATTTTGGAAAAACCCAAGCCAAGTCACAGCAAGAAGAATGTCTTCCTCCACCTCCAGTTTTCCAGGTCTATTCCAAAACATTTTAATGTAGTAAATTAAACTGCCTGAATTGACTGAAACCATCTGTTCTGCACATAGAATCAAATCAGTGATGGATAGTGGTGCATGTTTTAGAGTTACAAAAGGAGTAAGTTTCACGTTATTTTAAAAATTCCTTTTTCTAGAGTAAGATGAGAGGATTAATATGAATCTCATGTCATGTTAAGTATTGGATGTGGTTAGCTTATTTTAACATAAAGACTAGAAGCAAAAGGAAACAGCTATCCTGACCGTGTCCAGAGTAAAAACAAAATAACAATTTGTGGTCTAACCCCTTAAACCATGAAGGTATTGGAAAAGTTTCAGAATTGTTAGGTGCTACAACATTTTCTTGACAAACCACAGTTAAGCATCTTACTTCTGTTCTGCATCTCTTGCCAGGTTCAGTCAGTAAGCTGAAGTTTTAAATTTGGGTCTCTATAGACATAAATTTACCAAACATGGCAACGTGACTGTGACAACACGACTTCAGAAAGCATCATTGTTGCCAGATGGACAATACAGCAGTATCATATGGCAGCTTTGAAACATTTTTGACCAAAAACTATCATACATATTATAAAAAACTGTGAAAGAGCCTGGAACCTGCACTGAATGGTAAAACTATAGTAAGACCATATAAATGAAACAATGCTGTAACTCAAAATTCAAAAAAACAAAATTCAGCCTTATTAGATTTCAGGAAAAACATCTTTTGCTCTGTAAAGAACTACTGGCATTTACAATGGAGAGTATCTCACACGCCCTCTCTGAGTGTTATCATAGAGCTTCTCAGTTTCTTTGTTTTGGTAGCTGGGACGGCCGCGTGTCCATATTAGTTCATGTTAGACCCCACACCCCTTTATAAAACGCCGAAGAGAGTAAGGAGCACCTGAGCACATATTTATATTTATATTTAACCCAGGCCCAGCTAACGTTACAGACAGACAAGAGGGAAGGCTAACATCACAAGCTGTTCAAAAATCACACTGATGTTGTTATATTGTGTTGTGATTGAGATTCTGGCCAACCATACATCATGGAATTCTTTCCATGATGTATTGTCGGATGTTTTTTTTCCCACTTGAAAGAGCATCACATTATTATTGAGTAGATATGGGGGACAGCCGAGCTAATGCTGACCTCTAACGGGGCTGTGGCCTCTCTTGTTGCCTAAGAGGGAGGCTTCAGGTCTGACTGTAGCCAGTGCGAACAATGGGTCAGCTAACGTCTCAGGTGGTTCAGTAATAACATAGATGCTGTTACACTGTGTTGTGACTAAGATTCTGACCCTCCATCCATCGTGGAAAGAGACAATTAGACATTTTCTCCACGTTGTGTTGTGCTGTATCTGAGCCTGTGTGAGACTCAGCTTGGTAATCACTCAATGGCTTTTCATAGCTGGGTCTCAGGTCCACACAGCACACCAGGGTTACTAAAGGCTCCTATTCTTCCCTACATGTAGTAGTCACAAAAAAATAGTACTTTCTGGGTCTCCAAGATTGTTATCCGTTGCATCTGATTATTCCTTTTATTAAATATTGCATAGTTTTCAATAACAAGGGTTTTCTGGTCCGCCAGAGACTAAAATTCCTCTCGAAGCAAACACAGCGCTGCCATTGAACAGAGTTGCCGGGGGGGTGCAGGTGAATGGGCAGGTGTGGCTGACACACAGGTTTGTTTTGGTGTAAAGCTGATACTGAACTGTGACCAGTGGTGAACTAGTGGAACTAGTGAACCCACTGAGAAAAATGGCATAATTAGAATAGAATGGAATAGAATAGAATAGCCTTTATTGTCATTGCACCACAGGTAGTTACAACGAAACTGCCGTTGAGCTATTTTATCGTACATTCAGCTTTTTTTGACATTACTAATCATACATCGTACATGGGGCAAAATTATCGTACAAATACGATAATTATTGTACACCTGGCAACACTGAGGAAGCTGCTCACTGTCACTGTTATAGGCTGTTGATCACAAAAAGTAGTCATTTTTATATTTCCCTTTATGTACAGGTTCAGTGAATGAGATATTAGTTGATAATTAGTGAGCTTCAGAAATATTGATATGTGTATTCTTTTTACGGTATACAGTGTAAGGGTAGCTGCTTCCTCCTGCTTTCAGTCTCGATGCTAAGCTAGGCTAACCCCATCCTGACTCCAGCAATGTAGTTCACAAACAGACTGAACATCTCACTGTCATTAAGACAGCAAAGAAGCATATTTTCCATGCATTACATGTTGAAATATTCCTTTAGATGTCAAGTCAAGTCAGTTTTATTTATATAGCACATTTCATCAATGCTTCAAAATAAAAGCAAAGATACATTGTACATGACAAAAAAATAAAATAGAATATAAAATAAATCAAATGGGGCATGATAAAAACATGGACATGATGAAAGACACAAGATAAGTAGGAATTTTTTTTAATTTTTTTTTAAAGAGATAACAGTAATCATACTGACTCACACATACAATGTTGACAGATGCAACACTCTAACTATAGATATCAGATAGGCATTAAATGTTTCCTGTCCTGAGAACCTGTTTTTGTTTTTTTAATTTTGCAGGATGGCAAAGTTAGGAGCTTCCCTACTCTTATTCTGATTGGCTAATGGGGACACCATGCCTTCACTATCAAAACCTACTAAGATGTAAAATGTTTTCAGATTCACTTACTTTAAGTTAATTTGAATATTGTGTCTTGTTCTGATCAAAACAACTAACAGAACTGAGAGCATCATAGACAATTTATCATCAGAACAAGTTGATTAGATGTATAGAACAAAAAAATCCACTACTAAGTTTACTTTTTATGCTCACATTGTCACTGAGATAAATACTTTACACAGCAATTAGTTTCTGTAAAGGTTTAATGAATCTAGGGAAATGTTAATGCTGATAAATTAGCTTATAGTGCACCTTCCGTAATGTTCGTATCCTGCTATTCCTAGATGATATATCCTTTTCAAAAAATATATTTTTCTATGAAAATTTATAGCTGTTCAACTTAGACATTTTATATGTACATCAGTTTCTGAAACATTGTGTATTTTTTTGAGTCACATTAGTTTTTTTTTAGATAACTGAGATCTGAGATTTTCCTTTTTGATTATTGTAATTTTAGTGGAGGACAGTCAAAGTAATGTGGGGGTGTAATGATGATTACGTAAATGTTTTAACAGTAACTACATGACTAGTTTAAAATGTGCCTACAAACATTCCATGATTTCTATGATGTATAAATGCTATTTTTGTATTTGAACAGTTTCTACTGTTTTTAACTCAGGCATGTCATAAAAGTCTCTAGGCTGCATGACTAATACAGTGGTGTAATTTTCTTCCTTTATAATGTTTAGGTGCTCGTGATGATATTAACCTCTTACATTAACCTTCCTTTCACCGCATGCCTTGGTGAAAGGAAGGGTACAGTCTGACAGGTCACCAGTCTGTCACTGAGCTGACACACCTAGACAGACACACATTGTCCCCTAGTACAGAGTTTCCAACACTCGTTACTTGAGTTTGAATGCTTTTGTGTTTTTTGGCTGTGCTCAGGAGGCTTTCCCAAAGATAGTCAATATCAACACAAGATCCCCTACTGTGTATGCTGTACCAGTGGTATTGGTATACACTTCCTGTCTCCTAAGTAGGTGGAGTCACTTCTCCCATGGAGACAGTCAGGAACCACCATCACTCCGCCTCATCTGGATGTGTTAATAACATCATGTAAATGGATAAACGAAGATGGATTTTGTGTCGCATTATACACACACAGGCCACTTCATTAGAGACACCTGTTCAACTGCTCGTTAACACAAATATGTAATCAGCAACTCAATGCGTTTAGGCATGTAGACATGGTCAAGATGACCTGCTGAATTTCAAACTGAGCATCAGAATGGGGAAAAAAGGTGTATAATATGTGACTTTGAACATGGCATGGTTGTTGGTACCAGACGGGCTGGTCTGAGTATTTCAGAAACTGCTTATCTACTGGGATTTTCATGTGCAACCATCTCTAGGGTTTACAGAGAATGGTCCGAAAAAGAGAAAATACCCAGTGAGCAGCAGTTCTCTGAGCGAAAATGCCTTGTTGATGCCAGTGGTCAGAGGAGAATGGCCAGGCCGGTTCGAGATGAAAGAAAGGCAACAGTAACTCAAATAACCACTTGTTACAACCAAGGTAAGCAGAAGACCATCTCTGAATGCACAACACGTTGAACCTTGAAGCAGATGAGCTTTAGCAGCAGAAGACCACACCGGGTGCCACTCCTGTCAGCTAAGAATAGGAAACTGAGGCTACAATTCACACGGGCTCACCAAAATTGGACAATAGAAGATTGGAAAAACGTTGTGTGGTCTGGTGAGTCTCAATTTCTGCTGTGACATTCAGATGGTCGGGTCAGATATTGGCGTAAACAACATGAAAGCATGGATCCATCCTGCCCTGTATCAACAGGCTGGTGGTGGTGGTGTAATAATGTGGGGGATATTTTCTGGGTACACTTTGGGCCCCCTAGTACCAACTGAGCATCGTTTAAGAGCCACAGCCTACCTGAGTATTGTTGCTGACCATGTCCGTCCCTACTACTACTTTCAGCAGGATAACATGCCGTGTCACAAAGCTCAAATCATCTCAAACTGGTTTCTTGAACATGACAATGGGTTCACTGTACACCAGTGGCCTCCACAGTCACCAGATCTCAATGCAATAGAGCACCTTTGGGATGTGGTGGAATGGGAGATTAGCATCATGGGTGTGCAGCCGACAAATCTGCAGCAACTGTGTGATGCTATCATGTCAATATGGACCAGAGTCTCTGAGGAATGTTTCCAGCACCTTGTTGATCAATGCCACAAAGAATTAATGCAGTTCAGAAAGCAAAAGGGGGTCCAACCCTGTACTAGCAAGGTGTCTCTAATAAAGTGGCCGGTGAGTGTATTTGTTTGGTGTAAGCTTTAACTTTTAATTAATGTTTCACTAATAAGACCATTTAAATGTCTGTTTATGTCCATTGTGAAGCAAGACGGTAAGCACCGGTTCCCAGATCTTACGAGAGCTTGTTGCTGAGACAGACAGGTCTCAAGCAAAGTTAATTTTCTCCTAATGTGTGTCTGAAAAATGCCATTTCTGTGTAAGAATGTTTGGAAGATATGTGTTTTGTGAAAAATGGGTCCAATATGTAACTTGGTGATGATGGGGAAAAGAACTGATCATGTTCATTTCTCCCATAAGAATGAACAGACTGAAGACTGCTTCTAGTCTCTTTAAGACGATGGCGAAACCCCTGTGACACTGACACGGGAAATGAACAGTAGGTTGAATGGGAGTGAATGGGAGGTCTCAGTTCCTACTTACTGTCTCTCTGGCTCTACCAACCCAAAATGTTTATCTATTTGACATTCTGGAGAGAGACTCATCAACTCATTTTCATTTAGAACAGCTCGGACAAATCCTACTGATTCTACCTTTAGAAGACAGTGGTGACTGGTGGCTCTGCCATGGGTTCAAATCCACCTGTGGCCACTACTTGTCGGTGCTCCTGACCAACGCACTGGCGCAAGATCTGCAGTTGGTCCCAGGGCACCGCACTGTGGCAGCCCACTGCTCCTGGCATGTGTAGTTAATGTTAACTACGAATAGGATAGGTTAAATGCAGAGGATGAATTTCCCCAAGGGGATCAATAAAGGAAATGTTATGATTTAATAGTCTTTGCATTATAAGATAATATTGATTATAATATTAATATGAGATGAGCTTAAGTTAGTTTGGCACAGAAATGGCTGCTAGAAATGTCCTTCAGAGGGAAACTTCACTTTGATACTTTAAGTACATTTCAGAATCTGTACCTTGTTACTTTTACTTGAGATAAGAATTTGAGTCAGTACACTTACTTTTACCAGAGTCTTTTTTTCCACAGGTATCTGTACTTCTACTAAAGTAAAGAATGTGTACTTTTGTCACCATGGTATGTTGTTAAAAATGTACCAACAATAGTAATCGGCACCCGCTGCAGAAAAAAAACAACAAAACCACCTAGACCAGTGTGTCACAACATTTTTCAAATGGGTCATATAAACTCATTCAGGAAGCACAAACTAGTGACATTTCTTTCTAAACCAAATTAAAATAATCTCCAACAATGAAGCAGCTCATCACACAGTTTGGTTAATATTTTTATTGCTGAAAAAATAATAAGTATCAGGTTTGTTTGCAGTGGTACTTTAACTGTTTGAGTTCCTCTCTTTATGTACACTAATTATATTTTCTTTTCTACTTCAGGCTCATTTATAAGACATGTTAAATCCAGTCCAGTATATCAAACACTTCAAAATCAAGAGAGAAGTTTAGGAGCTCAGGTTCCATAACAGAGCTGAACATGGAGGACCAGGTCTAGTTCCTCACTGAACATTATCGAGTTGTTTATCTCTGTTTATCTCAGCGGATGATTCACAGAGAGGCAAACACTATTACAGACACTGAACTGGACCTGGTGCACTTTGAATTCTTCAACAGGTTTTGTTTTCATAATGGCAGCCCAACAATATCACACCACCATGAGTCACACTGTCACACCACATGAAAAGCAGTCCACAGTCAGTCACACTTTGTATTTCCACCTGAATGTTTCCATTAGGCAGCACATGAAGACCCTTTCAGTGGATCGAAAGGAGTATTCCAGAAGAAAAGTGTTGGAGGATATTACAGCCAATCAGAAGTTTTGGGGGTTTTTTTTGAGTGGAGAGAATGCAGAAAACTTAAACACAAGCAACAGGACGTGGAGACGGCTTCACTAGAAGCTGCAGTCCTGACAAAAAGCAAAGGACTCTGATTGGCTGAAAAGACAACAGACCACCTCCATCACTTTTACTGCTGGTTTTGTATGTTTTACCCCATCTACTCAGGTTACCACTGTTCCCTTTTTGAAGCATATTAGGTTTTTGATTGACCAACCTTACAGGCGGCTCTTTCATTCTTGTCATTTCATTTGGCTGCGAAATCTTGCAAGCACTTACGCTGTCAATGTTTTTTAAAAACATTTTTTATATTGGGATGTTTCTTTGCATTCAAATGTGGCATATGCGTGGCCAATTCAACTATGAAGTACTGGACCCCAATAATGTAACTGACAAGAAGCAAAAGTGAATAAATATTTACTTGTCTGCACAAGTTTCAGGTCCTTGTAAGAGGATTTCAGTAAGCAATCAAATTAAGTGAAATAATAGTCTGCAAAAATACAAATATTAAGGAAATGCCAACATTTTACGGCAACTAATTAAAGTAAGTTTTTAGACAATAGTAAGATAATCATCGACACGTATGACGCAATGACAACGGGTTTCACTATAAGTTTCAAACTTCTGTTAATTCCAAAGTTAGAGTGACACAGCTTTGTCGAAAATTTTGGATTTTCCCTAATGATGAGTTACTCATATGGACTCATTGAATAGAACGTTTCCCATGGAATTGATTTCCAGTTGTTTTCATTTGTTATCAGTCAAACATGTCACGTCGGACGTCGGATCATCTATGAAAAAAATCAACCTCAGTCATGTAACTTTCTTTAGAGAAAATAAAATGAAGGAATGCTACACAAGCAAACAATGTTTCCAAACAAACAATTAATGTGATGAACTGAGTGGTGTGAGTTTATGCTGCACGATTTGAGTTGAACTAACGTGAAGGATGAAGGATCCAATTAAAGGGATACTGCTAAATAAGAGCTGACAGAACGAAATAACTGAAATGTGACAGTGCGCAGTATGCTTTGAAAGTGGCTGGCAGTTCTGTGCAGTGCAAAGAATTTGTGGGTACTGGTCTAAGACATGTCACACCACCTTTGTGGTTGTTCAGTGGAGAGCCACTGGTTTGGCATTTTGTTCAAAGGAAAAACATGTTTGTACAAAAGGTCTTAAAACAGCTGTTTCATAAGACTGAATGCATAAAATGCAAATGATAAAAAAAACAAAACAAAGAAAAGCAAGTGAATGTAAACAAATGAGTAGAGAACAACAGATTCATGTTGACCACCTCATGTAATCACTGTCTGCACACTAATCATTAGCAGTGAAAAGTGAAAAAAACAGAGCCAATGTTTTACTGACAGCAGGACAGATGCTGCATCCTCATGCCGCATTTTCATCAATCAGTCTGGCCTGGTCGTCATGCTGTTTGGATGACACAGTGTGTGTTCAGTAAATATTCAACAAGAATCAAAGTTATACTTCAGTCAGTTTCCAGTATGACTGAAGGTGCATCCATTACACTGAGACATTTGAAGGTAGAGGAGGTGGGCAGTGTTACTACTTAAAAACAGTCCTACAGTCAAAACATGCCACATTTTGCATTTAACCAAATTCTGGTTAAGTTTTGCTTCAAATGTTCAATTTAAAAGTGATTAGGTCTATGATTGGTTTATTGAGGCCACTTAAGGTATGAATGCCCATATTAGTAATAACAGCTGATTACACCCATTCAGATGCATATACAGAACACTGTGGAACTAATTTGTCTTCTTCTTAACGGGACATGCAAACTTTAAAAAAAAAAAATCTTTTTGTTATTTGCCTTCCTCCCGAGTTCCAGACAAGAAAGTAGATCCCATTCTTTCAACTGTGTTTGCAGTAACAAGTAAGAGACAGTCAGAGCTTGCCCACCACTAATTAGCTTAGCTCAAATACTGGTAGTCAATGGGAAGTGCTAATCTGCCTCCGCCTAAAGTCATCTGATAAACTTTCCAACAACTCTAAATGGTCCTGTGTGCTTGTTGTGATTTATTTACCACATTATGCTATTTTTAGACTTAGGTTAGCATTTTACATAGTACTTCATTTTTTCTTCTTCTTCTTCTGCTTATTGTTGCACATGTGTCCTGCAGTTTACTTCCAATACGTATTTGATGCCTGTCTCTTCCTTGTCACCGCACACACAGTAGAAGGAATGGTAATGGTAATCTTCTTGTCTGGAACTCAGGAGGGAGGCCAATAACAAAAAGAAAAAAAAAAAGTCACGTATCCCTGCCTCTCGGCAGGCAGCCAGTCGTGTCTATCCACCTCACTGTGTTATGAGAATGAACAACAGACTTGAAAAGTTCTTTGGATTATCTGTCACACTGTGCCTAAAGTACTTGTCACTGGAATAAATATAGACCTTTACAGATTTCAATAGTGAAATATAAATGTTTCTTTTACAAAAACCTATTATTATTTGCATTTTAGTTATGCAGATATAATTAGAAATGCAATGTTCAACTAAAAATAAGAAAAAATATAAATTTCAAAATGAACATATACAAGAAATTACATTTTAAGTTGGTTTCCCATGTGTCTTTGTAATCTTTGTATTTTCTACTGTAACATTTACAGTTTTAATTTCATCACTTCATTAACAACCAACCAGCATCTGTCAGAACAAGCCAATCAGAGCTCTTCCCTGTTCAGTGGCTTTAGTTTAACTTTGAACTAGCAAAAAAACTAACAAACAAAAATTTATAAGCTTTTAAAATTTATGCAGTACTTCCATTTTAATTTTTTACAGTTTGACAGAACTAGTTCACAGAATTACTAAATGGTAATTACAATGACTTTTTAGTTGTTGTTTTTTTTTTGTAATATACATATTTAATTGTTTAAATTCAAATGTAATTGCTGTTTGCAAGAATTTTAAATATTTTTTTAAATTATATTACTTATTTATATAAAAAGAATGATTACACACACTTTCAAATCCTAACATTCATTCCGATGGCAAACTCCAGGCTCCATGTGAACATCCTCTCTGTTTCTGTTACTATTATGTGGTGATTCAGTGATTCAGATATTTTCAACTGCTGACAAAGTGATGAATGGAGACAAATGGCTGCCTGAAGCATCTAGAAAAAAATCTTACGCAATGTAAAGGAATATTCCTTTCATGGTCCTTTGCAAGAAAGAAAATAAAAATAAAAACCAAATTGCTGGTGCTTGTAGTCTTTTTAAATACTCAGTATGATAACAGGAACATAATGGATATACAACAGTATATTAAACCTGCCAGCCTACACTATACAATGTCTCCATAACATTGACTCTCCACTAATTAAAGGGAGTTCAAATCAAAAGTTGCTTCTATATGAATCAGTCAGTTCTATCACAATGCCCGGATACAAATGCATGATATGTTTTTTGTTAGTCAGCTATGACACAACAGCTGAGATTCACAAAGCTGCCGGAATGATTAATACTCAATATTCAAAACACATAGACGACATGGAGACATCAACAGAAAATAAGGCAGTAATTCAAAATATGTGTGTATGTATGTGTGTGTGTGTGTGTATATATATATATATATATATATATATATATATATATATATATATATATATAT
>JAPQLA010000014.1:21896956-21921993 GCA_029822935.1 Naso vlamingii
CAGTTTTGCCTATAGCCTCACTTACTGCTAACATGACATGACATGATTTATCCTGTGATTTGGAGCTTCTTAAAGGTATTACTGACTCTATTTTGATCTGAAACGTGTTATCACCTTAATAATGATTTCATCAAATGCCAGCGCCACTATTATGGTGGTATTCGCCATGGACAAGAAGTTGTTATGACTTTAATTTATGTTGCCAGATCTGTCTGAAATTTTAAATGCGTGCTTAGAGTGCCCCTCCGAAGAGACTGACACCTCACGCACGTTGCGCCCCCCACTAGAGACAGGAAGTAAGCCCGTTATCAACTTTGTCACGTCATTTTCAGAAAATTTATGCCCGACTGCGGCACTCCCCGATGGGCGCGGGGGTGCGAGGGCCCGTTCATCGCCGCTTGCGGCTTTAATTTAGTTATTTATTTTTGATTTTGGCAGTTTCAGTCCTCCATGGTCCTTTTCCCAAAAACAAACAATACTATGTTATTACTTGCGTGCACATACACACTTAAAAAATTATTTCTGTAGTGGAATGAAAGCAAATTCCACAGCTCCTACTCATTTGATCAGCCTTCATCATATCATTAATCAAATTTATAAACTGGAGTTATTCACAATGTTGAAGAAAGGCCAGCACAAACAAAAGTTATTGTGTGCTGTGTACTGCTGTATACAAGAGCTGACTGAGTTCAAGAGATGTTGAAAAATAACCATGCTAGATATTCTAAAATTGATTCTCTTTACTTCAGGCAATGATTTTCCCTCATATAGTGATATTCTCTTTTGCCGTAAATGTCTGTCAAAAGTTAGAACTCACAGCACAAAGGAAGCAGGTGTGTCAAGAAATACTGTATGCTCAAGTGCTGGCTGTCTGATGAAACACTGACTCCATCTAGTGGATCACAGCTACAATTACAGCTGCCTCAAAAACATTAAACTGGTCCTGCTGAGCCAAAACATGATGGAAGCTCAGTGCAGAAACAAGCAGCTCATGACCAAGAAGATGAACCTCATACCAAGGTCATGTTAGATTTATAATCAAAAAATGTTAACACTACCAGGATTTCAGATTAGAACACGCAGATTATTAGGAATGATTTGTTTGTGTAATTATCAGTTACATTTTTGAAAATGAAGAGAGACACCTCTAAGTGATAAAATATATAATAAACATTTCTACACTAAAAGAACCAATAAAAATGTAGTTTATTGAAACCTCACCAATCTTGAGATTTATTTTGATGAATTATATCGATCAACATATTGCCCCAGTGCATACTGGGTGGTTCCCAATAAACCTACCCCATACAACTCTCATCACATGATCAGCCATCAGTCAGTCATTAAGAGTGTTTTCACATTAAGCACGACCGTTCAGCACTGAGCCCCCTCTTTCTCGCCGGACAGCCTTCACATTAGTGACTGCATTCCGTGCCTGAGTACACTTGTGCATGTACACAGTCTAATACAGTAGGTGGCGGTATGCACATTTGGTTTGCAATCCACCAATACACACAAAGAAAAAGAAGCAACTGCTTTTTTTTTTTTTTTTAAGCGTACATAATGTATGAAGCAGCAGCAGTTAGAGGAATACATTTTTAGATGTATTGAAATAACAAACTAAAATTTTCTGGCTCATTCTTAACATGCATGAGGTAACTACTGTGTCATGGTTGCTAGGCAACAAGGACCGTGCGTCGTGACACCATTTAACAGCCTATCACTTCGCTCACTTCCTTGTTTGGGCATGATTGCGTTCATCTCCTGCGGACCGTACATGAGTACACATGAATTGTGTCCGAGAACACCTCTTCAAGCAGACTCAGGCACGGTTTGTGATTTAGGGTGCACTCATTCTTGGCCCAGTTGTCCTGTAGTGTGCCAAAGCACAAACGCCGCCCCCCTCCCCTCTCCCCCACTGGCTCGTACTCACATTGCTCCAGTCTGAGCGCGCTCGAGCTACGTGATCTACAGAGCGCGCCCCGTATTTTTACCTGCATTTTTTTCATCTTCTAATAACATTTTAAATTGTTCTCTGGTTCTAGCAATCTAAAAGACAGTCTTGGAATTTTCCACTGCTTTTTATGTGGACATTGAATGCTGTTGTCTGCCTGAATTGAAGGTGAATCCTCCACAAACAGTCACAATGATGTCAGCGCTCCGTGCTTGTGCTCTTGCACATGCATCCATACCGTACTGAAGTCCACCTCTTCCAACCGTGCCAGGGCCGACAAAGCGTGCTTGAGTACGGAACGGAGCGCTCACACTAGTCAAACAAACCGGACTTTTGTGCTCAAACGTGCTTAGGCATCATACGGATTGCCTAGTGTGAGTGCACCCTCAGGGGTGGGAATCTCAGGGCACCTCATGATACGATACAATACTCAACAGATGGCCCATGATAACACTAATATTGCCATACAGCAATTTTGCAATAATCAATATATTGCAATTATGTAATGACACATGACAGTGTCTGTCCAACTGAAGAATACAATCGCATACATAACATACATGAATACATAAATTTTTGTTTGTCCCATTGATGTTGTAAAAGCCAAAGCGGGACAAGACTTTAGACAAGAAAGTCGCTGGTGCTAGCTTTTAATTCTTTTTAGAACTGTCTGTCATGATCCTGCTGCCACCGTCTTTGTCTGTCTATTAATTTCCATTCACATTACCTACATTCATGTCATAAGCGCCACCAGAGTCATGAAATAGTGACACTGGTGAGTCAAACTGGCAGGGAAATCTGTTTGCAGCGATATGTTATTTTAATTAAAATATAGATAAATGGCACCAGCAATACAATAATCATATCTCAAGAGTCAAATACTGCCATATCGATATTTTGTCACACCCCTATTGTGAACCGTGCCCAAGTTCACTACGCTTGTTTTCCTCCCAGTCAAATGAGCTGAACTTTGGGGTCCAGTGTATTCAAATGTAGGCCTGCATCTCTAATACGAAACTACCCTGACATTGATCATGGTATCCACTCTCTGTTTTTGTAGCCCTTTTTACAAAATGAGGGCACAATGTCATTGAAGATGATGTTTTCCATGATTAATAAATCAAACCTCAAACTGTGCCTTGTCTTGTTGAGACACATTTTAAGAACACGGCTCAGCTCTGCTGTTTGCTTAAATGCAACTCTGCAGAATCAGACTTTAGTTTTACATTTAGACCAGGAAGAATCTCTCCTCTGCTCTACACTTAATCACTTCTCTTTATCTCTTCCTTTCAATCTTTCTCTCTCTGCTTTCCCGCCATCATTCCACCATCAGGAGGGTCATTACCACTAATTAGTCTCCTCCCATCTAGATAAACACAACGCAGAGATTAGTATGGGAATTTCCAGAGTTCAATGTCAGGCACATTCTGTGCTTAACTCCCTCTTACCAGGTACAGAAGAATCCAACTTAAAACAATAAAAACTGACAAAGTCGATTTTAAAGTTCCATAACTTTTCAAAGACAAAAAATTCTGTGTGTCTATGACTCAGGATGAATGTGCATTAACGGTATCATTCTGTAAGAATTCTGACATATCTTACTCAAGCATTCATTTTGAGCTTCTTTACACCCCTAGTCCACTTCATTTACTTAAGGGCTACGGATACTATATTAGTTTGCAAAACTACAATGTTACACACGAAGCATGTGATCAGGACAGAGGCAGAAATAAGTTTTCTGTTGATTGGTGACGTGTCCTTTAAAAGGGGAACTTACTGCTATAATGAAGCCTTATTGCAGAAAGACGTCAGAAGATTTGACAGCTTATTAAGAGCAAATAACATTATCCAAAAGATCAATACATCAGGTGATTTTTTGGATTTGTGTCCTCTATAGTGTTACCTTCTTTCCTGACTAT
Source organism: Naso vlamingii (assembly GCA_029822935.1). Taxonomy (NCBI): domain Eukaryota; kingdom Metazoa; phylum Chordata; class Actinopteri; order Acanthuriformes; family Acanthuridae; genus Naso; species Naso vlamingii. The sequence goes on from JAPQLA010000014.1 coordinate 21,900,830, forward strand.
TTTTGGAAGTAAAGACTGTACATTAAATCAATTCATAAATTACTTTTATATTTCAATCAGGAAGATAAGATATTCATAACATGCCCACTGCTCTGTGTTTAGGAGATAGCAAACAATGAGTTCATGAATTATTTTCTCTAACTGAAAAACTGCTGCCTTCTACTGGAAATGAGACTGAGAATGAACATAACATCAAAGTTGTGGGCCAAAAATACTAGAGTCGTTCTCTCGGCAAGTATGCTAGTCTCAGCACCAATCCCATAACATATGATTCATTAGCCACTAAATAGTGCCCAGTCAGCATAGATAGCACTGACTGATGTTACGGACCTGAAACCAATTCTTATTTGCTGCTCTGAAACAGTTCATAGGCTGCCACTGTCATTTACTATTTTTAAGAGCGTCAAAGAAGAAAAGAGAGAGTTGAAAATGACAAAATGACAATAATTTACACCAGAAAGTCTTACCAGTAAAAAGGCAATGTGTGAGGAATTAGATTTTCCTAGATTGTAGTTTTATGTTGCTGTTTCACAACTGTTTTTAGTGTGTTACTTAAACCCTTTTATTTTCCTAAACTATGATTACACCTTAAGTTTCAAAGGAATTGTTATTTTTATGCACTGGTATCAGATCAGTACTCGGTATCTGTTGCTGCGCAACTTTAGGTATCGGAATCAGTACAGAAAAGGGAAAAAATGAAATCTCTATGGAACCAGAACAACGAGCTACAAGGAAATAAAACATTCTATAGTTAAGGGAAACTGTAGATTTGTAAATAATGTTCTTCAAGTTAATAACTTTGACTAATGACACCTGTCACATTCTAAAAAAATCATTGATCCATTCTTCATGGGAAATATGGATTACTGTAAATTAAGTGTACATGCAGGAAAATGCTGAAAAGTGCACAGTTCCGAGATGAAGATGTTTTACGAGAATAGGCTTTAACATTTCTCAACCAATTGTACTTTAGCCCAGATCAAACACAGGGTTCACCTCCTGTGCATTTACTTCCACCAGTCTCCATGGAGATCACAGAAGCAAACACGTATTTACGACCGTTTTACAAGACATGTCACCATAAAGATAGTGTTCCATCAGTGACATTTACACAGAGTAGGAGGCTAGGCAAACACATGCAGGTTCCTCAGGACAAACCAATAATCAGTGGGCTATTTCTTACTTCAGTTAATGATCACCTCTCCGCCCTTCATTACAACCCTTGCTCTGATTTCTTCATCCAACACTCACACTGAGGAGACTGCTGTCCTCACTGTCCTGTCTCTGTAAAGTTATGTTGTAGTCTTTATAAATGGAAAAATTTCCATGGAGTTTTAATTTTAATGTTGGTACTGAGTGAGTTTTCCAAATTTGCCTGTATAATTTCATAATAGTGAGGGACAAAAACGTCTACAGCAATATTCCATAAGTACACCTTAGATCAGTTTATGCACATGACAGATGCCACACAAACAGCATGTATGTAGAAAATAGTTTCCAACAATGACAAATGATGTGTGAATTTTTATTTTAAATGGAACTTTCCCAACAACTACTTTAAAATCAGCAACAAACTTTCTCAGAGCTTCATCTTTAGTCCTTCCTGTAGTTGGTGAGAATGTACACAGCTCGTTAAAATGGGACCTAATGTGGTTTTCCTTGTTTTCTGTTTTATACTTTATATATTGTTGCAATGTGGCCTTAGGGGAAGTGACCCAACATTGCCGATTTCAAGAGACAGTCCCTATTTGGGTGACCTGCCCCAGCCAGAGTTTCCCTTGAAATGTACCCAATTTCAACCATGGATTGGAAAACCACAAGGTGAATTGGACACCGCAGCAGTGACTCTGGTTGTTCACAGACTAATGCAGTGCCACCTTCAACCACAATGTGGGTTGTAATGGCAGAGTGGTGCTGTTTGCATTTTTGCTTGGTTACTTCACAGACAGAAGAAGAAGCAATTAACATCATTTATGAGAGCAGAAGAAGTAAGTCAAAGTTGAAGCAAACTGAAGGCCTGTTCAATGGACAGTAAAGTATATTGTTGTTAGTGTGGCTGTAACAGAGTTTAATGTAAAGGTTACCATGTGATAGCTATTTCAATATTTTATGACGTGGCTTTGTTTAAGGAGACCAGGATTACTGATGGATAGAAAGAAGAGTGAAGGAGACAGGAGGAAAAGAGCAGGAGAAGAAAGTGTGTACGAAAATGAATGGAGTTAACAAGTCAAGGAAACAGAACGTGCAAGAGTGAGGTGAAAAGGGAAAGTGAAGAGCAGGAACAAGAGTGAAGAAAAGGAGAAAAAAAGGTAAGAGGGTAAAAACAGTAACACAAGAAGAGGGAAGAGAAGAGCAGTCAAGTTGAGGTTTGGATCTTTTAAAGAAGCAGAAATGTCAAAAAACATTTATATGCCCCTGTCACCCAGATCAAGATGACATGATGGTCCACTGCATCCTTTGCAAGTCATAAATTACAAGAAACCGTATTTTGTCCCCATTTTTATTTCCTAGTGATAAAATTGAATTATTTTGGTACGATGAACTAGAAATGTCCTCGGTTTTCATTTCAGAAATCTGGTCCCCTCACCAGAGGGTCAAATTATTAGATAAACATATGTAAAGCAATCCCTGTGAGCAAAAAGCTCAAGTTTCATTTCCAACAATATTTTGGCCATCACAAATATTCGATGTAATTTTGCAAGTAACTTCTAGGATTGGTCATCAGCTCCAGGTACAGCAGGCAAACACAAAACAGGGACCTGCCTTTCACCCCCCTGAGTCTGTCTGATTAACTTATTCACACTGAGAAGATTTACAAAGACTCCCACCAGGATTCTAATCTGGATCATATATCAGGGTAAATATACTTTTTCCTCTCTGATGTCCACAGGCTGCTCTGCCTGAGAGGCTTGTTTCAGACAGAATATCTACTAAGCAAGTCCACACGGGGCAAGTATAAAGTAAACATGGATTTTTTTTTTGAATTGTAAATCCTGCAAAGCTACATACAGAGTCCCAGAACAAAGATAAACAGCAGACCCTTATTAAAGCATTACCAAAAAAAAAAAAATCTTAATTTACTTAAATTATATCAATTTCACCAAAATAAGTAATGGATCTCAACATGAACAATAAAGGACTTGAAAAGTAATAGGTCCTTTGCATAGAAATGAAATGTTTACCAGCCATTTATAGCAATAATTTTTAAGGATCGAAATAAAAACACATAGATTTTTAAAGTCCTTCCCTGACAATCAGCCCTAAATTCAACTTTAAATTTATGTTTTACACTTTTATTTGAATTTTAAACAAAAATTCGCCGCAAGGGACTTTATGATCTGTAAAGGATAAAGTTTATTACCACCTTAATTTTGGAAATGTTTTGCTTTGTTAAAAACCATAAAGTTTGCATTTATCAAATGAGAAAATGTAATGTGTTTGAAAGTGCTTCAATGCAGCAAAGGCGATTAAAAGATCACTTCAGTACCACTGAATCAGTTACAATCTCATAAAATGTTCAACATCACAATAACTTCAGTAGCTTCACAGAACTTTTAAATACGGACAGAAAACAGTTTATTCAGTTCATGAGGGATTTTGTTTGTTTCTTGCTGCCAGGACACAGACTGATGATGATACTGACAGGCTGCAATGAAAACTGATTGAGGTGATAAAGGTTTTGTTACTTAACTCTCTTCCTTTTCAACAGATAAGTTGGTTGTTTCCTTCCTGTCATCCATCTGATTCACTCTTGAACAAACTAATGAGACACTGACATGATGCTCAGAAATGCCACCACTGAAAACAAACACACCAGTTTTTCAGGTATGTACATCAACAGTGACATCAACATTAGCAAAGGTGCTGATGACTCCCTCACCAGAAAGCATGGGTGAATGAAGAAGTGAGGGCTTTGACTAGAGCCAATAAAGCTGCCTCTGGGTCAGGTGACAGGGAAACCCAGAATATTACCAGTGCTAAATCAAAAGCTGGCTGCAAAGAGGCACACTGGAGACATCAGCAGACTAAGAGAGATCCCAACACCAAGGACATCCAGGGCTTGACATTAACTTTTTGAGCCGCTTGTCCCATCGGACAAGTAAAATTTTCTTTCACTTGTCCAGGCACAGTAATCACTTGTCTGGATGAAAATTGTTATTTTACAATAGTTTTTGTCGATGAATCATTGTTTGAGTCATTATTCATCAGTATGTCAAAATGTACAGATGATTCAGTTCATTAATGTTATTTCAGTGGCTGTACAAACATGAATAAACACAATCCACTCCTGGTAATAAAATAACACCCGGGTAATGAATACTTACAATAGCAAGTATATGAAGAACACAAGCACAGCACTCCAAATTCAAATTGATTTGCCAATAAAAATTATTTATTTATATTTATAAACAAAAAACAGACTGATACATAACGGTTTAGAAAGATACAAGCAGTGCTTTGTGTTTGTTATTGTTTGTTTATGCAGTTGTTCGGTAAACGGTTCAGTTATTAAAAGTGATGCTCAGATGTTTTCTGTATACTTTACTGTGACAGTATAGTCACCACATTTGACACTGAAACTCAGGGCAGCAGACTGTTATCAGCTGATAGCTGCAGCTGGTTTACCAGCAAATGAAGTAAAGTTAACGTTACCCGCACACCAGATAAAATGACGGAAAGTTTAACAAGACGTAACAGTAGAGTTACATGAGCGTCTGACACGGAGCTCCTGTGGACAGTTAAAGAGGAATTACACGAGGACACCAAGAGCTGTGGGCGCTTAGGAGAGCTGCTGTCCATGTTAGCTTCTGCTAAGAGAATCTCCTGCAGTTACTAAAGGAAACTAAAGAGGAAATAACTAAATGCTACCGATGGAGGAGCTGGAAGTGGACATCGTAAAATATGTCATGGTACAACGAGGATGATTCACGAGAGCACGCGACAGCCCGAAGGGCAGCTGGCATCATTTGTAATGTGAGTAACGCAGGGCTCCAGACTAACTTTTTTCACTAGAAGTGCTGCAGCCCGTTACTGAAAATTTATAGGAGCAGAAGCGAAAAATTTAAAGGTCACACTTTAAATCGATCTGCATTGCAAATTTCAACTTTCTGCATTCATTACATTTTTTTTTTGTTTGTTTCAGAAGTTGCTACTTACCATGTGAACTGTTATTTTTATGGATTAAAGTCAAAGAGAGGAGATGAGTCTGTTTGTCAGTACATAAAAAGTCACTTGTCAGGCTGACCACTGCGCATTGATAAAAGTGACCAAATCTAAATTTTCCAGAAACATTTCACCTCATTAATAAATCCCAGTGTTCAAAAGATGCCTTAACTAAATTCTGGGTTATTTAACCATGACTTTAAAATCAGGACATCAAAAACAGACAATACTAAAAAATTGAAAATATAAATGTTTCTTTTCAGTAGAATTTTTTTGTGTGCATCTGCTTGACACAGTGCTCAGTTTAAATACAGCATGCAGCTTTTTATTTATTATTTATTATTATTATATATATTTATTTATTTATTTAATGCAGATGTTTATTGATCAGGTAACATTAAAGAGAGAGAAATTCTGATAACAGCGTGTCTAATATTACAGTACTAATGTGCTCAGACACCAACAGCTATTAAACTGACAGCTGATCCAGATGTGATCAGCTGTCATTGGCGCACTTATAAGTTTAAAAAAATAAACGTCAGACTCAAAACGCAGAGTCGCAGCGCTCGTTAACGTCACTTCACAGCGTCCCACTCCCTCAGCCCTGGCGCTGCGCTCCTGTGGGCATTTACCCACTTTTAAAAGGGGAACCTGGCATGAACGGAGGGAAACAGGTCTAAACGACACCTCCCGAAAACTTCCCCCTTTCGTTAGCCGGTTCCTTACAAGCCCGAATGGGAACGTGACGCTCCATAGGCTCTCCCAGCCGTTTTTTCCCACATGCTCTCAGACGCTTTTGGATTGGCTGCGCCTAGTGCAACACATCTCAGTGTGATCCCAGCCATAGGCCTACACTGACGGACTCCCTCCCTCTGCATTTTACGACACGAAAAAAAATCGGCAATTCGCTGCGAGTCGTTGTAAAATTTACTCTTGCAGTCTCTAAAAATGGTCGCAAAACGCGACCATTCGGTCGCAGTCTGGAGCCCTTCCTCCTCCACTTGTCCTGATGAAAGGTCCACTTGTTCCGGACAAGCGTCAATGTCAAGTCCTGGACATCAAGCATATGTGACAAGAGATCAGAACATCCCAGGCTACAAAAGCAGGAGCATCCCCATCATGTATGTCGCCTCATTTACAGATATGCTCATTTTATGCTTGCTCTCCACCACTAGAGGAGTAGTGACTCCACAGAGGATGTGAGAAAAATTCTGCTGCATTTCAGTATGAGTGAAGGCCTTTACACACAGGAAGCAGGTGTGTGTGCAATTAACTGGCATGTCAACAATATTTTTTGAACGACTGATTGGGCATAAAAGTAAAAGTACTTTATACAAAAGTATTTTCACACAAAACACGAATATCACGCTGCCAAAAAGAAAAGGAATAAAAATTGTTTAAGCATTGGGAAGTGGAGTGCGAGGGCATCGGCTGATGGCCTGTACAGGCCTGGTATGACAATGTCCTTGCCCCACTTCGTGCTGTTTATTAAATACCAAAAGTGACTATTTGATTTTTCACATTGAGGTCAATTTTTCCAAGCTTTCGCCCTGCAAACAAAGGCATCAACCAATCACAATGGTTGTGCAGAAGAATGTCATGTCCGTCTCTCATTGCAGAGTGGAAGTTATGGCCAGCGTCATGTTTGTTTTGGGAGGGATTTAAGGCTTCCGTGGACCAAAAATCCCTCAGTATTGAAAAATATGCAATATTAAATAAAAGACGTTCCGATGCGATGGATTACAACTTTGGCGACCCCGTAAGGACTGCCTTGTTTGTTTGTTTTTTTTTGATTATGCGTAGGGAAGAATAGGAGCCTTTAGTCGGAGTCTCTTTACTGCTGTGTACAACGTTGAGACCGTTTGAAGACATCTTCATCACAGGAGGATGAATCCATTTTTCCCTCTTCGGAGTGAGCTGTCAAAATTCTTTCGCAAATTCGTGTTGCTGTCGGTCTGAATAGTTTTAATGCAAAATGATAGCTGATGAGTATTTCACATTTTGGTATCATTTATTTGTGATGCTTGTGGTGTGTAACAGCCTTAAAGCTGCTAAGCCTGGTAAAGCCTGGTCAATGGTCATTAGGGATGGGCACAATTTATCGATGATCAGTAATTAATTGTTAAGAATTTTGTTGATCATGTGAAATTTCTGCTTTGTGTAGTGTATGAGTCTTGAAGCAATGCAATAAATTTCACTAGGTTGAAACAATGACACATCTTACCATTAAGGGGTGATATTTAACTATTCTTAGGAGACAGAGAAAACAGAAATACTCTGCTGCCTACTAGCTGCTGCAAACATAAACATAAAGAGGTCAAAGGGAAGTTTGGCATAGGACCATGTCGAATGGAAAAACGACAAAGTTCATTGTAAACACTGCGAAGCTGTGAGTACAAAACGACAACAACCCCAGTGATGTGCCACCTGAACAACGCACACCTGTCCCTGGTTAACATTGATGCATGCTCCTCTCAACCTAGCATCACCTCAGTATTAGCAAGGAGGAGCTGTGATGCTAAACGGGCAGAGAAAATTACCCAAGGGATCTGCAAATTTATTGAGGATATGCTGCCCATAAGTATCGTTAAGGGCAAAGGTTTTTTGAGATTTGATGAATTTAATTGAACCATCATATAGCATTCCGTCATGACGTCCCCTTACTAGACTTGTCGAAACTCACTAAGAAGAACGAAGGCAGGAACTGTTAAAAAAGTTGGCCACAGCTGAGGAAGTTGCGCTAACCACAGACTGCTGGACTGCTTTAACAGTCGAGAACTACCTAACCATCACCTTCCACTACATCAGCAATGACTGGCAAACAAAGTTTGCGGTCCTGCTTACTGAAAGCCTGTCAGACCAGCATACAGCCTCGCTGAGAAAATGATTAAGCTGTGGAGCAGTGGGGATTTGAAGGCTGAGTTATCGCATGCGTCCATGACAACACAGCCAATGTAACCACTGTCAACAGTTCCAACAGAGTCAGCTGGATTTCTGTTGCCTGCTTTGCTCACACCTTCCAGTTGGCTATAAATGATGGATTTGCACTACACCTCCATCGGGTAATCTTTTGGGCTGATAAACTCGTTTGCCACTTTAACCACAGCACTGTCGACATCCCCAATTTCAAGGGACAGTCCCCATTTGGGTGACCTGCCCCCAGCCAGAGTTGTCCCTTGAAATGTCCCCAATGTCAACCGTGGATTGAAAAACCACAAAGTGAGATGGACACCGCAGGAGTGACTCTGGTTGTTCACAGACAAATGCAGTACCACCTTCAACCACAATGTGGGTTGGGAAAAAAAAAAGAGTGGTGCTGTTTGTATTTTTGCTCATTCACTCCACAGATAGAAGAAGAGGCAACTCAACATCATTTATGAAAGCAGAAGAAGTTAGTCAGAGTTGACGCAGACTGAAGGCCTGTTTAACAGACAGTAACATATACTGTTGTTGGTGTGGCTGTAACAGAGTGGCACTGTAGCAAGCAACAAGGTGCAGAAGAAACACAAGCAAATAGGCCTTGCAACCCACCAGTTCATCCAATCTTGTTAAACATGGTGGAACTCCGTCTGTGAGATGTTTCACTAGGGGAGCAGCGGTGGGCTGTTGTCACTGTCCTGTCGGACCAAACCATTACCAAACTCAAGAGGCCAGGATCCTGAAGCTGAAGGAGGAGTACTGGCAGCTGATGGAGGACACGCAGCCTGTGCTGGCAGCACTGAAGTGTGCCACCACTGTCATGTCTGCTGAGAAGGACATCTCTATCTTCAATATTTATCCCATCACCTTCAGCCTAATCAATACCTATCTTATGCACAGGAAAGGTGATGGGCCCAGAGTTGTCAAATTCAAGACAAAAGTGTGGTCCCCCCTAAGCAAACGAATGAATGTAAGCTGAACTATTTAATTGACCTGATTTCTATAATAATTAGCCAATGATGACTAGACCGTAGGCCTAATTACATTTTACATACATGCCACTTATCTGCATTTCCTCGATTTTTTTCTGATTATTGATCCCCCTATAATTTATTTATACAGGTTCAGTCGTATCAATGCTGGACCCTCATCACAAGCACCTGGCTTTTCTTACAACACAGAAAGTGGCTGCTAAAGCGAAACTGATTGAACTGGGGGAAGTAATGCAGACAGGCCAGGCAACTACCCCATAGGGAGCCATGTCGTCCAAATTAGACACAGGGAGTACAAACACTGAAGCCGCGGCCATGCAGGCCTACGCCCCCCATCCCTGGATTGCAACCCTACAGACTGGTGGAAAATGAATGGTGGAAGGTTCCCTAGGCTGGCCAAGCTAGCACGACAATATCTCTGTATCCCTGCAACTTCATGTGATTTTTTAAAAAAATTGTTTCCAAAAGAGGCATAATTGTGTTTCAGAGCAGCGAGGTGAAAAGAGCTCATTGAAGAGGTTTGGCTCTGTTCTGTTCAGTCTTGGGCTCGAGAGCTGCATATCTTTTTTGTTTAGGTTGAACAGTTTAAGTGCTTTGTCTAAGAGGATTGTTGCACTTAAACCTTCTTCTTTGAATAAATATTTAATTGAGGTAGAACATGTTGTATTTTGTATTTTCTGCCATTGGCATTTTAATATATACAAAAAAAAAAGATGAATAATCGATCGTTATTTTCCCGATGATCGGTTAAGGAAATATCATCCCTAATGGTCATGTACTAAGATAATTTATTACATGGCTTTGTTGAATACTCAGTTCTAGTTGGTCAATTACGACATTCTATGGTCTGTTATTTCTGATTAGCAGATGGTTGCTATGGATGTGGTTCTTGGTCATAGTCTTCGGAGGACAACGTCCACTTATATCAATCCACAGACAGAAGTCTGGTAAAATGGTCAAATGCAGGTCCGGATATGTCCACTGCAAAAGTTCCAGCAAGAAGGAAACAGCGATGAATGAGGACAGATATGTCAACATCAATATTCCCAAAGAAGTACCACTCCACTCGTCTCACTTCACCGTCAACGGAAATGATTTTTCATTGATGGCTAAATCCTTAACCAGCTGATCACACAGCACCTAAGGAAGAGCCCTGCTGGGCTGGAAACATTTGTTTTTAATGCAGTGATTAAATAAAAGTAAATTATATATTTTTTGGGAGCTACCGTGTTGCAAGTTTTTTGTATCATATCCACTAAATTTTTCAACTCAGCACCTTAAGAATCGATGTGTGCGCTTGCTGATTTTTCTTCTCTTTAGGAAATAACCATGTAATAAGCGGGATAATGTCCAGCAAGCCAGTCATTACTGTGAAAAGAAGATGCTTTGATCCAGTTTTTCTTTAGTTCTGATCTGATTCTGATACTGATTCCGATATAAATATATTTTTTTTGTTGTTAATATTATTTTCACCACTAACCCTGTATGAATGTGATAGGATAAATATCAACATTTTATGGCCTGCATGTGTGCTTGTGTCATGTAATCAAACACATTAGAGGGTGATTTATGTGCTGTTCAACTCAGTCAACAATCTGATAGTGGTGTGCGGATCTGGATTTTTGGGCCCGATCCCGATCCCCGATTTTTAACCCCAGGATCGGCCGATACCAATACGTATTTTGAAAAAAGAAGAAAATGTTTACCCTTTGCCAGTACCTGTTCCGTCTGTCTCTTATTAGAATGCAGACTGCATTTTTGGGGTCTTTCTCCAACAAAGTATAAAACTGACAAACAGACATGAGGGGACATGCGCCTCTTGTTTACATTTCATGCCAGTTCCTTGTTGTAAGGTATGCGGGCGCTATGGTGTCCCCCACAATGCAGAGCGATTCCTCATTAAAACTGTGCACTTATTTGGACAGAAACAGCACAGCTCACTCATAAAAGATCGGTTTTCTGGATCACGTAATTTGATGACGGCCGATTGAGTCATTTGGAGTGAAAATTGGCCGATTTAAATCGGTGGTCGATCGATCAGAGCACCTCTACAATCTGACTATATTTCACATATCACTTTGGTTACTTATTGATTTCAGGTTGTTCAACAGTGGCTCATGTTAATCATCATTGTGTATTTGAAAGGTGTAATAAGTTACTTATGTTACTGTGCTAGGAGGAGTGGTATTTGGAGGAAAAAAATGTACAGTCACGATATGAACTGTCCATATGTGTTGGACATGAGGGACACAAGGGAATTTGTATCTGTCATGAAATTTATGAAGTAAATTTGCAAGAAAATTACAAGTTTAAACACAGAGGCAACAGAAAGAATAATCACAGGAGAAATTACTGAGAAATTTAACACTGAGAAAAACAGCTACATCCACGGCACAGAAAACACTGAAATTTCTGAAATTTATTGTTTTAATTTAAAGGGATAGTTCACCCAAAAATGAAAATTCAGTCATTATCTAGTCCCAACATGACAAGATGTTTGGAAAAACAACTTGTCACACTGTCACTGTGGTTTACAGTTGTTTACTGCACATTGACTACTCTATGAAATAATACTGTTTACATCATTTTCAGAGCATAACTTTGCTGTATCTGAGGTGCCACCATGCCCAGACAACTAGTTCCACTTCATTTTCGCCCACAATGAAAATGTCTCTATAGCATGGTGAATATGCACAGTCACAACATATAGGTGGAGCGTGCCGGAGATTTTCAGATGTGTTTTAGAGGCTTTAGACAACGATAAAGGCGTCTTCCTATCACTTCCATTGATTGTGCAAACCTCGCTCAGGGTGGGTAACTAGTGACCTGATAAACGCACAGAGAAGAAAAAGGCATCAGTGTTCTTGTCTTAACATCCGGATCATGGGTGAATCGGCTACATTCCAAAAAAAGTGCACAAAAGTAGTAGAGCAACTAATTATGAAGAATTTTTTTTTTTTTTTTTAAATTGTGTTCATTGTGTAAGAATAGCAAAATACTGCGGCCCACACAGCTGCCCAAAAAAAAAGCAGCTGGCTCAACTTTTTTGCTGCAGCTGGCTGTGTTATGCTGTGGCAGCCAATCACGATCAACCGCCACCCGTGGATTGGGAGAGGGAAAGAGGACACAACCTGACATCACACAATGGGTCCTGTTATGTTAATTAAATGACAAGAGACAACTCTGCAGCTTTTCGGCAGACCACTTAATTGTGGTCTAAATACAGCCTTTGTTGGCTGACAGAAACAGTTAAGGTATGGTTATTAAGTTAGGCTAAATTAACCTTTTGAAACAATGAAAGAAAAGAAAATGAAGATTAAAGATCATCCACCAAAGGTCAAACTCACCCTCATGCCGAGCACCAGGAAGCCGATCTCCTCCATCAGTGGGTATTTTCTGATCTGCTGTTCCCGTTTCTCCTGTGAGGCGAATGGATCGTAGCTTCGCTGGCCCAGCTTCACATCCATGATGCACGGCTTAACGAAGCGTCGAGTCACATCCTCCAGCTTCAGGTAGAGGTCTGAGGCGGTAGCAAAGATATGAGAATAATGCTGTGCAGTATGGAGTTATTTTTTTGCTAACATGATGATGGTGTTCATTAAAGAATAACAATCAATATTGCTTATAATAAGCTACTGATGTAAGAGGTTTTCTTCTCAGACAAAAAAGTTTACAGTGTGATGCAGGGGAAATATTAGTTTACTAAACGCTAATATCACAAACATATCATATAACTTTTATAGGAAGAAGATCATTTAAAAGCAATAACCAAAGATCATTGGTATTTGCCTTGTAAAGGTGAATTTGCACCAAAATGACCTATACTTGAAGTGAAACTGAAACTGTTTTATCCAGTGCGGACCTACTCCAACATACATTTGGTTAGAGTGACTATCAGCAGAGCAAAGTCAACATAAATCTTATTGAAGATATTGTATAGCTGTCTACGACAAAAATCCGAAGGACAAAAAGTCAAACTGGGCGGAATTTTGGTTGTTTAGGTCATTTGGAGACAACTGTAAAATGTCAGTTGAGAGTTTTTAAAAATTATTTTAAGCTTCTATAGTGTTATCTATTAATGTAGGCTTCAAAAATGCAGTTTCTGACAGGAGCCTGTCATAGGACTACTATTAATAAAAATGGACAATTCACCTAACCCAGAGTTTCTGTTAAAAAACATGATGTTTTTTGTGTTTCTTACTCTAAAAGCAAATGATTAGAACTGCTTAGTTCAGAAAATACTTGAGGTGTCGTGTCTGAGCTCTCTCCACATCCCTGATTGTGGTTATAGTAGCTGGCAGGCCATGTGGTATTCAATCTGTCAGCAGAGCAACCGCAGGTTGCCAGTTACGACTGAGCTACAATGGCGGAGACAACAAAACCTAAAAGACCTTGTTATGAATCCCAAAAATGCCAAGACAAAATTAGAGGCAAAGCAAGGGTCTACATAGGAGATGCATTTGAACGTTGGAGAAAGGTGAAAGCGGAGAGGGATTTGAAAACGGATGCAGAATTGGCCACTCTTCTCCTGGACAGGTAAGTTAAGCTTGGCTAAGTAAGTTAGCCTCATAGCTTGATGGGGATGGACATTTCGAATACTTTGAACTGTCGAGTAATAATATTATTCATTTCGATCATATTTAGCTTTAGCTTAGGATCAGTTCAGGAGCGCTACACTTATGCCACAACCACCGTGTTGTTCAGTGCCGACTAGAGAGTTTGTTTATTAGGTCTCTCTGTAATTGCAATAAATAAATGATTACTTAGCAAACAAACGATGAACTTACAGCGCAGGATTCGTCGCTCGCCATAGTCGCTCGACTGTGAGCTCAGTTTATTTTTTCAAGTTTTGGGACTAAAAGGTGGATTTAAGAGGATTTTTGGCTCTCCATGATGTTTTTCCAGGCTGCCTCTCTCTGCCGTCGCTGGTATCTTTGTGCTACTGGGTTGTTGTTGTTCAATGTTTAATTGAACAATAGCTGGCCAAAATGACCCCCCCAAAAGTCCCCAAAACAAAAACATAACCCTTGATATACTTACTTATATATCACCAACCCTAAATGATATGAGAAAATTTAATCTAGTTTTAATACAATTAAATTGTACTTAGAGAGAATTACTTTCATCACACATTATAACTAGAGAGATTTGAATATGTCACACTTTTAAGGATGATTTTGTTTTCTTTTAAAAAAGAAAAAAAAACAAAAAAAAACAAAACAGCAACAAACAGGTGGCAAGGAGCCACACCAGACCTACATGTACTTTTGGACTTTGGTAAAAGAGTGGTGAATGCACACAGAGTCCAGTCTCTTACCATTTGGGTTGTCAGGCGAGGACCAGGTGCCATAGTATTTGGGCAGATGGTTCTGGAGCTCCAGAAGGCAGGGATCACAGCAGTCCTCTGCATACACCTGGGACACACAGACACACATCAACATCCACATACAGGTGGATACTGTACAAGTGTAGAGCTGCAACTAATGACCATGTTCATTAGAATTTATACCAGCATGTATTTTTTCCATTACTTAATTGATTAGTCTATGAATATTATAAAAATCTTTTTTCCATGGTCCAAAGTGACACCCAAAAATGCTTTTGTCTTGTTAGGGGTTCAAGCCCGCAGGGCTGAAACCCTATTGTTTTTGCTCTGATTTATTATTATTCCTTTTCTTCTGAAATGTTTTCGCAAATTCCTGTGAGATGGTAAATGATAGAGACATGAAATTTTGCACCTTGTTTGGAAGCTGTGTGCAAATGCTGCACAAGTAATTCGACCCCAATCAGCCTGATGGGGTTGCTAGAACGAAAGAAAAACAGTTTTTCACTTCAAAATTCATAACTCCTACGCCGTAGGTCCGACTGACACTAAACTTAGTATAGACATTCTTTGGATCAAACTCTACAACTCTGCCATAAAACCCATAAGGTCCACCATTTTGGATTTTCCACCATTTTTAATTTTTTGAAAAACGCATTTTTGACATCTCCTCCTAGGCTGTAGGTCCCATTCCTTCGAAATTCGCTTTGGATCATCATTGAACCAAGCTGATCCAAAGTTGACTAAGGCTTGTTGATGTCTTATTTTGTTTTCAAGATATTGACCAAAGAACTTCAGAAGGGGCATGGCTTAGCACATATATGGATAAAAGTCAACAATTATTGGGCCTATATCACGAAACTTGCAGGATATTTCCACAGAAGTACCTGAAACATACCCTGAAATTTTTATTTGAATCGGCCAATAGGGGGTACTGTAAATGCAAAAAATAGGTGTGGCATAACACAAATCAGACTATAAATCAGAAAATGTTTGCCCTATTGTCAAGAAACTCGCAGGATATGTCCACATATGTACCTGAAACATACCCTGAAATTTTCATTTAAATCGACTGCTGGGGGCTTGACAAATGCACAAAATAGGCGTGGCATAACACAAAGCAGACTATAAATCAGGAGCTGTTGTCCAGTCATCACAAAACTGGCAGGATATGTCCACATCACTACAGTTATTTTTAATGACGCTGTTGAAGCTTTGAACTTCTAATGGTCTTTGTTGGCTTGAACCCTGGAATTGCTGCCTGTGGCTGTATTTTTGTCTTCATTTTTCTTACATGGAGAAGATACAACAAGCAGCTCTTTGACATTTTCGGCTAAAAAATGAATTTAGCTGGTTTGTTTTTCTGTTGATCAGTGAAACAACTGATCAACTTATCATTTCATCACAAATACAGGTTTCGACGCTATATGCAGGACAACTTAAATGCAATTTTTTTTTTTTTTTTTTAATGTACAGGGCTTCTTCACACTGATGACACAAATCTGATCGAAACTGAGCTACAAGAATTAATTTGCATAAATAAATGTATGAACAACTGGTTTAAAGTTCAGCACAACTTGGACAGCAAAAAATATGTATAGAAAAAATGTATGTAAATCTTAAAAATATATTATAAATGATGTTTGAACAGCTCTGAAAAGTTTTTCTCAATGGAACAATATGCGATTAGATTACCGTAACTTTTATTGTTGGGGAGAATGAAGCACTGCACAGTTATGTTCATGAACAGGTGAAAACGATAACTTCTCTGAGGAAATACTTTAAGTTTCAGCGCTGGTTAATCATCAGCACGAGTTTTAGGTGTTTTTGTGACCACTGGTATATATGCATTTGTGATTTCCTGACTGTTGCGTAAAAGCACCGTGTGCCACTGTGTGTCAGCATGCAAGGATCTTTGTCAAAAGGCCCATGATGAGCCAAACTTGATGTTGAGGATCATCAAAGGTGATAACGGCTTGGAATAAGCTATAACCCAAGTACCAAACATCAGTCTTGCAGCAGGAGCGTCACTAGGAATTGGGAATGTCCATGGCTTAGCTCAGAACATTTTTGGTGATGATGATCATTATATTTTCAGACTGGTTTTTGTGCTGTTTTTTTGGTGTGTGTTCCATGTGCGTACCTACTGTCTATAAAAAAAACACCTTAAAAACCTAAGGCATTCTTGCAGTCAGAAAATCATTACTCCATGACAGGTAACAACGGTGGTTATTCAGAACACCTGCAAACACTCTTCACTTGAAATTATGGCCTCAAACACATTGTCTCAGGGCATGCTGGGATATACTCCACCCACCTATCCCAACTGTCCCATTTACACCTGATCCCCTGGTACCTCTGCTCTCTGTCACTCCTTTGTTCTCTTTTATTTCAGAGATTTTACTTTTGTCCTTTCCCTTTAACGCTTAACACTCATTTTCCCTTTTGGCTGTTTGGATACCTGTAGGAGCTGCTCTCATGCTCTCGCTGAAACTGTTATTGGTAGCATTGCAGACAAGAGGCTTGCTGAGGCTAATTACTTGGGATATCTCTTTCTTTCTTGGCAGCGAGAGGCAGGAAGTACCACTGCAGGTCCCACTGTGTACTCATAGTGATAATGTGATGTGATGAAAACGTTTATTTGTCTCTTTCCATGATGCATGGTGGATCAAAATCTCAATGTGATTATTTAACTACCTGTGGAGACACATTTGGATACTGGCTGTTTCGCTCAGCCAGACTTCTTTCCACAATCACTCCACACTCAGCAAAATGCCCCCTGGCAACGTAATGACCATTTGCCAGATTCATTTAAAAAAAAGCAATGACCAATGAGGAAACACTAATGACTGTCTGACCAATTAGAAAAGTTGGTCAACACACTCACTCACTAAAACGACGTCAGATTCAGGTGGGCCCATTGATCTCAAGTGATTGGTCAGGGAAAATCTAATCCCCTCCCTCTTAGAAATAACTCAAGGTGGAGGCACTGTCAGACCAGAGAAGCAAGTCCACTCAATGAACTGGGTGGAGTCTATGGTCTGGGCCCAGGTGGTGATATGCAATAGGGCTCTCCATCACAGTGCTTTGGAAACGCATTAGCTTCTTGCCCACAAAGACACACTCATTGTTCCCCACCCCGCCCCAACTTGCCAAAATTGGCTCCCTTCAATTTATTTCTGTTCCCTAAAAATAAGAGTTTTGTTTCTGGACAGTAGCTGTAGACTTAAGTTTCAGGTCCACGGTGAAATTTCACATGGCACAGAGCACATGTCGCTCAGGCTCAGGTGTTGATCCTGATCAAGCCAACCAGCTTAGAATATTTCCTCACAAATGTTATTGCTGGCACCTGCTACATGTATGTCACTTTGCAGCATTCCATTTGTGCTTAACAGGAACAGTCCCAGAGGTTTTGTTTCACCCCACATGTTCCTGTCTCTGAGCACGATGCCAGGTCATTGTGACACACGTGTTAGATTAGGTTTGATTGGTGTGGTCAAGAGACATGCACACATGATGCAATGACTCACTGCTGTTTGTAAAAGAGTTGATGAGGTTGACAGTGCTGCTAAGCTCTAAAACAAACACTGACGCTCTGAAGCAGCAGACGCACAAGCCGGCGTGACTGCACAGAGCCATATGGAATGCCTACTATAGATTTTTAAGAACACACATTTCTCTATACGTCAACCCAATCATCTGTCCATACCAGTGTGTGATTTACAACAGAGCTGTCTTCTCATGGAAGGATATCTGGGGTTAAAGACTGAGGCCATGATTAGACCAGGGCAGCCCTATTAAAAACAGAAAAGTCTTTCCTTTGCAAATTTAAAAAAATTCAAGTTTACATGACCAACAGAAAGTGCTGTAGCATGCACGCCAGACTGGTACTTGGCAGTGCAACTTTGTAATGGCATACAATTGGAGCTGCCAAAGTTGTTTACAGTGTATCTTTACCTTAACCAGAGCCACAGTTTTAAGAAATTCAACTGTAGCTTGACTTCTAAAATTATTTTACTAACACTCGAATTTGCCTAAAATACACTGGAGTTTGGCAGTGGCTATTGGGGAATGCATTGACTTGTGCTAGCATTAGCATTAGTGTAGTCACCACTCTCACAGGCTTTGCAGTTTGCCAGTTTACACAGCAGAAAGAAGGTTGCATTTCAAAAGATTACACTCCACTCCACTCCACAAAGTTGGAAGTTTCAGGGGCGCCAGCACGCCATGGTCATTTTTTAAATTCTTGTTTGCGACGTGTGGGGAACTTTGTACAAGCCCTTCGGCTTCCTTTCCCCTCCTAGCACTGTTGTGCTGAATTAAAAAAAAAAAAAGCAACAAAAATGTTTTGTTTGATGCGGAAACTTGGGCCATCTCAAAGGGGTCCAAGAAACCTTTACAAGTCGGTCTCTCTACTGTATCATGAATAGTAGTGTAATAAAGTATCAAATTATACGATTGTATTGAAATGCAGAATCGAGTAGTTGATTGGTTGGATGACGAAAAACTAATCCACTGAATTTCATGATCAATGACAAAAAAAGAAAATTATTGCTCAAGCCTTCATATAAATTAGATCTTAATGATTGGTGATGTAATCAAAGCAATTGTATCAAACGCGATGTATTGTTTTACATTACATTCATGCTTTTTCCCCCTATTGATGGAAGCACAGATTTGACTGATTTTCTCCTTGATATTTCATTGTAGTCAAGTCTAGTCAGTTTTATTTACACAGCACATTTTATACAGCACGCCTAAACTAAATGTGCTTAAAAATAAAAGTAAAGATACATTTTTTCTGACATGCTCGCATGGTTTAACAGACAGGGGAGGTAACAGGGATTGCATCTCATACATCAAGGCCCTAGGACCTAATTTAAGAATCTCCCTTTTGTCCTGATTAAGTTGTAAAAAATTTGTAGACATCCCAAGTTAGATATCTGTAATGCACTGGATGAGATCATTCAGGGCAAGGTTATTGGAGGAAACAGATATATATAGATGTGTGTCATCAGCATAAGATTGGTAAAAAGTATTATATTGCTGTATAACGGACCCAAGTGGAAGCATGTACAAATTGAACAGGAGAGGATCCAAAACTGACACCTGGGGAACTCCATACAGATGGCTAATCTCATCATTTTAAAAGTTACCAACAGACACAGAGAAAGATCATCCTGTAAGATACAAGGAAAACCAACTGAGAACAGCGCCTTTAAGGCCTAACCATTGTTCAAGGCACTAAAGAAGAACTAGATGGCCTGCAGTATCAAACGCTGCACTAAGGTCAAGAAGTACCAGAATAAAAACATCATGATTGTCTGTGCTAATTTTTAGATAGTTAACAACTCTGGTCAGGGCAGTTTTGGTACTGTGGTTATCTCTAAAACCAGACTGGTACACATCAAACAAATTGTTATCTGACAGATACTTATGTAGTTGTTGTAGTGACGGCTCATGTTTGTACCAGTCTCTATAAACAGACTCTACATTCAGTGAATGTAGAGTCGCAAGGCAAGGGAGGGCGATCTTGGTACCGGAAAAGCCCTGGTTTCCGGTTGTGGTCTTTTGTAGTAATTAATGGTGGAAACTAGCTACTTGTGAAAAGATCTGCTGGTAGGTGTGTTCTCTCAACTCCAACTCCATTCTTGCGACACACTGTAAACAGTCTGACCGTAAACAGCGAGTGGCATGCAGAGAAGGAAGTCAGAAATGGAAATTTGCCTCCTCCAACAGAAGCCCAAGAATAACGGGGCTTGCCCCCAGAGGCTGTATCGCTGTCTACCAGAAGTCAGACAGTGAATGCAGAAATGGGTTCTGAGATTGTTTGCACGAAAATACAGAATTTTGTTCTGCTAATGGTATTTCTATTTTCTGATTTCCACACATTTTTGAACAGTTCATTTCAATATAAATAATGACTGCTACACATTAAAGGAAGCTAGCAACATTCCAGCACTTGCTGAAACAGTATTTGATCAACTGGCATGGAACTAACTTTTGCTAGTAATGGAGACACTTATGAATATACATGGTTTATGTGTTACATGAAAACCCCATGGTCATAGACTTGTCCATTGGACTGTGTTTAGAACCTTCTCTTTGCAGGGGCGCCCACTTCCATCTATGCTCTTTCAATTCTCATTTGAAAAACTGGCCCAAAAAGGTTTATGTGATATTCACATGAAGGCGAGTAAAGACTCGCTGTTGCAGATTATATTCTTTTGCATCTCTTGAGCAATCAAGACTGGCTTTTCTGGCTAGAAAAAGCTAATTTGCTTTTAATAAACAACACAACAAACATATCTATGTGTGGTATTTAACACATCCAATCATTTTAGGCATTGACACTTCTCTTAAAGGTTACTTTTTGGCAATACTAGGAAACACTCAAAGTGATCTTGCTAAGTGGTTTACTCTCCAAACATCATTTGAATTCTGCTCCATACAGTGGAATGCTACATCAACCTGTGAAATTTTGGAAAAAAGATTTTTCTGTCAGGATTCGGCTTTTCTTCTGTCCTCTCCTTCCTCCTGCTCTGTGTGTCAGTCATTTTCAGGGCTGGGTGGTGTTCCTGGATTTTCCTGCACTTACTCTCCTGCACACCTGTTTGTCATCTGCTGATTACCATTCACTCTCTTCGGCTGCTGCAGTTTAATGCTTGGCTTCACTCTCCACTCACTGCCATTGTGTTTTGGTGCCTTTGCCTGGGACTAATCTTTGTTTTTTCTTTCTGCGAGAGCATCGCCGCCAAAAGATGCCA
>JAPQLA010000014.1:21934063-21963387 GCA_029822935.1 Naso vlamingii
TAAAGTTCTGTTGCTCCTCTTAAAGTGCCTGTGCAGTTATTAAAGTGCATGTACTCATAGTCTAAAGTGCTTGGTGCGAGATGTGCAAAAGACTGGTGACGATGTGCTCTTCGTCACATTAGAGTTATTATTATATAAGAACCATTTTGTCTGTTGACATAACACAAAATGTGCTTTACATTTCATTTTGTTTTAGGGAGCAAGGAGCAAACAAAGTGGTTTATAAAACTTAGAGGAGAGCTGGAACATATGTTTACGGGGACAAAAAATTCAGCCACCGTTGGGTGGAAGTAAGGCAATAATAAACTGCCCACTTGTAATATTTATATTTTGAATGTAGAAGTTATTTAAATAAGCCCAAATCCTGTTCAAAGCCTTCAATAAAAAGACGATCCATGGAACAAAGGGTATCATGTAAACGTTTTCTTGGAGATTTTTTGCATGTCCTCCTGATGTCACCTTGTATGAATCTTTAAAAGCCCATGTTAATGTTGCCTTGTGTTTACCTTTTCTCTTGCTTCTCTCTGTATTCAGATTAATCCTGGAAAAAATTGGCCTGCAGGGAACGGTGGAATCCCAGCAGGTCGAAAAGAAATGGGATGACTTAAAAAAAAATACAAAGTATGTAGAGGTTTGGATGATGATTTGGAAACTATACTTGTTGTGCTCATGCAAGTTAATAAATACTTTACTGAAAATTGCTGCAGATGATGTGATTGATTTCCTTTGCCTTAGGATTGCAAAGATCCAGGGACAGGCCAGGGGGTCACCAACAAGCCCACCGCTGCAACTTGGCCCTGGTTAGTCCAGATAGATGAGGTATTAGGGCAGAGGCCTATGGATTAACGGTGTGGACATGACAAGGCCGCCATTTTGAGCGTCTTGCTGTGAAAAGCAAAATGTCTACAACTTCATTGTATATTGTTCTATATGCACCAAACTTTAAATAGTTCACAGGGGAGCCACCCTTGCATCTGAGTAACAATATTCACTCATGGTCATGGCACCACCTACTGGTGACGGAAAATTACATGATTTATGTTAGGATTTACAGCTCTTTAAAGGTTTGACTGACTTTACTGTATTATGTTCTGAATAATGTTTACACCGTGATGATGCTGAATAATTAACCATTGGAGGTTGTATCAAATGTCAGCGCCATGATGACACCGACATGATGACACATAGGCCTGCACAATAAATCGTTCTAAAATCGCGATCTCGATTCACCCCTATATGCATTTAAATTTTATATGACGTCAATTCTCATTAAATTTCACAAGCACGCTGCATCGCAAACGCTGCTATTTTCCTCTGTGAGTTAAAAGCGCCCCCAAGCGCTGCAATGCTCTGCCTTCTCACAGAGTTCAGGGCTTCTCCCTCATCCTATGACAAAGCGCCTTTTAGTCACATGTTTCACTCGCGGAGCAGCAAGAGTGCGCACGCAGGTAGTTTGGAAAGTTTTTCAGAAGAAGCTGCAGCATCATCAAACTAGTGCACGTAAGTACAAGGAAAAGTCAGTGGTAAGAAGACAAACACAAAATGGATGTTGATGAAAACCCAGGTACTAGTGACGAGAATCAGCCAACCGCCCAAACCGGACTCGTTCCGAAAAAAGGTTCGCATTCGGTGGTGTGGAAGTATTTTGGATTCAGGCAAGACAACAAGGGTCAGTCTGGTCTGCTTTGCAAGGCATGCTTTGCCCTCGTTGCAGCATCGCAAGGTAACACCACAAATCTTTATATGCATCTCAAACGTCAACACAAAGTGCAGTATGATGAAGCCATACAAGGCAAGAGGTCTTAAAGTCGTCCAACAATGCAGACATCTATTACGGACACCTTGCACAATGCGACGCCATACCCACATAACTCCAGTCGGAGTAAGGAAAACAGAAGCAATTGCTTACCATCTAGCAAAAGATATGGTTCCAATACACACCGCAGAATGTGACGGATTTCAAAAGATGATCCACACCTTGGACAAACTCTACTCAATACCCTCCCGCAACTATTTTTTACACATTGCACTGCCAGTTATGTATATCTATCTATATAAGAATGTGCGGGCTGTAGTCCAGGCAGAAGTGAGGGAAGCGGATTATTTTGCAGCAACGACTGATTTATGGTCCAGTCGAACCATGGAACCATACATGAGTCTAACTGTCCACTTCATAGCGACTGATTTCACAATGAAGAGCAAGTGCCTACAGACTGCTTATTTCCCTGAAGACCACAAGGGTGAGGTCTTGGCACAGGGACTGAAGGATGCCCTAGCATCTTGGAGTTTGGAAGAGGAGAAAATGGCATGTATAACAACAGACAATGGACAAAACATAGTGAAGGCAATCTCCATCAACAACTGGACCAGGCTGCAGTGTTTTGGCCCTAGGCTACATCTGGCTATTGGTGACTTGCTGTTTTTTTTTTTTCAAGTTCTTTACTAAGATAGCCCTTGAACTGTAAGACCTACTACTACTATTAATAATAATAATAATAATAATAACACACGCATTTTAACCTTTTCACACTCTCACCCACCACACCTGGTATTTCTCACACATAAAAAAATTATTATGATAACGCCCACCAAGTTGCACCGCTATATTTATACAGTGGAATGTGCAGCAAGACGCTGTGAGTACCGTAGAGCTCAACAATAGCTTGCCATGCTCCAGCCAAAAGAAAAAAAAAGATACAGCTACCCATCAGCCAATCGAAAAATAACATACAGCTGATCTGGTTGCAGCAATGTTACCGAGAAGTGGGTGCACACACAAGACGGGAGTGCCATATCACATGTGTACAGTAAGTCATCTCATCGCTTGATTTTGTAGCCTACTGAATGAAATTACGTGTTTCACAAAAGGAAAACAATGAGAGCTTATCTCGGGGAATGTCAGTGAATTTACCTGTCTTTTAGTATCTTTTATCAGATTCACACACAGGTTTTTTTTATCATTGTTAATTTAAAAATGACCTACATCAGTGAGAAGAAGAAAGCCACAGTTAGAGCGAGACTGACAGACAAGATGACTGGCGTAACTCTAGCTGCGGTAAGGTCATTTCCACATTTCAAGTATACAATTGTCTACTTTAGTCCTGAACTGTTGTGATACTGTATTACTTAATATTTATTGATATTGTTTATTTATTTTCCAGCAAAATCCCCAGCCAACTGCCTCCCCAGCACTCCCCATGAAGAAGGGCCAAAAGACCCTTTGAAGTTTCTTCAAAGCAGCACAAGGCAATGACGAGTCCCTTTGTCTAGAGCAAGCAGTGTCCTCAGAGCTGGAGGCATATCTTTTGACAAGCAACATCAACAGTGAAGGTGATCCCTTAATCTGGTGGCGGCAAAATAGCAATCAATATCCACAATTGTCTGTGTTGGTGAAGAAATACTTGTGCATTCCAGCTACCAGCTCACCTTCTGAGTGGCTGTTCAGTACAGGGGAGAACATTGTGACATGCCACCGTGCATCACTAAAGCCTGAGCATGTTGACAGGTTTGTGTTTCTGGCCAGGAATCTTTGAGTGCCAATTTCAGGGTCACATTCATGGTCATGTGAGAGGCCTATGTCCTAAAGAAATTATCATTTAATTTACTCTTTTCTAATCGCCAAATGAGTATTTATTTTATCTTGTCACTGAAGCCTTAATGGGTTGGCAGATTTGTGTTTTATTTATGCTTATGCTTATTTATGTTACAATTTTCAGAGCCTAACTGAATGGCCAATTGAAAGTCTTTTTTTTTTTCATTGAAGCCTCTTCGTTTACAGGTGTGTGGAGTTGCCCCAAAAAACATTAAACCAGTTATAAAAGGCCAGCAATTAAAGACAATGTGCTGCTATATGTACAAAAGAAATAATTCTGTTTTTGATACCGTACTTAAATGGCCAATTGATGCTCCTTTTTTTAGAGACTGAAGCCGCAGCATGTTGATTGACATGTTTCAATTATTTAGAGCCATGTTCAGGGCCATGTTTAGTGCAATGTGTTACACGTCACTATTTTTGGTAGCCTACTGTACTTGAACGGCCAATTGAATGTTTATTTTCTTTATTCACTGAAGCCTCTATGTTTACAGGCTTGTGGTGATGCTCAGGAAACATTAAACCAGTTATAAAGGGCCATATAAAAGGCAATGTGCTATAGGTGCCAAAGAAATCTATTTTTGTTACTGTATTTGAATAGCCAATTTGTTTTGTTTTGTATGGTTCACGTCTGCAATAAACATTTCACTTAGTGAAAAAAAAATCGTGGCAGAGAATCATGATAATAATTCTAAGGTAAAAAATCATGATTCATATTTTTTCCTGAATTGTGCAGGCCTAATGACACCCATGATGACACCGCCATGATGACACTTCATCTGCCATGGACAGGAAGTTGTTGTGGCTTCACTTTACATTCTGTAATCCTGTTTACCTTACACTGTCTGCACTTTATCCACCCTATAACTCCACTTATTCGGTCACGTTCACATCCTCTATAATGTTCAAAGTTCAATATTTATAGCACAGTTGTTTTGTTCTTTTTTGTAGATACTGTGTACTGTTTATTTTTTTACTGAAATCTTTTTATAAGTACCTTGTTTTTTATAGAGAGGAGAGGAGAGGACGCAGGCGTCTTTGTGTTCGTCGCTTCTCCATCTATGTACAAATGCGTTCTATTACTAACACACTTTTGACTATCTAGTTTTAACTATCTTTTAAACCTTGACCATTTTTTCCTTTTGGAACTTTTATTCCTGGACTTTTTAACTGTGTTTTGTGCCTACCTGCTACATCGCCCTGAACGCCGGCTGCCAGCTGCCGTTCCGCCGCTGACAGGTGCTCTACCAGGACTGTTAAGCCTGACCATTGCCGCTGCGTCTCCCAACGGTACAGCCTGCTGTCGTGCCCCGGTGTGGTTCAGCCTGTTGTCTAGAACCACTATCTTCCCCGGCTAGCCTCTATGCTTCTGTGCAATTGGATTTTGCTCCAACTCTGTGCATGGATAACAACTAGCACCAGGCTAACAACTAGCACCAGGCTAACAACTAGCACCAGGCTAACTTCACAAGCACCCGGCATGATGTTGAAATACTCCACGCCTCACAGCTGCTGAGGCTCAACAACTCCTCCACTCCGACATGCATTGCAGCCATCAGACAACACAGTCTTCTACGTCGACCCCGTTATGTCCATCGGAATGCCCGGAGAAAGTTTATTTACTCTCAGCACCGTCCTGCTATGGCTCCCTCCATCTGGTCTCCAGCTGATCGCGTCGCACACTGGCGATGTCATCAGAGTGCTGGCGTTGCTGGGACTTGTAGTGAAAGCACCACAGGGCGACGTAGAAAATCTGGAGTAGATCACACTGTGCTGCGGAGTTTACAGAGACACTCACCTTCAGCTCTGTCTCCAGTCACTATGGAATTATTCAACACACAAGCCCTTAACAATAAATCCCTTCTCATTCACGAACATATTCTAGAAAAAAGACTTGATTTTATGTGTTTAGTTGAAACATGGCACAAACCCGGGGACTACCTTCTGCTGAATGAAGTCTGCCCCCCTGGCTACAACTACATGGAGAGAGCCCGTACCTCAGGGAGAGGTGGTGGCTTACTCATCATCCACCGGACTGATCTGGAACTTTCACCCCTCCCGCTGCCTGACCTCACTTCCATGGAGTGTCTAGCTTTTAAATGCAAACCTCCATACTCCATGACAGTACTTCTAATCTATCGCCCCCCAAAACCTAACCATTCATTTCTCCCTGAAATACATGATCTCCTCACATCACTCTGCACCACGTCAAATAATGTTTTAATTATTGGTGACATTAACATCCATGTTGACAACCCCTCCTGTCCTCTCGCAGCAGAGTTTCTGTGTCTGTTCTACTGCCTTGGTCCGCAGCAACATGTTGAGGTTCCCACCCACAAGAGAGGTCACACCTTGGATCTAGCTATCTCCAACTCTGCTTCCTTCAAGAGTCTTGAGGTCTATGATCTTGGGGTGTCCAACCACAAGGTGATCTCATTGACTCTGAATTCTGTGCTGCCCGCTGCCAAATCCAAGCGTCAAATAACTTTCAGGAATCTGAAACACATCAACTCAGCTGCCTTGGCCACAGACCTCCACCATATCACTACCCAGACTGTTAACCTCTAACTTCAAACTGCTCATGTTCCACCTGCTCTCAAAGCTGCGGTTATTCGTCCCCTCCTCAAGAAACCCTCCCTGGACCCGGACAATCTCGCAAACTACAGGCCTATTTCAAACCTCCCATTTCTCTCTAAGGTTCACGAAAAAACAGTTGCCACACAGCTCCTGGACCATCTCACACACAATAGTCTGTTTGAAAAATTCCAGTCAGGTTTCTGCTCAGCTCACAGCACCGAGACAGCCCTGCTTAGGGTAACAAATGACCTCATGATGACATCAGACACAGGGTCTCCTTCGCTACTCATCCTCTTGGACCTGACAGCAGCTTTCGACACTGTGGACCACACCATCCTCCTCAAGCGTCTCCACAACACCGTTGGACTGACAGACCATGCTCTGAAATGGTTTGAGTCCTATCTTTCTGATAGGTCTGAACATGTCTCACTGGGAGGCAGCAAATCCAAACCGCTCCCCGTCACATGTGGCGTCCCCCAGGGATCAATCCTTGCCCCTATCCTCTTCACTATCTACATGCTTCCCCTCGGTCGTGTCATCAGCAAACATGGTCTGTCCGTCCATTGTTATGCTGATGACACACAACTCTACATTAAAACCGCCCCAGACCCACTCACAGACCTGTCATCCCTCACCACCTGCCTCGAGGAAACCAAGGCATGGATGAACAGCAACTTCCTCCAGGTAAACTGCAATAAAACAGAAGTACTCCTCATCGGCACCCCCCACCAGGTTCACTCCTCATCAACAACCCATCTTACCTTCGATGGCCAGCTCATTCCCCTTTCATCCTCAGCAACGAACCTGGGAGTCCGGTTTGACCCTCGCTTAACCATCACCGACCATATAAAACACCTGTGCAAGACCTCATTTCCTCATCTCTGCAATATTGCAAGACTCCGTCCCACATTACCCCTCCCAGCAGCAGAAAAACTAGTCCATGCCTTCGTTTCCTCGAGGCTGGACTACTGCAACGGGCTCTTCATCGGGATGCCTGGCAAGAACATCCAGAAGCTGCAATACATCCAGAACAGCGCTGCCAGGGTCCTGATGAGAGCCCGTAAATGCAATCACATCACCCCCATCCTTCAAGCATTACACTGGCTCCCTGTCTCTTCCCGAATCACCTACAAAATCCTGCTGCTCACACACAAATGCATCCATGGTTGTGCACCTATTTACCTGCAAGAACTCATTACCCTGAAATCCACCACCCGTGCCCTTAGATCCACAAACACCCTGCTCCTCCAAATCCCCCACACCAGGCTCTCCACCATGGGTGACTGAGCCTTTTGCTCAGCTGCTCCACGCCTCTGGAACAGCCTCCCTCTCCAGCTCAGGGCCACACAAAACCTGGACTCTTTTAAAATGGGCCTGAAAACCCTTTTATTCAAAAAGGCCTATGATTGTTGATTTTTTTTTTTTTTCCCCTTGTGTAGCACTTTGAGATCTCCTGATGAAAAGTGCACTAGAAATTAGATTTATTATTATTATTAGATTTATTATACTGTCCTGTTTTCCAGTGATGCTGCTCACGTACCTTAAATTGCCCCCCGGAGACAAATAAAGTTTTCTGAATCTGAATCTGAATCTGGTTCTTCGATTTGGCTGAAATTTTAAATGTGTGCTTAGAACGCCCCTTTGAGGAGACTGACATGCCAACAACAGCTCATGCACATTACGTCCCCTACTGGGAACAGAAAGTAAGCCTGTTAGTAAAGATATTGTATCATTTTCACAAAATTGTTGTGTTGTAAAAAGTGTTTATTGCTGCTCCGTGCTTTGTACCCAAATGCGGCCATCCCTGATGGTCACCAGGGTGCACTCGCCCATTCAAAACTGCTTGCAACTCTAATTAGGGCATGAGCACCGATGGTGCGAGGACCCATTGTATTTCAAGAAATTCATATTTTTAGGGCCTGAGCACCGAAACGGTGTGAGGACCTATTGTAATTCAAGGAATTATTATTATTATTAACTTAGATAAGTGAATTTCCTTTTTGGTAGCTTTAACATACTCAAAAAGTCATGAAATATGGCAGAAAAATCAGTTGTGGCAAAAATTTACAGATTTCATTAGTTTCACAAGTGGGCAGGGCATAATGGCACCACAGCAACCCCTAGAAACTTTCAAAAATTCATGACAAATCAGTGGTTTGACCTAGGAAGATAATATTTGGTAGACATGTAGAGCATGCCAAGACAAGCAGATTTGCGCGCGTGGACATTTTTGTCAGATCGACAGGAAGCCCGCTATTTTTGGTTGAAGTTTCAAAATAGGGTAATTTTTGGCAATTTATCGGAATTTAACGAACTCGTCCTAGGGATTATATCATATTCTCATGAAAATCGCCGTGTGTGCTCTTGACCTCTTTGAGATCAAAAGCTATTAAAATCTTTCGTTTTGGAGTCACAATGTGGGTGTGGCAGGGCCGCCATTTCAAGTGTCTCGCCTTGAACAACAAAATGTGTATAACTTCAGCATACATTGTTCTATATGCACTAAATTTTAAATTTTTCACAAGTGTGCCAGCCTTAATCATCTCTTGATAAGGAGGGAATTCTTCATTTCCAAAATAACGTTAACGTTACTGCATTACTACATTACTTTAGAAGCAGCAAGATCTTGGTGGTGTAAGTACACTACACAAAAAACTTGTTCACTGACAAATGGATGAACGCATGTTTACCAACCCAAAACGACAGCTTGGTTAGGCTAACTTTGGCTACATTAGCTGCTGACATTATAGTAATGTTATACTAGAGCCCTTTATGTTAATCTTTCAAATCAATGTTGTGAACCAACACCTTGATGGAGACAAGTTCAACACACTCACCTACTGACTTCAACAAGGTGTCAGTTCACAACATTAATTTAAATTACTGATGTTAGCCAGCTTTACATTAATGTCACCATGATCATCAGCAGCTAATGTAGCTAACGTTAGCCTAATCAAGCCGCTGGTTAGGGTTGGCAAACATGCGCCCATCCATTCTTGACACCACCAAGATCTTGCTCCTTCTAAAGTGACATAGTAACGTAGTAACATTAACGTTATATTGGAAATGAAGAGCTTCCTCCTCCTAAAGAATATTAGCTTAACGTAGAAACTATAGATGACAAAGTTAGTCTCGTCTTGGAAAGAAAAACTTTTTACCACGTTTACCTCTCACTACCTTCGTAATGTTTTCTCTCTCATGTTTGCATGTCCATATGAGTAATCCAAAACTCAAATTCGTCCGTCAAAACAGCTGGGAACCGGCGTTGCAGCGTATGTACCCCCCATTGACAGTAAGTCCTCCGCAAGCAGAACAATACCAGTGACATCAACACTTAGCTTGTCTGAAGATGGCTGCACCCTATTGGCAAAAGAGTGAACTACTATCTGGTTTTCCAGCAATATTATAAAACATATAAAGTTTGAATTCAGTGCCATATCTTACCTTAGGTAAAAATCAAACAAACTACATTCATATTATTCCATATTTCATGTCCACTTTAAACATTAGTGGAAATATGTGTATTATCTCCTCTAGGACAGGGACAACTACAGACAGAACACTTTAGCTTGTTCAACACCATCACATGGATTGGCATTTGTATGTGTGTGCGTTACAAATGAACATTATCTCAACCAAGTAGACAAAAGGTTGGTCATTAACCTTTCTGGTAACTGCACCAGTCTTCCGGATAGCTAGCAACTGTCCATCGGTCAGTTTATTCATCAGCCTACCAGTCAGGGTGTCAGGTGATCAGAACGTGAGTTACAAGTGTGTCCATGAGTACGAAAGCAACGACTTGCAGACACAACAACACAGTCAGCTGACACGATGACACATTAATCCTCCTGACTGATGAAATGATGGTGTGAAAGACGAGACAGCTTAAAAAAGAGGAACAATTCTCTGTATGCTCCATTAATTTAATGTACGTAACTGTCCAAAACATTTACATGTTTATTCTATTTAGACCAAACACAAGACGATGTAATTTAAACTGACTGAAATCAGTCAAACTGAATTGCAGACAGATGATTAACTGATTAAACTAATTTAACAGAATCATTCTCATGTGGTTACTCAGTGCTGAAGTGACACTGATGCATCGACAGGATTATGCATAGTACTGTGTCATTTTGGTTTCTCAGAAATATTTATAAGATAGTATGCGTAAGTCCATGCTTTTATTTTTCAGTATAAAATACCCTGACCAAGAATTCTCTCTCTGCATTATCTCCCTGTATTCTCAGATTGAAAGATGATACACAATATCTATTTCAGCATTTTCTACAAAGTGGGCTTACCTGAGTTGTTGAGTTACCACAAGCCATTTTATTTTAACAGTCTGTGATCAAAAAGAATGCAAAAACAGGCATTCCTGCTCTGTATAAAATATACAGCTGCAAAAAACGTACCGTAAAATTCGGTGTATAAGACACACTTTTAATACCTTTTGTTTCAACTTAAAAGAGGGTGCATCCAATACACTCGGCAACCAAATTAACAGTATAAAATGCAGAGGAACATTTTTTCTTTTGCTATGGTATTTTACACAAAAGATGGCGCTATAATTGAGCTAAAGCATTTAAAGATTTAGGAATATCCCAAATCTAAGATGGAATCTAGTACGCCTATTAACAATTACTTTGAAGCTTAATGATATTGTCATTCTATTACTAAATCAACATTTGATTGCGTAGACTAGCATTTATATTGCAAGGCTTTGAGAGTCGCATCGGTCCGATGGGCATAGAAATGGGACAGATGCCGGCTGACAGCTGTTAATGATGGTTGTACCTCCAAGAGAGCCGGAGTAGACAAGTAGGAGCCTCTAGGGAAATAAACATCTCTAATCACACCATTGTGCCCTGATCACATAGTCTCATGTCACTATAAAGCAATAGTGCTGATACGCAGCCCAGCCATACTTGTAGTTGCGTCACTATGTTTTAAGATGTCAGCAGTTACACTGTGCCACATTATGCCATACCAGTGGAGAGAGACTGATAGTAACAAAATATTATTGCCCTCTAGTCTAAGATTGGACAGTGTCTACCTCCCTGTCTAATGACAAAATATTGTCAGCAGCTTCATTCAAAAAGTACTGGTTCTCTGCTCTATATCTCATAAACCATGCTGACTAACAGTCCTAAAAGTCTTTGTATCTAGAACAGCAGTGAATGGTCTTTTATTTTGAAAATCCCTTTCAGGTTAAAAGGTTCAGGAGTTCTGTCTTAACATTAGGAGAATGAACAGGGAGCAGCCGAAAGGTGAGTTATGCTGAGTAACACAGCTGGACTTTCACCTTCGTCCTTCTGCCTTGTACCAAAGATTATGATACATAATGATTTTATCACATAAATGCACATGCACACACACACACACACACACACACACACACTTGACCTCCTAGTGAAATGTCAGCCTTCTATGTCAAAAACTGTAGGAAAGAGCCAAAGAGCAGGGAATTCTTGTGGCTCAACCAACAGAGCGACCTGTAGAGCTGCTGGTCGCAGCTAAGAAAGCTACAAGTGACAGCTGTCAGTGATAGAACACAACAACAACGGACAAACGTGTCAATCATGGTCAGTCATTTAAATGATGGTAGGATTCAACACTGATCCCAAATCAGCCCTCATCTTTCTAAACAGGTATACGATAATGATACTGGAAATGTTGTTAACTTAAGCCTTTTTTTAAAAAAAGGGAGCTACTGAATCTGTTAGCTGTAGGATTACATGTCAAGTGTATGAACATTAATGTTACTAAAACAAAGTTTACTTTTTCACCATCATCATATCACTCTGTTTTGATCTTACAAAGCCATAAAAGAAAAATAGTATCAAAAATTTGTTAGGTCTTTCTTTCACTCACCTGGCATGAATGTTTAGTGAATAAAGTTGCTATGGCCAAATATAATTATACAAAACAATTTTAATTAGACAATTCAAAATACAGTATATCATCATCAGTTTTAGGCTATCCAGTTAGTTTTCAAATTTAATATACAAGTCTAATATTTGTTTGGCTAAATAAAATTAATTTATAAAAGGTTAATGGGAAAAGAGAGGAGAGAAATAGAGACTTATAAATTATATAGTTATAATTATTTGTAATACAAGTATGTGTGTGTGTGAATTTGTAATAGATAAACTAGTGTTGTTAATCGTGAAAATCCGTGAAAAAAAAACGTGATTTTTCCTCTGACAAAAATCGTGACACCAAAATTTGACATAGCGACATCCCTAATGCACACACTAGCCAGATGGAGATCTACAACATGAAACACAAACTGTTTGTCCACAGAGGTTTTCAGAATCAACTCAAGACGATCGTTCTCAGTGTGCTCATTTGCAGTGTGTTTTTTAACTACACACTTTTTAAGAACCAACCAGTCAAGGTTACTTCAAAGACGAACAATGAGGGTAAGTTTTCAGTTCATATATATACACATATATATATAACATGATCAAATGCATACAGAGAATGTAAATGCCATAGAACCTTTTTTTCTACTAATTTTGAGGAAAAGAACATAACTAAATTGAGGGATAAATATTCCTTTAAAACTTCAGGTGCAATCATAATTTAGCAAATTAAAAGAATTTAAATATAAGACTATAAATAGTGGAAGAGTAATTTAAAAACTGAAATTATGAAAATGTAATCTAAACCTCAAAAAGTGCTGTGTTAAGTTACTGCTAATGTAAACCATAAATTTCCTACAGCTGCAGCTTCACATTAAAAGCATTTGTCTTGCAAAATGTGAGTTGACTTTTATTTTGAAGGAGGTTGCTCACAGGAAGTATTTCAGTAGCTTATGTGTTTTCAGTAGCTAAAGTGATTTGCAGCAGTCATTTTCAGCATTTCTTGACAGCAGATCAATTTTAAGTAAGTCTGGGAGTAGTTTCCTACCGGTGTGAAAGTAATGGAAGAAGAATGGAGCTGTTAACGGAACACTAGATGAATAGCTGCAGGCTAAAGTTAGAGGTGAGCTTACAAACTTCTTAATTCAAGTTATGAAGTTTTATGTTAAATTCTGACATATTGTTTATTAGGTAGTTTTTGTGTTCCACTTTACAAATTAATCATCTGCCAGTGTCCTGCTGGTGAAATCTCCTTACTCTTGTCATATTTTCAGTTAAATGTCATGTTTCTCCAGCAACTTGCTGCTGCTGCTGTTGCACGGACTGAGTGGCCTGCAGCAGCACATTATCGTGTGTGCCGTAGTGCCACAGACATAGAATCAAAGTAAATAGATCAGCTCAGTGGATTGGAACCAATGTCACAGATACCTGATCTAGCTATTACATCAATATCAGACCAGGTATGACATTGGATCGGATTGGCCCCATCTCTACTGTAGACCCTGTCGTCCCACGTCTACTCATGGTAACAATGTGACGTGATTTCAAGCAAAAAACAACTACTTGTCTCTTACCTTAATGCATGGTGGGTAGGAATCTCAATCACAACACAATAGAACAACATCTATGTGATTATTTAACAGCTTGTGGAGATATTTTAGGATTTTAGTTGTCTCACTCAGCAAGACTTCTCTCCACATTCACTCCACAGTAGGCAAAACACCTCACTGGCACCATAACTGTTGGAGCGGATTAATTTTGCAAGGGCAGCAACCAGTGAGGACAGACTAATTACTTTCTGACCAATCTTGAAATCTGGTTGCCTCACTCACTCACTCAGTGACAAACATGTTTGTAAGGCTTGCCCACTCCTGCTGGTCCAGCCAAAAAATGCAGTGGAAGGAGGAGGGAGTGGAATCATTTTCAGTTAGTAGGAGTAACAAGCTGAACCAGATTCCAGAGCTCGTTCTACAACTGTTGTGAAGACTTAAAGAAAACTGCTGGCTTAATCTCAATACTCTGTCAATACTACAGTTTCCCTCCTGTGAGGTTTAACTTGGCCTGTGTTAATAATTGTTCACTACCTGGCACAAGAAGGGATTAATATGAGATTACTCCACATTTCTGTCAAACATGCTCTATTACTTTTCCATTTGATATCTCTCTGTTTTCATCTGTGTGTGAGTTGAACAGCAGACATGA
The DNA here is from genome assembly GCA_029822935.1 of Naso vlamingii. Taxonomy (NCBI): domain Eukaryota; kingdom Metazoa; phylum Chordata; class Actinopteri; order Acanthuriformes; family Acanthuridae; genus Naso; species Naso vlamingii. The sequence goes on from JAPQLA010000014.1 coordinate 21,948,302, forward strand.
ATGGAGACATTTACAAGAAAGTACCACAGAGTTAATGCAAGAATATATAACAGATACAGACACTTAACCAACAAGGCACACATTTAGACTTTATTATTCGGATTCTATTATATAGTTGATTCTCTTTGTTGGCAGCTTTTAAAAATGTCTCAGTGCAAAAAGGTTTCTATGGCAATAACTTTTAGTTTTGCCTATATTTACACATACACAGAAGACCACAGACATTTTAACTCATCATTTATTTTCCATGTCGTCGCTTTGAAAACAAAGTGACTGGTAATAGATATAACATGGTATTCTGAAAAAAAAAAAAGCTTTAAAATCACATGAGAACGATAAAGTGACAAATATCAAAGTTCACACAACTAATGAATCTAAGAATCTAAGTTAAAACTAACTTGACACTGGAGAGGCTGGAGCCACAAAATGTTTGGCACTTCTGCTTGATAAATTTATTGTCGTACCTTATTTTTTGGAGGTGAAGTGACGATATATATCATCCTGATGATAGGAATGTGGGAATGTATTCCCAACGACTCATTCAAACTAATCAACAGAGGAAGAGCAAATTTCACTGCCTGGCAGTGGGTTATGCAGCACTGAACTGAAGCCAGTGTACTGATTTATCTTCTAAGGTGTCAGAAAGGGTTAAAGTAGTAACAACAGATTCTTCTACTAAAAATAATTAGTTAAAACTGAAACCCGGGCTCAAGTATTGTAAAGAGGAGGAGAGCATGATAAGGATTTTTTTTTTAAAGTTGATACTGATAATGAATAATGATCTGCTTTTTTGGCTGGGACTGATGATAACCAAAATAACTGAATAACCAAAAATTTGACATCTTTGTATTTGAAAAAGGATTTTCATACGCTGAATATGCACAACAAAAATATCTGATACGTAGGGAGCAAAGGGGGGAGATTTAACATAAAGTTCAACTGACTGATTACTACTTTTTCCCTACTCTTTCATCCCTAGTTAGATATCTGTTGCAACTACACTGACACAGAGCTCCAAACAAGGACCATTTAGTTATTTTGCGACCATTTTTTGACAGTGTGACAAAACTTTATGACAGGGAGCACCTGAGCAAGTGCTGCAACTTGCAAACATGTCCTTCGTTTTCTTTTTTTTTTCTTGTCTTTTCATAACTGCCTTTCAGTCTTAAACTTGTGTTGTAAAATGACTATCAATTAAATTCAGTCTTGAATCCTGCATATCATGTGAACTAAAGGAGCAGTATTTCTGTTGGTAACAAAAAAAAAAGAAAAAAAAAGAAAAATCACAAAAAATAACCAAACATGCTTCAAAATATTATCAGATCCATTTCCTAAAAAATAAATGGTTGTTATTGGTGCGCAACGTGTTTACCAGGTGGGTTGCAACTAACAATTATTTTCATAATCAATTAATCTGCCAATTATTTTCATGATTTACTGATTAATCTTTCATTCCATGAAATGTCAAAAAAGTGTGAACTGCTCACCTCAACTTCCCAGAGCCAATGTGATGTCTTCAAATTGCTTCTGTAGTAGAAACAACAGCCCAAAACACAAAGATTGGTCTTTTATGATCATAAATGACACAGAAAAGCAGCATATCCTTACATTTAAGAGGATAAGCCAGCAATTCTTTTTACACTTTTGTTTGAAAAAAGACTGAAACAACTAACTGATTATCAAAATAGTTGCCCAATGAATTTCTATTGATCGATTTATTATTGCAGGTCTTGCTGGTTCCACCCCAAGGAGTGGGTGAGAGGTGATGAATCACCAGACTTTTATGATTTATAAAATTAAAGCATAGTAAGGATACAGCCATTCACGTAAGAGTAGGGTTGGGCTGGTGTAAAAATTTCTAACCAGTCTGATATTACACCAAATATCAGTCTGGACCAGTATGCCAGACCATTATCACAAGGTGTCGCATGTCTCAGCCAACTGAACTGAGTAACACAAAGTGTTTGTCGCAACAGCCAGTTAACATTAAGATTCTCCAGACATCACCGACGTCCAGACATTGAGACCAAAACATCTGCTGCTGTGTGTGAATACCACCGAGCTGTACAACAAACTTTACACCACAGAATTATGTAATGAACACAGACATGTCACGTTTTTAAAAGTTTCTGAGACTTCCCCAACTGATACAGTGCAGAAATGTTGATTATATGAGCTGTAGTTAATGATGATTTCTCCTGATGATAATAGCTAAGCTTAAAGTGGAGCTGAAACATGAAACAATATGAATGCAGTTTGTTTTTGATTTTTTATTTTTAAGGCAAGATATGGCACTGAATTCAAACTTCATATTTATCTATTATTGCCAGAAAACCAGATAGTAATTCACTCTTTCACTAATAGGGCACAGCCATGTTCAGACAAGCTAAGTTGTGGCGTCACAGGTATGGTTCTGTTTCTGCTTGTGGGAGGGACATATGTCGCATCGCCAGTGCAGATGAACCTTCCTAGCTGTTTTGGTGGACGAATTGGAGTTTGGGATTATTGATATGTAAATTAAAACACAAGAGAGGAACCATTACATAGGCAGTGAGAAGTAAACTTGGTTAAAAGTTATTTTTACGAGGCCAGACTAACTTTATCATCTCTTAATGAGGAGGGAGCTCTTTGTTTCCAAAATAACGTTAACATTACTGCGATACTACATTACTTTAGAACCTACCTACCTTCGTGATGGTTCCTCTCTCGTGTTTGCATGTCCATATGAGTAATCCAAAACTCAAATTCGTCCGTCAAAATATATGAGAACTGGCAATGAAAAATATGTCCCCTTTACTGACAGTACAGCGTTTCCCACACGTTCATTTATTTGTGGCGGCCTGCCATAAATAAATTTTTCTATTTGCAGAGTTGCGCATCCTGTTCAATTATTCAGACAGCGCAGCAGTGAATGATATCACGGTAAATACACAGTGACACAGTGGATGGCAATGTGGCTTTTAGTTCATCAGTGAAACCAACGAAGAAGTTTAGCTTCCTGTTGTCTCAGAAGCAGGAAGTAAACAGGACTTATGTATAAAGATTTTAGCCACTAAACTGAAGAGAGATGGCATAAAAAAAAAGTGAATGTGCATGCATGTGCTGACAATTAGTTGGTAGCAGCAGCTGAACACAAGCAAAGCTGCTAACCCAGCTGCATTCTTAAAAGGCCAAGACTCAACAGCTTGATTACAGCAATGTGCTAACAGTAGAGCTAATGCAACAGCTAATGCTAACAGCTACACTCGCACTGCATGTGACCTCTTTTTGGTCACTTAGCTGTTGTCAGTATTGACTGCATATGTTAGTGGATTAGCGTTACGGTAAATTTTGTACTCTGACCCTTAATGTTTGCTCCTTCATCCAGATGAGTAATGGAAAGTATTTTGTTTTGCAAACAGATCTGACACTAGCCTGGTTCAACCCATCCTGATCACATGATTTTTCTTTATTGATTACATGTAAATGAAAAAAATTGTTGGCATCCATACTGGCAACAAGCATTATGTTAGAGTAGTTACAGACAGTGAGACTCAAAACAAGGTCCCTCACAAGCAGCACCATACCAGTGACGTAATCACTTAGCTTGTATGAACATGGCTGCGCCCTGATTTTCCAGCAATACTAGACAAATAAAAAGTTGTAATTCAGTGTCACATCTTGCCTTAGGTTAAAATCAAACAAACTACATTCATATTGTTGCATGTTTCATCTCCATTTTAAGGCTGTGTGTCCTGATCACGTTACACGGCAGTGTGCAGCTTGAGGACTAGACTGCATAGCGTGCATGGTCTGGCTATCATACATGTTAGTTTGTAGCCCAGTCAAACATCATAATATGTTAATCACATTGTCTTGTTTGCTTGTTGTTAATGCATTACAATTTAGATTAATGTGTGTCTTCGGGCCGTTGGGAGTTAGTACTTTTTGCTGCTGATGTATGCTTTCAATTTGCCAAGATCCCATAATGACAAAGGCCGGTTTAGCTGATTTGCAAAAAATTGAACTGGTTTAAGCTCATACACCAGAACGGACCAGTAAAATCATATACCGACCCAAGCCTAATAGGAGCCATATATCACTTGAGCCAACCAATATGCATTCAAACCACATTGGAGTAGTTCTGGGCAACTGACTGAAAATAACCAAAATCAACATTAAGAACTCCTCACCAACTTAAAGTGTAACTAAACCCTCAGAGTTCTGGCAGAAGTGCCTCATTCCTGAAATTCAAAAAATGCATCTAGAATACTCTGGTTTCCTGGCAACTAGTCTCAGCCTGAAGATAGCCCTTGTGACATCATGTTTCACCTGTGACATCGCATTTCACCTTATCAACCAATTAAAATGCATCAAAAAAATACCTTGCAATAGCAGCGTTTCAACCAGTAGATGGCAGTCACTACAAACATTTATAACGGAATACTTCCAAAGGTCAGTTAATTTGCACTGTAATGTCAAGATTAAGACCTTAATCAATCAAAAACAATACTAAATACTTCTTAGCCTTGATTTTCAGCTGAAAAAATTGGTTTAGGGGTTAAGTTGCTATTTAATCTTGTATTGTTTCCCCAGTGTGGGTGTTCACGAACTGTCCCTTTAAAAAAAAAACTGCATCATGTTTGGTCACATGCCTCCTCCTCATCCAACTACATTTATCTGAGTTAACTTAAAACAAGCTGGCGACACAGAAGACAAAAACACTGACACTGAGCCAATAAACATGCCTCAACGTGAGCAGCTCATACCCAAAAAGAAAGCAGTATCAGTCGTGTAGTCACATTTTGGCTTCAGTGAAGGCGACACAGATCAAAAGGAGGTCAAATCTAATATATCTATATATAATGCTTCATAGGAAAAAAATATCTCAGCAGTGCAGAATTGTAAAAAAAAAGTGCATAAAATAATTGTTCATTAATCATAATCTAGGTTAAGGGTTGAAATAATCATGATTTTGATTTGAAGTCCTATCACCAAACCCCAAGTTGGATCCATTCATATTAATCTGCCATCACTCTATTTATCTGTTAGGAGAGAGTTTGCAGCGTAGTTCATATACTTAAGTAAATAAACTAAGTGTGCTCAGATCGGGAATTTTGGGGCCAGTGTCGCACACCAATCAAAGTTTAATTTGACAACTTCAAGATCATCTACAGTTGTTGGTTATTCCTGGTTAAACTCTGAGAAATTAACAAGCTACCTCTTAGTTTACATGAATTTTGTTTACAACCCTGGTAAGCCTGTGAACCAACACAGTGAATATTGCTAAATCAAAGGAAAAAAACAGCAAACGTTGCATCCCATGCAAGAAAGAATTTGAACACTACAGAATGTAGCTCAGGTAAAACAAGAATACTTCAATAAATAGAACTTTTGTGAACAGACAGGTTTGTCCCAGCCACCTGCAGGCCACAGGCCACTCCTGAAAAGGCCTTCCTGTCTGTTTCGTAACATAAAGATGTATGCATCCAAGAGGCTGCAATGCATTTACGTAACTGAGCGACCAGTAATGACTCATACATCCGAGGCAGTACTCAAACTTTCACCGACCGATGACTGTATTATGCACAATCGATTTAGCTCAACACCTCGCCTGATAACACAATGAAGGCTTTGATAATGCAAAGTGTCCTGTGAGCTGTGTTGGTGTGTGAGGACTAGATAGACCATCAGATGTGTCATCATCACAAATTCACAAATTATCTCTTTTGTATGTGTTTCATTACGTCCAGGGACCCACATGCAAAAATAGTCTGTGTAGAATTGTATGAACAATATGAGACAGATACATGAACGCTGCTACTGTTTCATTTACTAGGCTGTGCTAAAAATCAATACAGCAATTGATGACAATATTTATTATAAAAATATTGTAGCGATCTTCAGCTCCGAAAATCAATATTACAAATAATAATAATAATAACAATAACAACAACAACAACAATAATAAAAATAACAACACTGTTTTAAACTTTAAACAGATTGTGAACTACAGCCTCCTGTTTCAGTGTGTTCAGTTTCAGTACAAGAGTGCATTAAAATTTAATTTTTCATTTTGATGTTAAGGCAGCTACATCAGTGTTCGGTAATTTGCCAAAAACGTTCAAATGAATTTGAAAGGTCATTTTGAATTTAATCGTTTTGACTCAATTTGAATTATCAATATAATGTGATGTAATGTATTAAGGCTACCCAGATCATAAACAGAAACTTGTATTTCAGCTGTTTCTACATTTTCAGTTAACTCTGTGGAAAATTGCAATATATCGCAAAATGCACCATATCACAATGCATCGTGATATAACCGTATCGTGACCCATGTATCGTGGTGCATATCATATTGTGAAGTCCTTCCCAATACCCAGCCCTATTCATTTAGGCTACACAAAAAATCATCTTGCCAAATGTAATGAATGTCTTTATTTGCTGTTGTCTAGTAGAGAATCTGAATTTTATCTTTGACAGCCACACTTGCCAAAAATAAGCCACTGGTATCTAAGCTTTGAGAAGAAAGTTTGGCTTTTATATTAATAAGAAATTCTTTGGTGCGCCATTTGCAGCCCACCACTCTTAGGTGTGACAAGTAATATGTAGCTGCCAGATCCTAAATAAAGTACGAGTTAAGTTCAAAAGATCTGTTGTCCAGTTTACTTACCCACTTTATCCACTCCATACTTGTGACCAGCTACTTGATGTGACAGCGGAACGCAGCCGTTCAGGTGAGTCTGGCCTTGTGGCCCCGGTGGCCGCTGACCGCATTTTTCTTTTGCTGGGGGGCCGCCGGAGAGCCGCGGGGTCAGGCTGACCCCAACAGCGGCTGAGCTGGGGGTCAGTTCCAGTCTACCGAGAGCTAGAGATGATTCCATCATTACTTGACGCTGAGTTGTTGACATTTGAAGAAATAAAAAGGAGGAAAACGCAAAGTCTTTGTTCAAGAAAAATATATAAAAATGTCAACGATGTGACAGTATCGATTCACATACTTTTCTTACGTAAGCACAGAATACAGCCCCGCACACAAATTGTTTGGGCGTGAGGTTGAGAAGCCTTCATGGAAATAGTCCACTCCAGATGAAACCAACACAGCAGCTTCGGTCGTGTTCGCCGTTTTCGACCACCGCCAACAACCACACTGACAGCCGGTAACACTGCCGTAACCCCCGCTGTGTCCGGTGGTGAAGCAGGGCTTCCGAAGCAGAGCTAATTCAATGATTTTCATATCTTGAACAGCAGCATGAATACATCCTGGCCACATATCTCTTCCAACCAGCGTCAAACAGGGCAGTACCGCACTCGATTTCCGTTCATAGCCTCCAAAATAAAACGACTTAAGACTTAGAGCTACTACAGTTTACCGCGGAAATAATGAAGACAGAGAATGCAGTTGCTAAAAGGGCCTGTTGTCCTTTTGTCCAGATGTTCCAGACTGTATTTAATCAAAGATCTTCTTTATATGAACAAATCTGTATATTTAGCGCCTTTATTGTGAAGGAAAACTCCCCCAGCCTCTAGTCATATTTTTATCAGGTACAGCTAGCCGAACGAAGATTCAGTTACCGCTTCAAAGAAGTAAATAATGTTGTCTTTTAATAATGGTGGTGTTACGACACACTTGGTGATAACACCTACAGTTTCAAGCAGCAAATACACAAACGGGCAGGAAGAACAGAGACTGTTATCTCCCGAACAGAGGCTATTCAGTCCAGGGTTTTTTGTTATTTTTTGGCTAACTTGTCGATGCTGTCCGTTAATGCGAGGCTGCTGAGCAAACCTTTCCCCGCGTTACAATTCAGAGGACCAGAGGGACACTTGCCGTACAACCACTTTCACGACGAAGGCCTGTTCGTTGATGATGAGCACAAACTGCAATTCTTTGTCGTTCTAAAATCCATGATATTAACGAAGGTCGGTAGAACTCTGCTGAGCCAAAGGTATCCAGGTCAGTGTAGGCGGGTTACCTCTAGCGTTACATTATGAACTGTGGTCGAAGCTTCCTACACGTTTCCGACACTTGCCATGACTGTCGCAAAACATAACATTATCTTTTCGTACCTTTGCGGCAGCGCGCTCATCCCTTTATTTGAATTTTACGTCACTGGTTGTAGGAAATTAATATCATGTAGGCTAAGCCCTAAAGACATTTAATGTTTCTCGGTCCCTCTGGAATTACAGTTACAATTGTAAATACTACCAAGTGGCCTACAATTAACAATATTCATAATATCGCCTAACATTGTTATTATCACAAAAGTTAAATTATAATATAGCATGAAAAAAACGTGCCTTTATCTATGGGACATTGAGTCTTAATTGAATCTCATTAAAAGCCAAAGGACATTTGCCAATCAGAAGGATATTGGTGAACCAAACAAAAAAGACGTTTTGTCAAAGCACGCCAAATATGAGAACAACTTTGTTCTTCACACTGGAGGTTATTTCATGCCTTCAGCATAGATACAAAGATTTCCTTCCAAATCAAAAATATTTGCTAGAAGACAACAGCCTGTAGTTTCAAGGTGGTGAAGACAGAAATTATGAACTGTGTAGGCAACTTCTACGACAGCCATCACAGCTCGTGTTTTGATAAACTTTAGGGGTGCACATGGTTACACGATACAGGATTGAGGATATGATACAAGAACTATATGGGCTCATTTGGATACAATATGAAAGGGTTCAATGACAAAAACCAATGTAACGTGTTGAGGGGGCTTTCCCAGAAGTAGAGAAAAAAAAAGCCTAGTTCTATGCAGTGGAAGAGGAGGTGAAACACTGGAAATGCTTGATACACTGAACTACATAAACATTCAGTGCAAGGTCTCTATTCAGTCTATGTGGAGTGGAAACACCAACTGAAAATCTCCTGTTCTCCTGCTGCTTCCTGCCATGATCCACCATATCTGAAGAGACGCTGCTGACACAGTACACATGAGCAGAACGTCAGAGAATGAAGTGGAGTGACATTTACAACTATTTACCATTATAACTGTGAAAAATACATCCACATAAAAATGTTTGACGTGCTAAATACAAGGCACTGATTCTTAGTATCAATACAATTGATTTTGCTTCGAAAACGCTTTTAGATCGATACAAGCCACACTAGAAGGACTATTTGTCATTTACCTATCGATGGAGTTTGATTGTACAGTTATGAATAAACACATCGATGCGTCAGTGTCTCATGAAGCCCAGCGTGAACACCCAGTCAATGTATGACCGTATGCATATAGTGACGACCTTGTCGTCATTCATAATATTAATACGAACACAGTCCAGCTATCCATAAGTGTCTGTCTGGGCCATTTGATGCTCTCACTGTTTCCTGAGTTGAAACTTAATGCTGTGTTACAAATAAGCTGTATTTGAAAATAATTTGTTGAAAAAAGATTTCATATTAGTTGTAACTTTCTTGTTTGTCTTACTTTTAACTAATGTATGTAAAGTGTGATGTTTTGTATGACCCTTCAGAAATAAATCTGATAAAAATCAGCCTAAATCAAAAGCAGGCCTAACCTATTTAAAAAAAATACAGGCCTCAGAATGATGATTGGTAATGGATAACGGTAGAATGCTGGATCCATCTGTGATACTGCAAGTTAAAATGCAACAAATGACCTAAATGTTGCTTTTTTTAAAAGTACAGCACGACTCTCTACTAAGTAATGAAATGCACGCAAAATAGATTATCTGGGGGTCCAACTTCAAATTATCCCCCCTGGGAAAATCTTCCTAAGTGTACTGACAAAGTTATCTGTTTGAAAGTTTATGTTATCACTCTTATTGATCTTAAGTGCCATAAACACATAGTGGAATCAGTAAACAGATTACAGCTGTTTACAGTAAACTGAATTGCTGTTCAGTCTGTTGACTTGTGCACAACAACATAATGATAGCATTTATGCAGTTCATCTACGTCTGTCTTACATAATGTACAAACAGCAAAATCCCTATTTTCATTTGGCACATCACTTTTGTCTGTATTAAATCAGTTGAATGTAAAGACTGAGATCTTATTACTGTATGCTATATTATTCATATTATACTTGCAATAATAATAATAATAATAATAAGTTACCAAATCAAGAAAATATTTACATGTTTTTTCACATATTTTTTAAAGTTATTTTTATTTAACGGTAAACTGAATGTGGCAATGTCTACCAAAAACCAAAATTTATGTTAGGCCATCACAAATGACCAAATGTCTGTACTGCATGTTTTTGAAATTGATCCTCTTCCAAGATTCCCTGATGTTCTTACAGAGTTGAACTTGGGCTACTGCATCAAAAACTTGCACTTAATACGTGACAGAAACTCTACAGGAAACGAGCTGCTCCACACTGGCCTCTCACACTACATATTGCATGTCTTTTAAGTCTGGCAGAGAGTTTTGATCTCCTCTTTCTGAGGTTACTTCCATTTTTGCCCTATTTAAGAGTTTTTTGGAGGAGTTTTTGCTTTCGCGAATGAAAGTTCTAAGAATAGAAAATGTTGTATGCAAATTTGTGAATTTTGAAATTGGGCTGTTGGCTAAATATAAAAAATTTGCTTTATTTGAACTACTGTTTCTTCCCTTGAGGGATGTTAGAAGTCAGTCAATGGACAAAATCGCTACTTTGGCAACTACAAGTGTCTTATATTGTACATGACTTCTTGTAATGACAGTAGGTGTACCATCGGAATTTGCTTCGTTGTGTCACAGTCAGGGGGACTTTTAGGTTTAACTTTTTTTTTTTTCTGTGAGTATCCGAAAACCTTTGTCACAGCCCATGGGCCTGTGGATACTGATGTCACTTCTTGCTGGCTGTGTAGAAATGGATGTAATAGCATATAAACCAATCTACACGCCTGAGAGGAATACATGCCAAGACTCAATATTCTGACTAATTCTAATTTTTAGTGTCCTACTTCAGGGAAACACTTGTAATCTTTGTCAACAGCACCACCGGTGGAAGAAGAAGTCGCACTAGAGAAACGCCAACTGATTTTTTTTTATTTTATCTTTTTCAAGAGTTATGTGCTTTCTCACCAATGTTATGAGAAATGTTATACTTGAGATTTTCAGATGTACTTTGTAGCCAAAAATAAGACTCTTGAAAAAACTTTCAGTTGTCTAATCCTTTACGGTGAACAATGATTTCTTTTTTTGGCCAAAGTTACATTTTCCTTTTAGAGTATCCAAACAGTTGTTTAAGAAACACACTCACCATAAGTAATGTGTGTTGGCTGTTGAATCCTCAAAAAAAATTCATCAAAAATCCTACTGGACAGCATGCCAATGTCTTACATATCTTTTTTTTGCCGCACAGGCGTTTCAGACAGAGCACCTCCTCAATGACTTCAGGCAAACAAACTCAACAGTCACACAGGTGACACTGATAATTAGTTATAAGGCTGACACAGCAGCACCTAAAAAAATTTCAACAAAGTTATTAGGAGTGCATTACCAACAGTTTCCAAAAGACCTAATTCTACAAACGCTAATAAAAAATAATGTGCAAAAAAATATAATTGGCTGTTTTTTTCTGTATTTTCCCTACAGTAAAAAACAGCAAAAAATGCCTTTTTTGTAAAATGTGCTTATTATTGAGCATACTGAAATCACACCTAAATGAAATAACAAGAAACTAGATAACACAAATTCTTCATTCAGTCCCATCAGCTCCAAGAGTGTTTAAAAAATGTATCAAGAAACATTGTCTTTGCAGCAGGATTTTTATCACCTCCAGGAGGAGTTTGTTAAAATGTCTGGCGACAGAGGATTTTAAATCATGATCACGAATGCAACATTTGTGTTTGCAGGTTTTAATTTTTATTTCATGCTTTGTTTTCCCAACATAATATAGATTTAGAATAGGTCTCCTTGTAGAGTAGTCTAAATTAGTGCAGTCTTTAAAAACAAATTTTCAAAAACTGCAGCAGTGTTAATGTATCTTTGACAAAGCTTACTGATCACTTAATGCTAATGGTAATAGATTAAACTAGCTAAGTAGTAGAAGTAGCAAGAAGGTCCTGGGCTCGATTCCCGGCTGAGGCAGGACCTTTCTCTATGTGGAGATTGCATGTTCTCCCTGTGTCTGCATGGGTTTTCTCTGGGTGCCCTGGTTTCCCCAACCATCAAAAACACGTACAGTAGGTGTATCTCTAGTCAGTTAAGATACTGGCTTAGAATCTGGACTTGGTCCCCAGGTGCTGCACTGTGCCTGCCCACTGCTCCTCAGGGATGAGTTAAATGCAGAGAACAAATTTCACTGTACATTGTGTTTATGTGACCAATACAGTACCTTTACCTTTATTAAGCTCAGATTTACGCATTGACTACCACCCGAAACAACCAACATCGTCACCTCAAATAGGCTACAAGGTGGCTACCGAAGTTTTTGGGAAACATCACCACCAACAATAACCTTATTTGAAACAGCAGCTGAAGAATTTCTTTAAGGCATGCCTGAATGTAGTGCACATAAATTTACATGCATAAAATAATGAAATATGTATCTCTCTCTCTCTCTCTCTCTCTCTCTCTCTATATATATATATATATATATATATATATATATATACAGACTATATATATATATATATATATATATATATATATATATATATATAGTCCCAAATAAACTGGAAACAGCTATCAACCTCTTCTTTAAATGTTCATATTTCAAAATGCAACAAATCTTTGTAGCGTTGTAGCTTTCATGTTGTTATGTTGTTTCCACTTTACAACCTCAAAGCTCATAAACAACGGGGGAACGATTTCCCAACTCGAAAACTCCGTTTATTCCGACATCTTCTGAATGCAATAGGCGCACTCCCCGTTACACCCAACTGTCACACTTACTACCTTTCCCATGATGCCCTTGCGAGGAGTGACCGTAAAGAGAAGAAAGCGGAAACAAAAGAGGTTTCATGAAAACATCAACGCAGCCCCGGCAGTCGAAGTATTCAGGCAAGAAATTCCAGCCGCTGGCCTCGCTTGTAATATACTGAAACTAAAATAAAACGAGTCGAAGTGAGTTGAGGACGACAGCAGTCAACATGGCGCTAAAAAGAATAAATAAGGTATGTTTGATTCGCTAGAGATGGTGGCCAGCTAACATTAGGTGGCCCGGCAGAGGCTAACGTTAGAATCCATATCTGCAAAGGAAAAACTCTAAACACAGTTATCACGTTATCCCCCATTAAACCAGCTTCTGTCAAACTTTGTAACGTCTTGGGAAATGATCTGTCCGTTGACACCTTTCAGAACAGATACATCAGCCTCTCTTAGTTTCTCGTAGTAGTTCGTTAACAAATAGCCAAGTTCGCTGAAGTACGTTAACGTAACTATTCTGGCCGCCTCCATGTCGGGCGGCAAGTTTTCGAAGATGTGCCTGTTCATGTAACCCGAAACATCACTGTTGTACTTTTGGACAAGTACTGCCCTGACACTGAAAACTACCTCACGACACCCAGCTCTATTCTTTGTACTCTTTCCTTTGTTTTTGCGATCTTTCTCCCGCTGTTTAGGTGGTGCTGTCAGGGCTAACTGTTGTAAGCGTACAGAGACCAGGAAAGCGTCAGGTAGTTCTAAACACCCACAAGTCCTAATCAAATCCAGACATTTGAAAGTAGGAAGTAAACTGTAATGTGGCCATAGGTGATTTAGCTGACTTAAGGTGAAACAGTAAGATCTTGAAAGCTCTTCTTCTTTCTCATGCCACTTTCAAAGCAGGAAACAGGCAGATGAAAGGAGGACAAAGGAGGAGGCCTTAGGGAGAGTCCAGTTAGTTGCTATTAAAACATCAGTAGAATGCATGTCTACTGATTGAAGAAAGTGGCAATCTGTAAACTGATCCAGACCAATACCCTTATGCATCTTGTCCACTTTTTTACCCACCACACCTAAGTGATTGTGTCCTCTCACCAAAATACTGCTGATGGCTCTTAATTTGGGGTGTAATAATTCATTGATGTATCGATGCATCGATTTATATTTCTCGGATCAAACTTCATCAATAGGTAAACTTCAAATCATCTTTCTAGTGTGACTTGTATCAATCTAAAATTGTTTTCAAAGCAAAAACCGATTGTATTGATACTGAACTTGTGCCTTGTATTTAGCACATCAAATGTTGATATGTGGATGTATTTGTTTCACACTTAGAATTGTAAATAGTTGTAAATGTCACTTCACTTCATTCCCTAATGTCTAATGTAAAGGTTACTCCAGTTCATTCTCTGACGTTCTGCTCATGTGTACTGTGTCAGCAGCGTCTCTTCAGATAATGGTGGATCATGGCAGGGAAGCAGCAGGAGAACAGGAGATTTTCGGTTGGTGTTTCAGCTCCACACAGATTGAATAGAGGCCTTGCGCTGAGTGTTGGTGTAGTTCAGTGTATCAGGCTTTTCCAGTGTTTCACCTCCTCCTCCACTGCATAGAACTAGCTATTTTCTTTTCCTCTACTTCTGCCAACCCCCCCCCCCCCCCAAACATTACTATATCGATTTCATGTCATTGAATCATATCATATTGTATTGCCTGATAATGAGCCCATGTCGTTCTTGTATCAAATCACCGACCACGTATCGTAATACGCATTGTATCCTTGTTAAAATGTATATCACTACACCTGTACTCTTAATTAGTGACTTAATAAAGTAACAATCCATTTAATACATCCCCTTAATCCCCTTTGGTCTAGATGTAGCATGAGGAAAAAAGTAGGCTTTATATTTACTCGATCAGCATTTCCTTTGTTTTGAGTCTCACTGTCTGTAACTACTCTAACGTAATACTTGTTGCCAATATGGATGGTAACAATTTTTCAATTCAATGAAGAAAAATCATGTGATCAGGATGGGTTGAACCAGGCTACTGTCAGATCTGTTTGCAAAACAAAATACTTTCCATTACTCATCTGGATGAAGGAGCAAACATTAAGGTTCAGAGTACAAAATTAACCGTAACGCTAATCCACTAACATAAGCAGTCAATATTGACAACAGCTAAGTGACCAATATATATATATATATATATATATATATATATATATATATATATATATATATTAGTTTTGTAAAATATATATATAATCTAA
>JAPQLA010000014.1:21963487-21975854 GCA_029822935.1 Naso vlamingii
TCAGATCAGATCAAGATTTAATCCAATCCGACCAGGATAATCCAGTCAGATCACTTTTGAAATACTGGGCCCAGATGCTCAATGTTGTCTTGTATCGTACAAGGAAAACTGATATCAAGCCATCCCTATTCCTAATACCTGTAGGATCCCTTATGGTTAATAGGTAGGAATGGGGTGGCTTACGTTATTTGCAAGTCGGTGGTTTAATCCCTGACTCCTCCAGTCTACATGTCTGACTGTCCTTGGGCAAGTTTCAATACCTGTTTCATTGATGTGTAAATATGTGTGTATATTAGATTCTAATAAGGAGGTTGGGACTTTGTGCAGAGGTCACTTATTGCCAGTAGTGTGTGAATGAGTGAATGCTGTCTTGTTTGGCTGTCAAGTGCTCTTGGTACTTTAAAGACTAGTAAAGCTCTTTATAAATGCAGTTCATTTGCACAAATATGGCAAAATCTTCCTTATCAAAGTAAATAACAAAAACAAAAAAAACCCTTCCACTTTGAGTGCAGTCCTTATTAGAGATGTTACCCGTTATCCTTGTCATTGTTGGAAATTTTTCCCCACAAATGCTACTCAGTAATATAAAATGTAATATATAGTCTTAGTCAAGTAAAATATTTAATAAACCTTCTATGTAATCCGGGCAGAGACTGTGACTGAAGACAGGAGAAACTGTTGTTAGTGGTCATTGATCAGCCAGTTTACAGTCATAAGACTAGCTTCACCTGTATCTCACACTGGTACACATGAAACATGTTGTAAGTGATGGTTGGTGGTTAATGTACATTGTGTCTGTGATATGTACAGCTGACGTTTTCCTGTGTCTCTTTCTCTCTTCATTGTGTCCAGTGTTTCATTGGCAGGCGACCATAATGGGTCCGGTGAGTATCACACCACCGTTTAAGCTGTTGGTCCTCTCACAGACTCCTTTTGCTTGTGTTACATTAGAAATGGTGCTACGGTAACTGTGGGTGTTTTGATTGTTTACAGTTATTTTACATTTGTAACATGTATAGACTAGAGTTGTTTTTTGTTTTTTGTTTGTTGTTTGTTTGTTTGTTTTTTTAGTTTTCCAATTGAAGTATTTATGGTATTTTGGAAATGCAGAAAACACCATGGTAGAGCCCTATGGAAATAGATATTGATGTTAGTGGTGGGTGATTGGATGAATATAAATCCATCACCTGTTGTTTTGTTGGAGCCGATATTTTGGTCTATTTTTGACATTTTGTTTTTATACATTAACGGTCCATCTCCTTGACAATTTCCCTCACTAAATAATTAACCTGTAAGCGCCAAAAATAGGAATGGACAGAGTCTGTGATTTTCTAACTGTGATAAATGAGGAGTTGAGGAGGAGCAGAACTGACCAGTTCAAAGAAATGCATGCAGACTGCCTGTGGAGCGAGGCTCTGTGTGCAAGTTGACGAGCAGTGCAGCTCTGCCTCTCGTGCTGAAGAGCTGAGAATAATAATAACACGATGATTAAACGTAAATGATTATACGGGAGTCCAGAAACTGTTTTTCCTTTCTTTATTTTTAAGGCACAAATCCACTTGATGCCTGCGCACTGAGGAGTGTGGTGATAAAAACATATCGCCCTGTCCTAATCCACAAGTCTTTAAACAGACTACACTAAATCACCATTGTCACTGACAATGGAATCTTGCATCCATCATGAAACACTGAGTTTCATCATTTGGGATGTTTTGTCAGGACTTTACTGCAGCCTCGTTCAGTTTCTGCTGTTTGTGGGTCTCTCTGTCTTCAGTTTTGTCATATGTACGTGAAAAGCTTATTCATTTGGGTTAAGATCAAGTGACTGATTTCTTTGCCTTGTGAAGCTCTTGGTTTGCTCTCACAGTATGTTTTGGGTACTTGTCCATCTGTCCTGAGAAGGGCCACACTATCAGTTCAGCAGCATTTGGCTGAATGCGAACAGATCAAATAGCCTTACTCTTGTCAGAATTCATTCTGCTATTTCTATCAGCAGTCACATCATCAATAAACACCAGTGATCCAGTTCCATAGGCAGCCCCATGCCACACGGCCTCCACCTTGACTGAGTGAGTCAGTGGTATTCCAGCCTCATCCAGAGTATTCTTGACTTGGGTAGATGTTAAGGGTTTTTCTTCACCAAGGATGCCTCACTTTTAATCCTATCAAAGGTGTAAAGATGTAACCCCCACTCCCCACCCCACCCAAAAAAAACCCTCAACTTATTATAACTGGTAGTTTTTTAGTAAACTGCATTGAAATCCTTGTATTGTCACAATGATCCACAACATGATTTTGGTGCGACAGAACAGGTCATACCAAGTTTCTTTCCTCAGCAATTTAGGATAGTAACACCAGGCTGCAGTTTCCATGTATATATGGTTGACTCTGATGTTCTGCATCCAAAACAACTGAGCTGCTGTCCAGCTTAGTGACACCAGTTAACCCAAGTGGTAGGTTAGAATTCAGATACCCAAAAGAGAACTTGGCCAGATGTCTAGGTGTGTCAGACATTTTAACTTGCATGTCCTATGCAACAGATAACACTCACCTTTTTTTGGCTGGACCGCAATAGCAAGGCCAGCACTACAAACGCATTTGTTTCTGAGTGAGTGAGTGAGCGACCAACTTTTAGGATCTGTCTGACAGTCATTACTATCCTACCCTGGTTATTGCCCTTTTAAAATTAATCTGCATGAACGGTCATTTTGCGGCAGTGGACGCTTTGCTGACTGTGGAGAGAAGTCTGGCTAAGCAAGATAGCTGAAATCCAAAAATGTCTCCACAAGCTGTAAAATAATCACATAGATGTTGTTATATTGTGTTGTGATTGAGATGCTGACCCACCATGTATCGTGACAAATAGACGGTTTCGGCTTTAAATCACATTGCATTATTACCATGAATAGATGTGGGACAGCGGGAGTTTCCTGCCCCTTGCTGCAGAGGACAGACACTGTTGCCCCGGCAGGAGCTACACAAAGCATCGGTACAGACAGATGGCTGGAGGCTACTCTTCCACATATAAATTCGGCATTCTTTAAACTGATATGAAAGGCACCACATAAAACCATGTTTTCTGGTCCTGTAATGTGGCTTTGTGGGTTGAAACGTCAGATATTTCTCATCCATATTGAGCAACTTTAACTTTCTACTTTTAGGAGGTCTTAACATTGATGTATTTAACTAGAGCTGTTTATGCCATTTGTTGTATGATTTGTTGTTTTGTCCAATGGTTTCTTTAATGTGTTGTATAAAAGTCGGTTTAAAAACCTTCATAAGCTATAAGTAAAGAGGCTACATTACATTGCAACTGCACTGAAAACCTTTTATTTATTCTTTTTTTTTTCATAAATGGCATAAGAATGTAATTTAATCTGCTACTTCATAAATATTAACTCTACCACTGACTAACCAGAAACTCATTAACCACATTAACACTCCTTACCCAGATGGGGTCCAGTCACATGAGAGATTTTCAGCGAGTCTTCTTTTTCATTTATGCAGCCGTCTGCACTGGCTCCATGCAGGCTCCCATTTCAGTTGCATCCTGCAGGTGTAACTGCCACCTGAAAATTTTATCCATGCTATTTTTTCTACAATTTGTAAATGCAAGCTTGGTGTCCAGAAAAAGGCGCTCAGTAAGTCTTATCTGCATTTTGGGACACAGGCTATAATTATTTCAAACTAGTACACACTAGTCAAGACCTAATTTCTGACTGATTGCTCTGGTGAGTAGGGTTCAAGCAGAAAGGTGCACACATTTGGTTCCAGCTGAACCTTTTTAGTATGAAATGTTTTACTTACAGCGTTGTTTTCATGTCAGGGTGACAGTCCTTACCAGGGAGGAGTTTTCTTTCTCACAATCCACTTCCCCACCGACTACCCATTCAAGCCGCCAAAGGTAAGAGCTGGTTTGGTAACTCTAAGCTTTGTCCTGTAAGGGCCTTTACACTTTGGCTGGCCTCGAACATTCAGACGGTTCAGATTCGTGGTTCAGCACATAGGCATTTGAATTTCACTTCAGGGTTCTGAGTAGGGGTGTGCCATATCGTACCATTCACGATAATCCCAGGATAATTTTTGATCCTGGGGCAAAAATTAAAATTGTGATCAGGCTTCTTGTTTTGTTATGTTTCTTGAGAGAGGAAAAAATCTCTACAGATAAGTTTTTTTTTTCCAAAATTAATCTACTCTGCACACACACACGTGCATACACACACACAGAGGGTGCTTCTCGAGTCTCTTAATGGTAATTTCCTCACTCCGCGCCCCTCGCTTGAACTGGAAGTTGTTTTGGTGACGCCATCTTGCTGACCATCCCAAAGCTCTTATTCGTATTCCAAGGAGCAAGGAACGAGGAGCGATGAGTGAGGATATGCGAGTCTATCCTCCACGGAAGTCTCCCAGCCCAGTGATTGGGTATAAAAACTCCACCTCCACAGCTGGATCAGCTGGCATGAACACATTCAGCAGCTGATATGAATGACTTTTCAATTTCCTCATCACAGTGGGAGTAAATAACACAGCAAGACAGGAATTAAGACTTCTATTATGACCACTAGTGAGCAGGTAGCTTGTTCATTGGGAAGATTACTCTTTACTTATTACTACTTATTAGCAATAAAAGAGCATGTGATTAATGGAGTTATGAAAGGGTTGTATCAGAGGGAATATAATCCATGTAATTGCAATGGCAGACATAAAAAAAAAAACATGTAACCTGCAATTACACAGTATACAACAGTTCACTGATAATACAAGCGTGATAATACATGTATGAAAATGTCATATTGGGAATTATTGAAGATCGGAAAAACAGAAGTTAGGGGCTCTACATAGAATTATTACTGATTATTACTGTCAGTCGATCTATTAGTTCCCTTGGAACAAAGTTACATGGGGTAGTAGTTGAAATCTACCCCTATGAAATAGGACACCCCTTCAAGAATGCGATAGGCTATGTCATCAGTAGTCTCCTGATGGCTTTCACAGCAAATTCAACATGTTTTTGCTGGAGTTGTACAACATGACTTTATGCACCTCCAGATGATGTTATGAACACAGATATGATGTTAAGTTTTTCAACCTATCTGGAACCTCCAAAACTGATACGGTGCAGCAATAATGGTTATTGGCTTTAAACGACAGACAATTACTTTATGTAATACTTTATGTTTTTCTTCTTCTGTTGCTGTTTACTGGCGCACATGCACCCTGCGGTTTACTTCTAATACGTATTTGATTCTAAAATTACATTAAGTGCAATTCTGAGTCTAAAAATACCATAACATGGTTAATAAACAAGTCACAACTAGCACACAGGACTGTTCAGAGTTGTTGGAAAGTTTATCTGATGACTTTAGGTGGCTAAGTGAGCTAAGCTAATTAGCGGTGGGCGAGCTCTGCCCGTCTCTATCTTGTTACTGCACACACAGTTAAAATAATGGTATCTATTTTCTTGTCTGGAACTCAGGAGGGAGGCAAATAACGAAAAGGAAAAAAAGTGGGCGTATACCTTTAAATGTAAATAGTAAGTATTGATGTTGCATAATGAGTTTGTTGGAGATGTACAGTATAATTTTTTAGTTAGTTCTACAATTTCATGCTTCATTCAAACTGGCATTTAAAAAAGCATCTCAACGCGAACCTGAAGGTGCTTCACATGTGCAGGATTTCACTTGTCCTTTGTACGGAAATGCATCGTCTCTGCCGATAAAGATCTGTTAGATCTGTTAAAATGTGATTGTTTTTCTTTCAGGTAGCATTTACAACAAAGATTTATCATCCAAATATAAACAGCAATGGGAGTATCTGTTTGGACATTTTACGGTCACAGTGGTCTCCAGCACTAACAGTGTCTAAAGGTAAAGTAACAGTCAAATGTAACTGCAACAACAGTTCCATAGTGCCAGCACTTAAATCCTATGTCAGTTCTATTGAATGTGCCTAATGTTGACTGTAGACTGTTGATTGTTGGTAAGAGCTGATCAGCTATTTGTGCCTTAAGCTCTGATTCGCCTCTGTCAACAAAAGAGAGTCTGCAGTTGACACCGTCAGTCGGCTCAAGCTCAAGCTGAGACAGACCAGTTTACTCTGCTGCAACTTTACCTACAACCGGTAGGTCTCGGGTCAAACTGGACTTGAAAGAGAGAGCAACAACAAACAAAATAAAGCACGAGCCGGAGCAAAAACAGGAAGGGGAGGCTGCAGCAAAGTTGCTTCCCAATGAGTTTAAATGCTACAGCAGCTTGCAAGCTCATTAGCAGACATTACCTACTGCAACTTTAATGTGAAATTCTGTTAAATTTAAAAACAGTTGAGAAAGCTGTTACGTGCACAGTAAAGGCTATTCTGTGAGACAGACAGACACAGGTGTGACTTGGGCTGCTCACAATAAAAGACAGTGCAGTTTAATCCCACACATAGTGCCGCAGATGTTGCAAATTTGGAGGGGGCTTCTGTTGTCCAAAAGTGAGTCACATTAACATCTGTCTGACCTCTAAAATGATTGAAACTTGTGACTGCAAATGGGATCTATCAGGAGTAAGCTCATTTTAACATCCTGTAATTGCACGGCAAGTAATGTGGTATTTATAATTTCTATTTCTTTCAGTTTTATTGTCCATATGTTCGTTGCTTTGTGATCCAAACCCAGACGACCCATTAGTTCCAGACATAGCACACGTCTACAAGAATGACAAAGACAAGTAAGTATATATGAAGAATCTGGTGGCACTTTGATGTCGACTCATGTCAGTATTATCATAAAGTGATAAATGTTTCAAATGTTGTATTTGGTGAACCTACACCCACTTCTTGCCTTTCTTTTCTCCCCTCAGATACAACAGACTAGCAAAGGAATGCACCCAGAAGTATGCCATGTAAAGACCAGAAATATCAAAGATGTAATAAAAAAGAAAACATGCTTAGAATTTTTCAAACCCTTTTTTAAAGTCACAACATGCAGTAAATTATAGTATGGAATCAGTAAGTAATCTTGTGTAACTTCACTATACTGAACCTTCATTAACATCATTAATCCGATCATCAATTTTTTTATTTTTATTTTTTAAAGAGGAGAGGCTTTTGCTTTGAACAGAGGACAAAGATTGCCTGTTAACAGATACCTTGACATTTCAAAGTTAAGCATGTTGTTTTTCATTGAGGAAATAATGACACACAACTTTTACAAATTTCTTAAAACCCCAACATATGCTATTCAGCAGCAAGCCTTTTACAGAAGAGCTCTGTAGTGCCGCAGGAAACATGTTAGACACATTCTGTCCCTGCCCTCTGAATTATGGACATGTGATGGAATGCCAAATATAAAAGCCCTGACATGTTAGTAATACAAAAGAGAACTGACAACATCATTAGTGTCCCCTTTAGCATTTTAACTTTACCTCACCTTCAAGTAATGACTGACAGGAGTTTGTTTCATTTTTATGTATCTTGTAGCAAACAAAGTTAAATGAAACAATGTACTGTTGTAAGGCAAGTAATGTATTACTGTTTTGTTATGATCCCTCATTATTATTATTATTATTATTATTATTATTATTATTATTATTATTATTATCATCCTCATTGTTCATTGTAAAGTGTTACTCTGTTTCATTTCATTTAGAGTCATTAAAATGTAAATCTGTCATTGAAACGATAAACTCTTCTCCCCCAAGAACAGCTGTGATTTTGGCTTTTTGGTTGGTTCAGTACAGGCACAAAGATTAGATTTGTAACCCAGTGAAACATGTCTATCTAAGGGTTGAATATGTTCTTTTGTTCCTCCTGCAGTCTGTCTATTTGTGTGGTACCTTTTGTACTGAATTAAAAGATGCTACAGTGTTTATCACAGAGCTTCATGTCGCTGTGTGGAAGATAGTTTTTAACTTTATGTGATATTTGCTCTGTTGACATGGTCTTAATATAGTGAACATACTGTTTGTTATCAGTGTGCTCCAGTTAAATTGTAATTTCAGTACTACCTAGTTGAGGCAGCTACAGTACAGCAGCACGATGTGGTCCAAAAGCATACACACAAATGCTGAGGAGAAACAGTTACACACATACATAAAGAATGATAACCATGATAACCTTTGTAAAAGTGTAAAAGACTAAATCACCGACAGTTACGTGGCAAGAAATTGTAAAACTTAATCATGGTTTGATTCCTCTACTGGTGGAGCCATGGATTAAAAATTAACTCCCCAGTTAACTCATTGTCCCTCCAGTTCCTCTGCGGTATAACATACCCAAACTGGCACTTGCTGTTTAGTGCGTTATATACCTAAAAAGGTTGTATACAACATATGGGTACAAATCAGAAAACATGGTTGTTTTAAGATAAGAGACCTACCCTGAGGCCTTCATCATGTTAGCTGACATTATGGCATATATGAGTATAATTTGCATGATTATTTTTGCTCAAAACACAAGGAAAAAAAATATGAAGCCATGTGTTGTGGAAGTGTGTCCAGTTGTCAGGGAGACGATGAGAAATGTCTCTCCAGATTTATGTGCTGCTGCCCGTCGGACAAGGAGTCTGGGATCCCCCTGCAAGCGGTGCCAGTCACCCTCAGCCGGGAGAGCTCATCCTGCAGCAGAGCATCAAAGCAAGGATTATGGCATTAAAGGCAGAGATGAAGACCACAAACTGGAACGGAGTTGGTGCTGGTGGATGAAGTGACTGAAAAAACCTAGTCTATCCCTGGGGATGTAGTTCCCTCTATTGTAAAGACCTATAAGGTGACTGCAGAGATAAGCAAAAGTTGCAACTGTTTTCTTTGTGGTCATTTCAAAATGATAAAAGGTAGAAAAAATAAATGTGCAAATTGTAAAGAAGAAAAAGTTCCTTGGCTAAGGCTATGAAGGCTTTAAGTTAGTAAGTCAGGTCTGGAGACCCTATGACATCCCTTGCCCTTTTTTTATATCCTCCTCATCAGCCTCCAAAATTATATTTGGTTAACAATTATATCAGTGAAAACAACCTATTCCATTTCGCTTCGTTTGCATGTCTCATTACTATTTGTAAGCATTAAAAAGCTTTCTTGACTTTCAAAGCCTTAGCAAGAAAGACTGGTTTGACCTGTTTTAAGTTGCCACTAAAAATTGCAGAGAATCAGAAGTGTCGGTCAGATGAAAAACAAAATAAAGCAGCATGCATGTTGGGCAGATTTAGAGGCTACACTCTGTTGTGAGGGCCGCAGTGGGTGAAGAGGCTGCACAAAAGTTTATCCATAGGTCTTCTCCCTCTCCATATTGTAAAATATTTTCTAAATTTAATTAAATCATTGAAGAAAATTATAGAGGTTGATTTAGTTTGTTTTCTGAAACTAGATTTACTGTATAGTGGTTTCCTTTTCTCCGAAAATCTGTAGTTCAGTCCCTGACTCCTCCTGTCTGACAGTTCCATCATGTCACAGTATGCATAAGTATGTGTTTGAGTTCCTGATGAGCAGTTTGGCACTGTGTAGTTCCCTTTGCCAGCTGCAAAGTTTAAGTTTAAACATTGATGCATCAATAATTATAATTCGAATGATGTACATTATTTTAAAAATGCCATTTTGCATTAACAGCATCTTTAGACTTTTTTTTAGGCTATATATATATATATCATTATTCAACCCTTTTCAATACAGGATTGCAAAACGAAATGAGAGTTTGATCTCTTATGCCCAAAAAACACATAGCCTAACTAATCCTGTGCATACACTGCACTGTACTAATTTGTCCCCTTTAACTGGGGCTAAAATGCTACTTATGGTGCCTAGGTCTGAAAAACAGCAATAGCACCAAAATAACATAGGCCATAGTAACACCAAAGCTATAATAGTAAAAATACAAGCAGGGACTAGTAATGGTACATTAATATGCAAGCTATATGTATCTTAAGCATTTTATTGCCAGTACTAGGCTATTAGCCTACTACTAATAATAATAACTTTTAACTAATAATGAGTAGTAGCTTAATAAATCAAGGGAGGAGGTGCAGCCGTCATCAGCGATCCATTCAAAACATATTCAGCTGGAAATCTGGATCTTTTTTACAAATGTCTTATAAACTCTAGCATTTTAATTCCACTGTCCCCGTTCCAAAATGATAACCTGCTAGGTAAGGCTCTGTGACCATGTCGTTTGGGGATAAAAGTCCTAACTGCTCTCTTCCTTTCTACTTTTTGGTGCTTTGGTGATAAACACAAAATCTCCACAGCTGTATCAGATACACTGATAGTGATTAAGCGCCCATGAGAAGTTAATACATCGGAACAATCGAAAACGAAGTATGTTACAAATTTCTTAGCCTCCTTGAGGTGGGAATTCTGTGTTTCCTCTGAGAATCTGAAAACCCGAACTGAACGGTTGAGCCGCAAGTGTGATATTATTTTGGAGTCAGTTTCTAAAAACATGGTGTTATATTTGCAGCCTGAGAGAATATCATCATTATTCCACGTCGTTGTATTTTTTATATTTTGACCAAAGTTCGCCTAAACTCGCTCCCTCGATGTCTCTCGGGGCGGGGTCACGGCCGTTCTTCCTGTTGAGTGTGTGGTATATTAAGCAGGGCTCTGGCGGAGGACAATTTTACTTTCGCTTTCAACAAAGAAGGATCCGTCTCCTGTGTTCTTTTGGCTCTCCCGTCTGGATAAAGATTAAAAAAACGACCAAAGATGGCAACGACACAGTTTTCCTTTACAGTTCTGATCGGTCTGCTCTGCGTGTCTGCCTTTTCAGCGGCTAAAGAACGTAAGTTTTCAACTGTCTTCTTGTGTCAGCAGTCTACGTATTTACAAATGGCGCTGTTTGTTACAGGAAGGCCCTGATATGACGAGGAGCCTGCGATTTTCTAACGTTATAGTCGTGCATTTTAATGATGTATTCACAGAAAAACTGTAGAAATAGACGGGAAAAGAGTTTCCTCGAAATTAAAGACATAGAGAAAGGCAGTTCATTATTTAAACGCAAGTTGAGATCGAACGTTAAGCGAACGTCTTCGAACGCGATGTGACGTCGCTAAGAAAAACAAGCCTTTATGATCGTTTACCATGTGACACGGGATCAATGTCCAATTATTAGCCCACCACAGAAGTTGGTAACTGTAAACTATCTAAGTTGTTAACTATTTTGTATAATCAGTCTGATAAATAATACGTTTTACACTACACCATTGCACTTTACCAGTAAAAGGGGTAAAGACCATAATTTAAAGAATAAAACATTTCAGTGAATTATCTCTTAGCCTAATTGGTTTTTGCTAACAGTATCAAATTTTCATTTTAATTTCAAATTATTTTTTATTTAATTTCAAATTATTTTATTTTAATTTCAGATTACTTTCAATTTAATTTCAAATTATCTTTGTTCATGTATGAACTATGTTTTGTTTCTCAATAGGACCACCCAAGGTTCAGGTGTACAGCCGCATGCCAGGAGAGTTGGGTAAAGCCAACACCTTAATCTGTCATGTGAGCAGCTTCTACCCACCAGAAATCGAAATTGAGCTGCTGAAAAATAATGAGGTGATTCCCAGCGCCAAACAGACCGACCTGACCTTTGAGGAGAACTGGCACTACCACCTGACCAAACATGTGCCCTTCATTCCTGGCAAAGGAGAGATGTTTGCCTGCAGAGTGACTCACCTGGGAAGTCCCAAGTTATACCACTGGGGTACGTGACTGCCTGTCAGCCATCTTTATGATTCATTAGCCTGACATTCATTACCTCCACTCTGTAACTACATTACTGTGCTTCGAAGTTTACAACTTATCAATAAAAGAAAAACAAGAAGAAACAAATCACTAAAGATTTGAAAAAGTCTATAACTTGCATAATACTGTTTATGTCGCACAGGTATGTCTCTTACATTTATAGGTAAATATAGATTATTTTTATACATTAATATACTGTATCATTTACATAATCTGTAACCATTATTCATCTTTTTCTCATTTTGTCTGTTTACCTTCAGTTTTGAAACTCTTGAGTTTTCAATTCCAGAAGAGCTAATTTGGATTAGTTCAGTTAACTCTTGCGTGAGCTCACTCTGAGTTGTGCCCATGCACCACGACTATAAAAAGCTGCCATTAATGGAGGACTGATACTATGATTCACCGTGGCAACAGTTGACAAAAGAGTTTCGCCTACCTTCTTCCAGTGGAATTAGAAATCTGTGTTGAGTATGCGGCGAGTGTGAACATGTTTTTAGAAGAGAAAAAAAGTTGAGTGTTTCAGTGTTTGAGTAAATGCGTAAGTTTGAAGGTAGTCCATCTCTATCTCTCTCGCTATTTATCTATCTATATCTATCTATCTATCTATCTATCTATCTATATATATATATATATATATATATATATATATATATATATAT
>JAPQLA010000014.1:22112634-22131301 GCA_029822935.1 Naso vlamingii
TAAAACAAGGCCCTTTACCTTTAATTATTAAGTAGAGATCATGATTTTAAAACTTCAGCTTTGACTATTGCTTATTGATTAAAGAGTAATTTTTGTGTTCACAATAAATCCAATGAAAAGACACATTAACAATGTGTCGGGGGAAAACGAAGCTTACACATGTAGTTAATAAGAAACTACTGTATGAAAATAATAAATAACTATATGTTAAAAATGGATTTCAAATGAGAGAAAAGTACCACCAGGAGCTTTTCAGAGACGACGATGTGCTTCTGTTGACTTTAACTTTTGTGCTTCTGTAAGTAAGAAATGTTGTGAAATTGTGTCTGTTTTGTCTGTTGTGCTCATTGTTACTGCTTCCTCTTTTGTGCTGTAGCCTACCGTTAATTACCGATAATTAATGTCATGAATGAAAGTTTTGTGGCTGTTTGGGGGCAAAAACAAAAACATTAAAAAATAAATTTAAAAAAAGACAACGATCAGTCTAAAATTTTTTAGACAAACAGCCATAAGTCTAGTAAATAAAAAATGATAAATGGATTAAATTGCAGCAAAGTACAGCATGATTTACCCGAAAAATGTTATATAAACTGCCTGAAATGAATTTGTACAGAATATCAAAATTTCTTGATATAACAAATAATATCTCACAGGCTCTGCGCTGGGACATGCAAGTTTGCTGTACAACTACTGATTCAGTGCAAATACTGAAGGGGGACAAAGTAAAAAGTTATTAAGTTTATAAAGTTTAGTCCCAGTTCCAAAACAAGTGCAATTATATTCCACGCCTCTTCCTTTCGAGCCTTGTCCTTATAAAATGAATGTGGACTCACGTAAAACTTTGTTTTTTCACTTTTAAAATGAGCCTGTTGTTGTTTCATCAATGAGATGACTTCTGTTTGAGGTTTTCTTCACTTTCATCAGAGAAAAATGTTGCTCACACAGGTATGTGTTTCCAAACGTGCAGAACAGTCAAGTGGCTTGTAGGCAGAGTTAGGGCATCGTTTTGGGAATCAACTGTGGGAACTGTGCAGTGCCGACAGAGTCATACTCGAATTCAAATTTCTAAACTACAAAACTGGCAAATCACCGTGTGAACTCGGTGCCAGGTTTTCAGTTTATTGGTAAAATGCGCAATTGGGAACAGAGCGATGGAGACGTGGCTTGCCACTATCTGGCAAAACGGAAAGTGACCCAAGTTTTCTTGCTTCGTCTTGTCATCACTCGGTCCATCTCTGAAGCTGGATGTTGATTACGTTGCACAAAAATGCCAACTCACACAGTATGTCTGTAGCAGTGGGGGAGGGGGAGCTGGTGTTTGCAGGTCTTGATTGTTGTTCCAGCCGTCGCAGTGAATTCTGGGACTTGTAGAATCAGAGGTGTGTCCGCGATATAGCCTAGTGGCACGGGCCATTAATTTTAAACATATGATGTTACCTTGTGTACCAGAGACAATTGTACTGCGACCAGATCTGGCCTGCGGGCCTTGAGTTTGACACATGTGCCATAAACATTGTCTCCCTGCAGGCCAAGTGGCCTTACCACAAAAATTCCAGACAGGTTGACAAAAATCACTTGCATGATAGCACTGCTGTTTGCATGCAGCAACACAATTAACACACTTGTTGCGTCACTAACATACTAACTCAACCCAACCTAACTAACAGCTAACAGTCAAAAACTGGCTGTTCCTCATCACACGAAAGCCCAAAGACCAGCAAAGCTTGTGTTTTTTTTCTAATTTTGCAGACATGTTGCCACTGGTTCACAGATCTCTGAAATATTCATTTTGCTCATCAGTCATTATTATATACATATTTTGTATAATACATTACTATATATAAGACATCAAAAAATCAAAAAGTACAAAATCAGCATATTTTAAAGTCAGTTTGTCTTATTCGCTATTTCTAATAGTGTAGTGGGAACCTGGAGTAATGCAGTAATACAGCCAGGCTTAAATGCCCCTCCCAGACTTCTTCCAGGCTGGGGAGGCAGGTAGGGGAGGCATTGGAGGTGATCGGCGCCGGAGGTGCTCCCCAGGCCAGACGCAGGGTATCAGGTTGGTCCTGTCAGCGGTAAGTGATCCCAGATGGCATCTGATTCAGTAGACCTGACATGGTGGGCTAAAAGTGAAAAAAAAAGGTGAAAGCTGTTTTATTGTCTTGATGCCTTGAAAGAAGGCAGTCTTGGCTCCATTAAATCAGATATACTGTACACCTCTGATATGTTAAATACAATGCCTTTAAGACATTATGCTGATTTACTATATGACTGATTACAGCGTTGGGGAGTAATTAGTTACATGTAATGAGATGAGTTACGCAATTAAATTACAAAATAAATGTAACTGTAATCTGTAACAGTTACTGAGAAAAATATGTAATTAAATTTCAGTTACTCATGAAAATGTAAATGATTACAAGAGGGGTTACATCTAAATATTTTCTGTAAAAAGCTTAGGCTACGTGTTGAATCATGTCTTTGACTTTGTAATTTCATCTGTGCCACAAATTAAAATTAATTTTGGTGTGTACACAGCTTTACACTGCCTGGTTTGAAAATGCTTAACACTTGAAAACATTTGTAAGACATTTTAAAAAGTAATCAGAAAGTAATAAGTGACATGACCTTGTTAAGAAAATGAAATAGGTACATTTCTTATTAAATTTTAAATATAGCAAGTACTAATGTGACATTTCCAAAGTAGCCTTCCCAACCCTGCTGATTAGTGCTTTAATTTACAAATATACCATAAAGGCACTGACAGAAACAGAATACAATCTGATGATTTTTTTTAAAAAAAGTTTAAGTGGGATAAATACACATTAGAAATTGGATGAGAGCTTTTTTTTTCTTCTTAAGACTGACAAGTTAAGCACTGCTGTACCTCATATGGCTGTTACACAGATAACCCTACTGTGTTATTAATTCTGATCAAATTTATCTTGTCACTAGTCACATTTAAGGTGTGTTCAGACCACAAGTGATGAACAGGATGCTATCACAGGAAACACCAGTATCGTGTCATTTGTTCATAATTGGATCATATTTTGGATAATCGCTTCACTCGTTTAAATTGCATCATTTGCGCGATGTACACAGTCTGCTTATATTAGCTCGTTTAGAGGAGGGGGGACTGGCCACTTTGTTTTGGCCATTAATTACGGCTGTGGCTCAGTAGGTAGAGCAGGTCGTCCACCAATCAGAAGGTCGGTGGTTTCATCCCTGGCTCCTCCAGTCCACATGTTGATGTGTCCTTGGGCAAGATACTGAACCCCAAATTGCTCCTGATGGTGGGAGCGCTGTATAAATACAGTCCATTTACCAGTTTAATCATCATTTCTGCACTACATCAGTTGTGGAGGTCCTACACAGATTGGAAAACTTAACAACATCAGGTCTGGATAATAAAATTACCCAGAGCCTTTTAAGTTGTGTTATACAGCTCTGTGTCAGCCACAGTTAGTGTAAGCTAGTAGCATCAAGAGGAAGGGGGGCTTGCTATTTTCTTTCATTAACCATGACCGATTTAATCATCCTTTTTGCACAATATCAGCTGCGGAAGTCCCAGAAATGTTAGAACCCTTACAAAAATACTACATGGATTTCTCATGTTTTTCATATGTGTCCACATGTGAACACGTGTTATCACATATAAGAAACTTGTTACCTCATGTTGTAACATGGGGTAACATGTTTCTACATGTTTCTACATGTGAGTCATGGTATCACATGTTAAAAAAGATGTGGTATCACATGCAGCACACGGGAAAAACATTTTACCACAGGTTCTAACATGTGGATCACATGGTTTCACACAAGATTTATATGTTTCACATGAATTCCCATAAGCTTCACATTGGAATTAACATGTGCTTCACACATTACAACATGAAAATGTTCCAAACCACATGCTGCCCATGTGCTTTTCACATATTTCACATTATTCACATGTGCAAAGAACACAAGTTTCACATTTTTTCATGTGATCACATCTGGTTTTGCACATGTAAAACCCATGTCGCGTTTCTGTAATGATGCCGTGTCTGTGTTCGTACAATAATCCCGTGGTGTACAGAGTCATGTTGTAGGAGCTCAGTGGTATTCTCAGTCGGCGTCAGTCGTTTTGACTGTGTCTGATTCAATATCTGCTCATCAAATTCCGGCAATGTTCGCGCTGTCGGGATGTCATTGACGTCGCAAGAATCTCAACACTGATTGGCTGTTGGGGCACAGCGTTTCGTGATGTCACCTAAAAAGATCAATATTTTCAACTTCGATTGGCAAGGTGACAAAGGCGATGGACGCCACATTGTGTGATTCGCATCGTGAGTTTTGCATCATGAAATTACTGGACCCTAAATACAGAGAGGGCTTTGTAGACCATTGATAGATGAGTCCAGTGGTTTCTGATAACCCCGAGGTCTTCTACAGAAAATGATTTCAGCATCTTTTTTTGTCTGTTCATAATGTCCTGAGTTAAACAACAAACACTGAATAATGCATATGCCAGTGTTTAGACTTTGTACTGCAAGTCAAAAACTTTATAAATTGAGTACTTTTCCAGAAAACAGTAAAAGGGGTGGAAAAATATACTTGTGATGCTTGTTAAATGTCAGAGCCAAACTCTGGAATAAGCATTTTGTTGTTGTTGTTGGAGCATTTTTCCCCAATCACGAATTCACAAATGCACTGTATAGAGCTTCAACTGTGGTGAAAAATCAGGAAAAAAAATGAGTGGGACGATTTGGGAATAGCCCTGATTTCTGTGTGGAGCCAGAAATAAAGGAGCGTGAGGGACGGGTGCAGAGAAAAAGGGGGGCAGTCCCCACAGAAGAGGAATGAAACAAATGGATTTCAAATGTTATTTGATGCCATGAGGTTTTTAGCAGAGACTGAGAACGTGGAGCTTTTCAATGTGCCGGGCTTCTCTACCCAAAGGCTGGCTAGGGGCTTTCCCTTTCAACACAGCCCTCTCAAGCTGTGCAACACAACAGCAGTTCAAATGGGAGTTGAATCCAAGCCGGCAGCTCCTCTTCATCCCCCAGCTAATTACCTGCAGGGTGACCGTATGCTTATTAAAATTCCCCTAAAAAGTTCTGAGTCTTTTTTTCAACATTTACAAGGCAACAAGGAACCAAGGAAGCTCAAAGAAAAGAGACAAACTGCCTTGAAAGTTCACTTTTTTAACATTTTGAAGAGACAGAGTTATAAAAAAGGTTGACAGGGAGAAGAGTAGAGGCCTTACATTGTGGTAATTTGACAGAAAATTGGCTGAAATTGTAAATTGAGAAATAAACACAGCAAGTGTGAGAAATGATGATGCTGCGGTCGGCTGTAATTAGTAATTCCACAGTCTGTCTCGTTCTGTTCAATGGATCAGCAAAAGATGCTCCCTGTCCTCATTCCTGACGGATGTAAATCTGTCCTAGTCTCCATACTTACAGAGAGTAACATGCATGCTGTTTAAACCACTCTTCAGGAATGTCTTTTTCCATTTAAAATTTTAAATACTTGGTGCTTGCGGTGGCTAAAATGGTTCCTGCAACAGAAAACTGCAAATGACATTTAAGGAAAATCCCTGCCCTTTTCTGTGTATGCCTCACGCTACTATGACAAGATTTATTTATCCTAATGAAAAACCCTCTCTACAAAGCACCTTACAGAGTGACCCTCCAACCTTACAAAATGTCTGACAATGCTGTTAAACTTATCTCTTCCTAGCTCTTTATGAAAGAACCGGTGATTTATTACGTGGATCAAAGAAACTGCAGTTTACAATTAATTTCTTGTAATAGTTTTTTAATACCGTGGTTGAAATATGTCCCTTTAGTGATAGGGGCTGCATGAATTAGAATTAATTCCTGTTTAATTGTTCCTATATTTCAGTGGCTCTGATGGTGGCGACCGGGCTGAGGTAATTTATTTCCTGCATAGCATGAGAAATGGTCCACAGCCGATGCTGCCAGGGGAGGAGTGGTTAATTGCAGTAGATTGCCTTATCCCCTTGTAATTATGCTTGTCTCTTTGGAGTTCCCTGACTCCAAATGGCCAATCGATGCTATCAGACCACAGACAAGAAGAAGTTAGAGGCATAGATGTGGTTCCCAGACCGGACTTTGGTTTTTATGGAAGGCAGTGGCTCCAGACCAAAGATAGCATGGGCATATGGCCTTAATCCTATCAAAGGCACCACGTAAAACTTTTGCTTTGGCCGGGTTGGTTTGGGAGGAAAATATTTGGAATCATTCACCTTGAGTAACTTTACCTCGAACACCTACACAGCACCAAGGAGAAACTTACTGCACTGCTGCTCAATTGTGAAACACTTGCAACTCTAAATATGCAGTTACCTTCATTTAGTTGTTTGAATGGAAAGTTTGAATAGTTCTTTATGTTCTGAGCAGATCTGATGCTTTAAGGTCCCATGAAACCCATTCAGAACGTCCTGACTGAACCTTTAGCAGACTTGAAACAAAAGTAGCATTGCTTAGAAAATGGGAGTTCTTCTTTGTAATATTTCACTGCAACAAAATTGGATTAGGGTCATTC
Organism: Naso vlamingii; assembly: GCA_029822935.1. NCBI lineage: Eukaryota > Metazoa > Chordata > Actinopteri > Acanthuriformes > Acanthuridae > Naso > Naso vlamingii. The sequence continues at coordinate 22,119,190 of JAPQLA010000014.1, forward strand.
TGAAGTTGAATTTTAACCCAACATATACCACTTAATTTTCTAAAAATAAGGGCACCTGAGGACAGTCAGATCAAGTCTTACCCACTGTCGATTTGACCCTTTCCAGAACCAGACTGGATGGATCCACTCTGGTATCAGATATACTCAGTGTGTTTAAATGCACAGTTAAGTCGAGCTGCAGTTAGAGCTCGATTAGGCCATTAAATTGGACTACTGTCCTTGTCCAAGTATACATGCACAGAGGGAGAACTGATTTATTGTCCGACTCTGCTACAGCAGGCGGCAATATGCCCTGTTCAGCTGGTTGCTGTTCGACTTTCTTCCAGTTAGCCAAACAAGCTACAAACAAGTTAGCAAGCGCTAGCAGAATCCATGTTGAATGGTGAAAACGTAACTTTACAGCGCAATACGTGTCCTAGCTACCCTTTACTTTTGCTATAATTTCAATGCACTCTACCCCTCGTGCTTCTGGGATTCTTGTTTTCTTACCAGCTTTCCTCTACAAATTTATGCTGTTCGAGTTCTGGGTCAAAGACACCGCCACCCACAGGCGGACTTTGCTCTTTTTTCACCCATTTCAATTGAAACGGGCCCCAAACCTTAGAGAGCCCCCAACTGACTTGTAACCAGTGGCAACTTGATGATATAGATGCTTCGGACCTTTTGCACGAAGCGTCAGCTGCAGTTAGTGCCGTGCCTGTGGAGGAAATCACAGGCCTGCAGATTCTTAGCTAGATTCCCAGAAACAATTTAGATGAACTGTATCCCATCCAGAGTTTACGTTGTCCCGTAATTATCGGTCTTTGACTGGAAATATCTGTTGAAGTCTGGCATATTCAAATCTCTCCGGTCAAAATGTCCAGTGAAATCCCTCTAATAGGGCCTGAAATTATCATCGACGTCAAATGCGTGTAGATTTGGCGTGTACATTTCGGGAGCCACCCGACATGTTGTTGGGTGACCTTTTTGCATTAAATATGACAGTGTCTGTCACTGCTGCTGCTGCCATGCTGTACCCCCTGCAAGCTGAGCTCAAAGCAAGCGAGCGGGAGAGAGAGAGAGAGAGAGAGAGAGTGCTAGTGAGGAGAGAGATCATCGGAAAGTTTTTTGATTGTTTCAAAGGGGTTAAAAAGCCTGTGTGTGGAAACAGACACTCTTAGTTTTGATTTAATTTTCCTCCCCTGTGTTTCTCCTTCTAGCTGGTGGTCATCAGGCGTTATCAACGTCTGAGGACGCTAGTATTTTCTTAGAATTTTTTCAATAAAGAATATTATAGGCTAAATCTATGTGGATTGATAATGTCATTCTTAATCTAGGCTGCTGGACATTTTTTTCAGTCTTACTAAATATTTGACTGGAGTTTCTGCAATTTGTCTGGGAAATTGAAATCTTCCAGGACACTTTGACGTGCACCAAATTTTTCAAGCGTATTGTGACAGTGCCTGTGTTTGTAGAAACTGGTGAGAGAAGTTTCTCATGCCTAAAGCTTATTAAAACACATTAGGACAACCATGTTCCAGGAGCATCTGTCAGCTCATACTCAGATTTCTATTGAGCATGAAGTAACGAGGTCACTGGACAAAGATAGGAATGGGAAGTCTTTTTCAGATTAAATCAACATTGAGTCTTTTCACACTTTTTTAGCAGAAATAATGTTCACAATAATAATATTGGTAATGATAAAGTTACTTATTTTCACTAAGTGTGTGAAGGCCTAGACCCACTGATTCTTCTACCACTAACAGTAATTTATCTCTCCTGCTTTCTCTTAGCTGTCTCTGAGTCTCGCTGGCATTCTGCTGAAATGAGCTCAAACCCTTTTTTAAATCTAACAGCACTGTTTCTGAGCTTTCACACTTAATTCCCAAGCAAATTAATATGCAGTTATACTTCTGTTGTTGTTGTGGTAGGAGGCCCCCCACATTAGCTCTTAAAATGGGCCACCAGATTCCAAAGGCAGAACAGTGGTCCAAATCACTTGAGTTGGACCCTACCCCAGCCTGAATAATCTAAATATTTTTGGATCCAACCCAACTTTGGTCTCAGGGTCATGTCTTTCTTTACAAGGATCCTTGAGGACCTTACCTTAGTATCCTTTTATGTAACACTTGGTAAACACGAGGGGCCAATGGATCTATTACTTCAAGCAGTGACAGCGTGGTCAGACTCATCGGGCTTCATGTCAAGCCCATAGGGTTAGGAGGAAATGATCACAGAGTGGAGGTCAATATGACACCATACAGAGGCAAATATTCAACAGCAGCAGTAGTCACGTCCCACTGTTTTGCTATCAATCTATCTGGGCCTGAATGGTCAATGGTAAAAGGTAGGTGTGTTTTAGGTGGGGGATTGATGGGAGAAAGAGAAAGAGAGAAAAATCAATCAGACTAAGGCATCCTATTGATGGGACTGTGATGGTATGGAGCTGGCCTAGCAGCAGAGGCTTGCACTTAAATCACATTAATATCCAACATACCTGATGTATCCAGCTACGCACACAAGCACACAAACACTAATTCATTTGCACAAATCTATGTTTCCTAACCAAGTGGCTTAATGAGCTTTCGAGGAGAAGTTTTGCCCTTCTAACTGTTTTTGAGTAAGCGTAACAATTTCACAGAGTGCTCCAATAAGTTTTAGATCAGAAATCTCTGAAAGACCAACTTTGACTTGTGGGTTTGTCCGTTTGTCTCACTGTTTACTTCTCTTATCAGCTTTGTTTCACCTTCTTTGGATTTTTTTTTTAAGCATTTTGCTTTCTCCATCATAATGTTTAAAAGTTAAGATCAAATTGAATTTAATCTGCTCTTACAGCATCATTGATACGGTATGTATACATAGCAGTGTTTGTAATTTGGTGTCTGAAAGCAGAAGCTGTTGCCTTTATAGGCTTATTTGTGATCCTTCCTGATAAATTTCCTGTAAAAAAAAGCAATGCCCCTTTGAAAGACAGAAAAGAGTGCTGCAGACTGAGATGACTTTACACTGCTGGTGGGCACACATGCTTGCAAATGCAAAAAGTTTCAAGACTTGACTCATCTGTCTGGACTGGTGGCAAAATGTAAAAAAAAGTGACAAGCTTACTCTTTTATCTCTTGAAAAAATGGGAAAAAATCCTGAGCAATACCAGTCTTTCTTATTGCTCTGAGTTTCATTCAAACATTTTCTACAAATTCTAAGGCCTTGTTAAACACTTTCACATTCCTCTTTATTTAGGCCAAAAGTCTGAACAGACAAGAACAAAGCACCCAGCTTTTACAATAACATAACCCACCACAGGCCTTAACCCGTTTACAACGTTCCACAATCATCTCAATTACCACTCTCCAGCACTTCATTGACTTCTGGTCACATTTGCCTCAGTGTTAACGCTACTTTAGCTCCTTTCTAAAGAAGGGGGTCCAGGGCCCTTTGAAGTGCTGCAGGTTTGGGTTTAAGAGCCCTCGGCTTCTCCGCGGCTGATTGAGTGTCAGCTTCTGTCAGAGTCGGAGTGGGAGGTGGAGGTGGGAGTTGCATCGGGAGCTGCTGCTGTCTTTATCACTGGGTCCTCTTCAAAGAGCAGATAGGGTTTTGTGATAATGAGAGGGTGACATGGAGGGAAAAAAAGAGCTAGGAGTGTTACTGTGAGCATTGTAATTGTGAGAGCAGCATCTGCCTTCGCTCTCAAGGCTCAGGGACTCGGCAGTTGTCAGCAATGCCATCCAGCAGACAGTAATTTCAAACACATTCTCTCTGTCTGCGGCGACACAAAAGGGCTGAAGGCAGAGATAGAAAAAAGAGGGAGTCAGATATACTTAGAGCAATCAAAGACCTATTGGACCTCATGCTGGGCCAATGGAGGCAGATGGAGTGGATGCTAGTATGGATGAATGGTACAAGAGGTGTGTGTATCTTTGCGTGTGTTTTTGTCAAAATTGTGCGTATGCTCAGCATTCAGCTCATATCTTTAAATCTTCTCAACTTTTTGCCAGAAAAGAAGTCATCTATCTCGAATACGTGTGTGTTCTGTGTGAGAAGTCTTAGCGATTTGTGTGTGTGTGTGTGCACTTTGGTTCTGTTCTCCACTTCTTCCCACACCACACCAGTACACTCCACTGGGTGCCTGGTCCATACTCTTGTGATATGCTATCAACACAAACACTCCTCAAGCTTTGTGCAGACGCATGGCTAAAAGAGCTAACTGGCAGTGACTGTAGTAACTGTTAAGGTGTGTTCAGACTGAAAGCGATTTACGTGACATAATCGCAAGAAACATCAGTATCGTGTCGCTTAATCATAATTGGATCATATTTTAGTTCATCGCTTCATTGGCTTTAATTGCTACATTTGCGCAATGTACACAGTCTGCTTATATTAGCTCGTTCCTCTTATTTGCCAAAAAGTTTTTGAGCTCACTTGAGTTGGTTTTTGACTTATGCAAAAAAGAGTTAATGTGACAATTGAGAGAATGAAACCCCTTTGCCAAATAAGTTGTGATGCAGTGAATGCTGAACTCATTACTGCTGTTTACACTGATGTTTTTGTGTTTTCCCCATAACATGGCTGCTAGCAACAACAACAACAGATACGTGTGGTCCGGTGAGGAGACTAAAAATTGAAAGAAATTCCAGCAGAACTCTCTCCATTGCCAAGTTGTACTTTGCCAGGGCAACTACTTGTTTTGTTTCAGGTTTATAACCTCCACTTCTTCTACATTTTGTTACAGCCATGTTATGGTATGCTGCCTATACCACCATCCTCAGAGAAAACTAGCATAGTTGATCCTCTCCTCTACAACTTGATGGAAATGCACCTAATTCTTTGCAAACTTTCAAAAGATTTGTTCCACATTGAGATGGAAACCAGGTAATGATGATATGATCAAATATAAAAACATAATATATTATGAATTTTAGCAAAAAACAAACTGTATTTGTGCTAAGTTTGCTTATGCGCCATTTGGTGCACTCTGCTCCAATGACCTCCCCTTGTACTCGGCAGGATTCTTTTGCTTTTTTTTTTTTGTTTTCACACTGCTGACAATATAATATGGCTGTTAGTTTGACCTTTGATAAGCAAACCCCCATGACACTACAAAAGTTGCTCCTTTGTTTGGAACTCCTCATGTGGCTGCTCTTTACTATACTAAAAACATCACCTCACACTATTATTAAACTCAACAAATGTTACTTCTGTCACTGATCCCACTTTAATAAGAGAATTAATAAGAAACGAGCAAAGATAAATAGAGAAAGAAAATAAAAGTAAGAGCCTTCTAAAACAAACAGAATATTATGTAATAAAATAGCAAACTTGTTGGCATAATATACAGAATAGTAGTATAATAGCAGTAGTATTAATGTAAGTGTCCCAAGTGTATCAAAAAATGTGGTTGGTCTGGTGTGGTGGTTGTCTCTGGTGCCCAGGCCTCGTTAACCTGAGAACAGTAATGGATGTCAACAGGCTGGCCTCTTCTTACTGTGTCAACATTAATCACCAGGCCTGGATCCCCCCTACCCCCACCACACCCCCCACAACCCGGTCTGCTTAACATTCCAAACACACTGCAGATGCTACACAGGAGTCAGCCACCAAGCCAGCTACATTTATCCACACACATGCAGGCACACTTGCTGTCAAGCTTTCCTTCCTCACCTTTGCTCCTTTCCTTCCCTTCTTCCTCCTGTCGCTGTACTTTGTGTCTCTCTTCACCTGTTTTTCGTTTTATCTCTCACTCCGTCATATCTGACAACTCTTCTGCTCTCCCTCATCTCTTCCCCTCATTGCCTCAGTTCATGCCCCCTCTCTACTTACCAGTTAACCACTGTATCTGACTACAAGTCCAGCCATTGCTCCACCAATGCAAATAAGAGCTTTTATAAGGCCAGTGCTTACAAACATACTTGTTAAATATGAGGTCTTCATGTTTTCGAGGTCTGAATTTTAATTTGGAGGCAAATTAAAGCTACTGTTAGTAAGTTTTGCTAAGAAGCTAACAATCTAACATTAGCTGTAGCATAAGACTTGCTGGGAAGCGGCTTCATTGCAGCCTCCCCTCCATGTTTTGCTCCGGCTCATGATTTATTTTGTTTGTTGTCACTCTGTCTTTTAAGTCCAGTTTGAACTGAGACCAAACGGTTGCAGGGAAAGTTGCAGCGGAATAAACTGGTCCATCTCAGCTTGAGCTTGAGCCGAGTGATGGCGTAGACTGGCCAATCAGGGCAGAGAATACAGAGTGTCACTGATTGGGCAAATAGGATGGGAGCAATAGCATTTTTACCAATCCTAAATACAGAGGCATGAGAAAACAAAGCTCTCGCAAGATCGAGTCACTTACAAATATCTGTCAATGGGTGTTATGGCATTTTTTTCCCAGTGGAACACAAAAAAACTTACTGATGTTTACTCCAAAGTTACCTTCTGCAGCTTTATGTGTCACTGTTACCATATGATTTGCCCCTGTATCCAACCAAGTCTCAGTTTTTTTCTTTCATGCAATTTTATAGGAACTCTTCTGGACTTGCCTTTCCTTGTCCATCCATTCAGATGCCCTCAGACTTTGCTACCAGTCCCAGTTACCTGACTTTATTTTCCACATTAGTCTCCCAGTTAGTACACCAGTTCCTTTTACCCAGTCAGTTGCCAGAATGTCTGTGTTGCTTTAGTTGCTTTCAAGCCTGTTTCCTTGTTACTCTGTTACCCTTAAATTTGTAATCTGCACCTGCCTGACCTTGTACCTTACCCACGGACAAATTATTCTTTGCCTACTCCCTTTGCTGTAGTGACTGGCGCGTAATTCTCTGCCTGAAGCAAGACCAGAAATAAAGCCAACATTACAATGTATCAATAACAACTGAGCTGTGGCTTTATGGTCAGCACTGTTGCCTCATAGCAAGAAGGTCCTGGGTTCAAATCTGGGTCTGCTTGTCTAACATCAAGAAGGTTCTGGGTTCGAGTTCCTTTCTGTGTGCAGTTTGCATGTTCTCTCCATGTCTGCATGGGTTCTCTACGGGTACTCTGGCTTCCATTGACAGTCCAAAGACATGCAGGTCAATTGGTGACACTAAACTGCCCATAGGGGAGAATGTGAGTGTGAATGGTTGTTTGTCGATTTATGTCAACCCTGCCATTAACTGGCGACTTGTCCAGGTTGTACCTCACCCTCGCCCATTGTTAGCTGTGTTGGCTTCAGCCCCCCAGCAACCCTGCAAAAGGATAAGCTGTTATGAAAATGTATGAATGATTCTAACCTCTCATATTAAATAGTGCCAGTCGGTTGCCCGGACCAAGCGACGGTTCTATCCGGACCCGTGCCAACAAATAAATGAGAAAATGTAATAATCTATGTAAACCATGGTTTATTTTTTTATGGTCATGGCTACAGACTGCAGGCGCAGCTAATCCAGTTCATATGGCAGTTGTTCACTGTCAGTAGTGTCACTCAAATGAGACAGTCAAATTGATTGTTTGTTTGTTAGAGAGATGTGGGAATGAGAAGATATGACTTGCTCAAAATTAAGGAAAGATGATTATGTATGACACAGAAAACTAAAAATAAAAATGTTGTTGTTGATAAGTAAATGTGCAACGTTGTTTTTATTTGGCAGATGTTGGAAGCATTTAGACATCACTGCATGAAAAACCAGGTTATCGATCCTGTAAATCCCTGCGGATTCTCACGAACTTCCGTGATTCTCGGCAATTTACTGGGAAGTTCATCTGTCCTGAAAATCGGCAGAAACGGACCACCATGTGGCGGAGGTGGTGGGGGAGTGGGTGGTGGGGGTAGGGGCTCACCTTCACAAAGGTGTCATTAGCTCTAATTAGCATTTGAATATTACTGCCATCTATCAAGCCTGGCTGGCCTGCTGGACTCACTAAACACCAATTGGATGACACTACAGACATTTTAAAGGAAAGCTCAAATATGATTGGACAGTATATCTGTTGCTATTGGTCGTGTGTGCGCCATCCACATACACATCCACATACTGAAAGCTACACTACAACCAGTATTGAAAGAACACAGCTGACAGGAACATGTTGAAAAAAGTAAGGCTTTATATTAAAGAAACACTGACAAAAAAAACTTCCTCAATAGTAAAAAACACTTCAGTTAACAAGAAACCAGCAACAACCAGTAGTTTCCCAGGCCCTGGTGCCTTAAAATAAAAAAGCAGCAGGAGAGTCTTTGGCATGCAGCTGAAGGGCTATGCCTAAGGCCTTCTGAAATATTTCTTTCCTGCATCAGGTCATGTTGAGTCGGCGCCAGACTCTCAGCCTTTTGTGGTGTGTTGCCATATAGTTTGGGTTCCCCTCTAGTCTCCCGAAGTCTTAAGCAGAGGTTAGAGAGCTCCTGACTACGAAAAGATGGAGGCCTCACAATCCACCCAGCTTCCCCATCAACGGTGTCATCCTTTTCATCTGACAAGTCAATAGTGATTTGCTGCCAAAAATCGATTTCTTCCTCGGTGGTCAAGACACATCTGCTCGCTTCCAACAACTGTAAGCACATGTATTAATGTAATATTAGTACTGCTCCGTAAGGTTGACACAATAATGTGTGTGTGCGTGCATGTTTGTGGAAAATAGTGCAGCTGTGGATTAAAATTCAAATTATTATTAAACTATTTTGCAACGAGAATATAGTAGAACTCTTATCAGTCTTACCCTCTTCCTCCTCTGTCTGCTGTGGGCTGAAGTCTTCATGGCTGCTGCCTGGGCTGCAAGATCTGGTTACTTGAATCTGAATTTCCTCCAGACTGTTTTCATATTATGTCTTGCAGGCCACTGGAAGAAAAATGTAAAAGTTAGAAAAAATAAAAACTGGCCACAGGAAAGTAAAAACAACAAATGAAATACAGCAAAACATAATAAAAATTACTTAAAATGAAAGGACTTTGCTGTCCACACCATTCATGTCTGGACTTGCAGCTAGAGCTGCATCCAAATGAGAGGTATACATTTACTTACATTCAGCAGAATTCAGTTTTTCTTTTAATCTAACCTTTGCTCCGGTTCATATTGTCTGTTGTTGTGTTTTCCTCACTGTTCTGAACATGGCACACAAAACAAAAGTCACATTGGGGAACAAATACATCCAGGCTTAAGCAGCGGGGTTGATCAATGTGGCAGATTCATTCATTTGAATCTTAAAGTGTAAGGAAACCCCCAGTTCAGAGCAAACTCCGCCCACTTTCAGAAATTTGAAAAATGCACAAAAAGTGGGCATTCTGGTTCTGAGAGGAGAGAGGCGGAAGTGGGGGCGGGAGTGACGGTGACGTTCCCTGGCCAGAGAGAAATGGAGAGCAACTCAGGGCCTGATTCACCAAAGGATTGCACTGCTTTTGCGGCCGCTAAACCTGTGCAAATAAGAGAAAAAAAATAGCGTGCAATCCACAAAGCCGGCGCAAAGGGTGAAATGCATGCAAACTGCACTGCCACCCCTAGCTGCACCTGTTCCATTTGCATGCATGTAAATTAGGGAACATTCATACATTCAGTGCAAAATTGCCCCCTCTCTATGCAAATAAACCTGGTTGCCAATACCACCTAATTCACAAGGACCAGCGCTAATTACCACAAGCAGTTACAGCAGTGCTATTTAACGCCAGAGAGACCCGTGTATTAAATCAGCGCAATTCCTCTCTCTCACACTCTTTCTCTTCAAAGCTGGCCAGCTTTAAATGATATTGAATTGATACTGAGTGATATGGTCAAAATCTACAGTCAGAGGGGAACCAAATGGATTGTGAGCTGATATCGGAGTTTGACATTTCTGGATCCAATAAAGACAAAAAGTTCCTGCAGCTGTCAGCGAATGATCTGTAAAGACGATCTAACAGCTGTGATCCCGTTTATGAAGATCAATTAGGCTTTATTAATTTATTGTTATTAGTGTGAATAATTTTAAACATACAAAATACACACACATACGCACCATGTTTAGCCTACTTAAATATCTTCACTTTATTTTTGATGACCTGATTTGCGCTAACTTCATTCAGATGTTACATTTCTATTGACAGGTGGATTGGCATGATATAATTGGTTGAATTCAACCAATAACAGCTCGAGTCAACGCTGTCATCATGGACCCAGGAGTTTTGTTTCAAATGAAGGCCAGAAGTGGTAGACTTTTATTTAAATGTACAAAATAATTCTTTATTTTTGTCATACATTTTTAAATTTGACTACAAAAGGAGCAGGGATATGATCCAAAAGATTTGAAAGTGCATTTTTGAGTTCAGTTGGTCTTCAAACATGTAAAAGTCACAACATCACAATAAATTCTTAACAATTTGTTTTGGAATTTGAAGCAAGTTTCTACAGTATCAAGCGATCACTGTTTATTGACTTAACCACCCAAGATGGTTCTAAACACGACTATAAATTTTACGTGCAAAAGTCACAACACACTGAACTCTTAACAGACAGTTACGTTAATAAATCCTGACCGTGTAGAGAATTATGATTTATTCAGAGATGACCCACCTGTATCAAGTAGTTCACTCGGGAGCAATGAGGACATTATGTATGTAAATTCCTTCCAAACTTCTGGGCTGCAGTCGAATAGTCCTTTTTGCTTAGGAAGGTTCCTAACAGAGTGAAATGATCTGGAAGTAGTTCATGATAAGAGCTGGTCAAATTGTCTAAATGCTAAAGAAATGTGGCTCAATGCTTCCTTTCGTATCTCCTTTAGCGTAGGATACACTGGACCATCCTTGGCAAAAGGAAAGGAGATTATTCCATCCCACAATTCTCTGCGGCAGTAACATTCATAAGTGGTGCGTTATCTGATTGCTCGCAAATTCAACCGAATAATGATGGACAAAGCACGCAGATCATGTAACGTTAGGTTACCATTGCTCATTGATCCTTTCCAAACTATACCATGACCAGCCTTAACTTGCTAATATTCTGATGCCTTTGCTTTTAACTCTCAACGTTATGTTATGGCCATACTCAAACCATGAGCATTACGCTGCTGTCATTATTGAAGCAAAAACGTAGAACAGTCAAGCTGTTCAGTTAACATGCTTAGTAACTTTAGACTATGCATTAGTTATTCCCTGATCTTGAGCATATCGTATTGCCAGTCTTTATGGATGTCATGCGATCACATTGACAATGCAGACATATTTCTTAACGGGTTGTTAATGTTTAAATTGTCTGCAAGGTACCAGCCAGTCAGGACGCACGAGCGGAGCAGCGCATCTAAGATGCGCCTTTTGTAATTCGTCTTCGGAAAATTGTAGTTTCACCACAGCACAACCACGTCAGTAACATCACATGATTACGTAGCCTACTGAAAGTGCAGTCAGATTCTCTCTGCACAGCAGTTGTCTTTTCCTAAGTCTTCTCAAATTCTCCTTTCTCCTTTCCTCAAACTCATGACGTTTTCCTATGGGGTTAAGGAAAAGAGGTTAGGAAAGGACTTAGGAAGTGACTATTTGACTGCAGCCCTGCAGAAACAGCAAGACGTGCGTCAGCTTCACCGTTCCCCTTAGAAACTGGAGGGAACATATAGGTTCCGCCTCACTGCTTCCCAAGCGGATTTTTTTTTTCTTCACTCCATATGTGCAACATAAAATAACTTGGACCTCTGTATTATTATAAGTGTATACAGTACCCAACAAATGTGACTTTATTACCTTATATTTTATTGCAAAACTAAACGTTCCCACACTTTTTACGTGAGCCACACGATTATATTGTCTGCTAACATTTTCTCAGTATTTTCTATTTTTACATTTGGTCAGAGGAAAAAGAGAAGAAAAATAGAAAAAGATACAGAAACAAGTAGGTATAGACTGATAAACTGACATTGTTAAAAATTTTCATTCATAGTTCACCCATAGTGTGTTAGAGTATTTAGATGGAGAGTCCACTGTGGTGGTGTATCATGACAAAATAATTACGTACCTAACTGTAGATTCTTCATTTTTTACCATTAGATTTAATACTTTAAAATGAAGGCTTTTGGTGTACGTAGCTATAAAACTTCTAAATCACCATAATAATAAAATATTCTGTATCTGTTTTCTATTGACCTAACTAGGCATGGGCCGGTTACCGGTTTCAAGGTATACCACGGTATGAAAAAGTCAAGGTTTCAAAACCACTAAAATTT
>JAPQLA010000014.1:22138091-22150374 GCA_029822935.1 Naso vlamingii
TCCCTGACTTCCTTTAGCTGCAGCTCAGACATGTCAAACTGCACTTCTGGTTCAGGGGGGTCTATGAGGTTCTTACACTCTCCCAACTCCTGCTCTCTTGCGGGGTCACTGTACATCTGCTTCAGATGTTGATCAATGTCTCCCAGCGAGGAGGTTAGTTTGCCACTGCGCTTCTGCCCCAGTAAATCCTTCGTGAACTTGAAGGGGTTTGTGATGAAAGCGGCACGTTTACGTGCCCTCTCACGCCTCCGCCTCCGATGCCACTCTGCCCGACGCAGAACTCTGATCTTTTTCCGGAGGATGCACATTAGCTGTGCCAGGCCAGTGCGTTCCTCTTGTCCTGCTGCCTTGTACTGGGACTTCAGCGCTTTCATCTCCTGCCTGATGATGTGGATCCTTGCAGCTCTCTGGTTCATGGAGTATGATGTTACAGAGGACTTCTTCTCCTCCTCACCGAACCGTTCAGCTCCAATACTGACAATGATTGTTGTCAAAGCTTGGAGCTTCTTGTCGGCCTCTCCCTTCGCAGTTGCTTCAAGAATTTGGTCGACATCATCATCGAATTGCTTCCAGAGTGAAGTCTTGCTAGCTGCAGGCCATTTGATCCGCCTCCTGTCAGATTTGATGCTCGAGGGATTAGTTTGCAGCACTTGGAGGTTCTGGGCACTATGGGGTGACTCCAGGCCTGGCACCTCCTGCGTCTCACCAAGTGCAACACCTGTGCGTTGTGTTGCTTCTGCTCCCAACAGGCACTTCATCCTCGATTGGTGGATCTTTAAGCCACGGATGTTTTTGCAGACTTTACCGCATGTACACTGCGTGCTCATAGTCGTATTTGTGCATTTATATGTGCGATATTTATTCCGTTTGATCTCTTGAAAGCATTAACGGAAGCTCAAGGTGATTTAACAGGGACTAGAAATCATCTCTGTTGCCACAGACAACGAATTACTTCAGCTTGTTTGTTGTGGGTGGTTGAAAATCCAAAATAATCCCAAACAGGTGATTTTGTTGGCTGTTTTTCTTTGCAACAAGCTCTTGCATTATTGCATTTGCTGAAAATGACGTGAGGAGGAGACTCCTTCATCTGTGTGATTAACATCACATTGGCAATCAGCAGGTGATGGGCTGACATTGGCTGTTTGAAATATTTCGGCGAATAATTCAACCCTGCCTGCAGGGAGTTCTATGGAAAATAATGTGTGGTTGTATTTCGATGAAGGTACCCAGAAGTCTAGTCTACTCAGTGTTGTGGAGAAAATAAATGTGGCACACCCAGTTTTTCTAATGCACATCCACAGTTGTTTTTTTCTGGCTGCGCTAGTGGTCTAAATGTGCGTGCAATATGAAGTGACAAGCTCTTGGTTGCGTGAAATTTTCTGAGGACCACAAGCAGACAGCATTTTGGATGGCAAAATCATAACCTGTACTCTGCTTATGATTGGCTGGTACTCAGTACCTTTGCTGGTTAGATTGGTTAGGGTAAGGATAACAATATAAGGTAAGCAAATCAGACGCGGAGGAGGGTGGGTCATGACTTTGCCATCATAGAAACAAAGCAGTCGCCTCCTGATTACCCTCTGCTAATTTGAATATGGATAAAATAATATAATCGTGAGGCTTTTTCAGACTTCACAAAGTGATTAAACTCAACAGTGAAACGAGTCCTTTCACATAAGTTTTGTGACACCTAGTCTCTATAAACAGACGTTATATTCACGGAAACGGATATTCACTTCCTCCAACGGAAGCCGAAGAATAATGGGGCTTGCCCCAAGAGGCTGTATCGCTGTCTACCGAAAGTCAGACGGTGAATGCAGCCGATGGGTTCCAGGATTTTGTGACGCCTAGAACAATTTATACATTGTTTTTCTGCTGCTGTCATAGACTGAGGCGGCAATGAGCAAGGGGTCCTTTGGAGGGGGCTTTAACACGTACTTACGTACATACGTGTTAAAGCATTGTTGTATTTACTTTCACTCCCTAAGGGTGTAGGCAAAGTTTCTCATTTTAGGTTTAAATGTCTGCAGCAGGAAAAGTCAAAGAAGGTCGTAGGTAGAAAATGATGTTGCCATGATGAAATTTTTCTCAAAGCCAAAAAAAAAACAGTGAATCACCTAACCCTTTTCAAAAGTAATGTAATTACTTATTACTCCCTACCAAGGTAATATAGTATATTACTCATATTACTTTTCCATTACACCCCAAAAGTTCATATTATTCATATCATTGTGTCATTTTCTCCTTTAAATTTAGACACTGCTTATGCACCTCTGTGTTAATGTAAATATAATTGCTGTTGACTACGGCTTACGCTTCAAAATCACTTGTTTTTTTACATATAAATTACAGGGAGATGAAAAGAAGAACTGGCTCAAAATGATTACAAGACACAATCTTTTAAACAACTTATGTGTGTTTATTTATTTATTTTTTTTAAAAAAGCACTGCAGTTGTAAAATCTCAAACAAAACAGGGGCAAACTGGTGGACAAGTGCCAGCAGATTTCTGTCACAAATGTAAATGTTTACATTTCCAAGTTTGTGTCAGAAATATCCCTGCACCATTAGCCTGGGAATGAATAAAACAGAAATAATCTCTTAACTTAAACCATACGCTAAAACAGTTAGACCCAAGAACATTGCTTTAGTCAGTGCATAATTTAACAATTAAACTGCCAACATGTTTCTGTCAAATATCCCTGCAAAACGAACACACAAAGACACAGATACAGAGGCATAGTTCTTCCGTTAAAAGTCCAGGTTTTCTTCTCCAACTCCATTTTCCTCAGTAACGTTATACGTTGCAAGCTGCAGCAGGCAGCCGATTGTTTAGTCATGTAACACTCTGTGGCATGTCGCAGCTACTACAAAATGATTTAAATTAATCAATAAAAACCAGAAGCGAGTAACCAAACTGTAATGATTTGTTTTATTTAGTAACGGAGTAATGGTAATAAGATTAGGAGTGATGGTAGCAATATTACCGCAGTTTTATTAGTGATCCATTGCACTGCTTGTTACTGGAAACAGTATTATTATTTCAGTAACGCTGTTACAGTAACATGTTACGACCGAACGCTGTGTACTGCTGTTTTACAAGTAAGTACAGCTTGTGAGGTCATCCACTCCTCATTGTGTTAACTTTGTTGTAAGTCTTGAAAATACAGAGTCAACAAAAAATTTTAATGAAAATAAATTGCAGACTGCCTGCGGCACAATCTGACTGAAGCCAACCATGCCAATAAGTCATCCCATGTGCCATGTCTGTAAAATGTTTTTTTTGGTGTGTACCACCGGGCCTGAACTAAATTCTAGGGGAAACACTGTGTAGCATAATCTCAAAGAAACTTAAAACACAAATCCAGATGACATGTGCATCCTTTTTGCTTTTTGTCTGTTTTGCTTTAAGTGCTTCAGTTAGAGCACAGTTTGATGAGCTGAAAAAGCTACATGTAGCACTTGAATTAAAAAAAAGTTAAAAAAGTTAATTTAAAAAAAAAAAATTCATTCTTATGTACACTGTATGTACCACTTTTCATTTTAGTCTAAAATCTTAATTTTGTAATTTTTTTTTTTTATCTTGGCCCTATCGTGGTGCAGGAACAGCAAATTTAACAGTTTAGCTAAAAAAAAAAAAAAAAGGTTTTGAACTTAACTTACATATAATTAATATAGTAAAGATGCTGCTGAAATAAAACTCAGAAAAGACTTATTAATGATGTGATGTGCATTGTTTTAGAGAGTCAACAAAGTTAATGTATTTCAACTTTTTCATACAATACTTGTAGAATGGCAATAGGTAAAAAAATGTATTACATCCAAGTATCATGATGATATCAAATCAGGAGACAAGCATATCGTCCCAGCTGTAACACACAAACACACCTATGCCTCTCGCCTAACCAGCCGTCAAAAAGCAGAGGTGAATGGAACAAAGATGTGTTGTTGTGAGCGTGATGATTAGCTCCCCATGCCTGACCATCTGCAGCAGCCCAGGCTCAGCAGGAGGATGGAGAAATGAGGTCAGCTCAGCTTTTGAAGCCGGCAAGCTGCAGGCAAACGAGGCACCATGCCGGGACTGGAAGCTCACATGAAAGGCAATCAACCAAAATAGCCAAATATTGTTACGACTGTAGACGTGTGTGTTGCTCAGTCTGGGGGCTGAGAAATTTAAACCAGAGAGTCACATTGTCCATGTTCTGCTGCTGATGTAACCTGGTGAGTGCGAATCCCAATTTAACACATAATGTAAAGAAGCCATATTAAAAGGGATAAGGGGGTTACTATGTATGGAGTAGCATATGGAGAGTCATGTTCACCAGCTCAGGTGACTGCGATGCTTTTCTCTTGTATAGTTACAAAATAGCAAAGCATCTCTATCTGATAAGTTTTCTACATTCAAAAAGACAAAAAAAAAAAAAAATTAAAATAAAATAAAATAAATAAATAAAATACAATAAAAAATTGCCTATTAAAAATAATAATGATAAAAAAAATACAGACTCCTCCACATAGTTTAAAAGGCTTTATAACAGAGAGCATAGACTTTGTAAATATTGCATATATTAAATATGCTGTTAACCAGTTAGTAGAGATGAAGATCAGACAATCTCATAGTGTGAGCTCTGCATTAGCAATGTCTCTTGTGGTCTTTAGGTTAGATGGGATTCTTGAGGCTTAATTATGTTCTACGTTAGATACAGGTGGACAGAGCCTTCTGTTCGTATTGTGCGTTCATTTCGTCCGTATTTCTGACCGTCTCCAGGAGGCTTACGGATACGAACGGAATGTAGCTGTACCACCAGAAATCGTGGGGGCAGTGTTGGGCGGTGTCGCCTACAGTTCAAGTAAGACCAGCAAAACACAATGAAGAAGAATATTTCGGAAAAATTGCAGAACTTTTTGAGAGAAGCAGTAGAGAGACTAAAGGCTCCTATTCTTCCCGACATGTAGGAATAATAAAAAACACAGTACTTGCCGCACCAAGGTTGTCATCCGTCTCATTGGATTATTCATTTTACAAAATATTGTGTAGATTTCAATAACGAGGGGTTTTTGGTCCTCCAGAGCCAGAAATTCCTCTTAAAGCAAACATGATGCTGGCATTGAGCAGACCTGCTGAGAGCAGGGGGTGGGGTGGGGATGGGTGGAGGTGTGGCTGACACGCTCAAACTGAACCGCGACCACTAGCAGTGAATTGAAATTTCCTTCAAGTGATATGTATATTGGTGGTTTTGGTTCTCCATGTTAGTGCTATGTTTCTTATATAAAATTGCAGTCAGCAGAAGAATATACTACACTGCCTGAAATCAAATAGCAGAGCTGGAGAAAATGAAGAAAGAGCCTCTGAAGAAACTAGAATTTCTACAGTTGTGCTGAAGCCAGATATTTGGAAAAGCTAAAAGGAGATCGAATATTGGATTTACAGTCATTGCAGGAATGTGAGAACCACTCCATTAGGACTTTCATGTCATGTTACCCTGTGCCTGTTTGATGTGTAAATTTGTGACATTTTTAACCATGCAGCTTGGTAACTTGACTGTATATAAAGGCCTAATTTTTTTGACCGCTATATATGTCATCCCTCAGCGAACTAAAGATAGAAATTATATTATTACACTTCCTTCTACCATGACAGGGAAAAAAAATATCTACAAGTCTATCCGTGATTCAATACAGTGATTGTCGCCACAACGCAATGCTCATCTTCTCAGTTCTATTTATTTGAACAGCCAAAGGAATTTTTCCCTCTATATCAAACCTGACCTTGTGAACAACATGAGTTTTCTAGTCCCAGAAACATAATCAAATGTTATTTACTAGTCATGCCCGGATTCGCTTTTGTTTGTGAACTGTTGCCTCAAGCAAGTAGTCCCATCACTAAGAGCCTCAAAGGGAAATGAATAACAATTGAGCTAGAGAGATGAAAAGTGGTCCAAGACAAAAACAGGACAATTTCTCAGCATGGGAAGTCGTAACAATCCCTGATGTTCAGGGTGCAGAGCTCAGTGAAATGCCTTCCCCACCCTCCATTAGAAAGATTGAGCAAGTTGTGAAAATTCTGCCTACATCTCAGGGGTACAAGTGCAGAATTTACAGGTGTGTCAATGTGGATGTCAACTGTACCTGTTTTGTCATATCATTCTCTGACATACATGACAGACAGACAAACATTAATGTTGGTTTCTAAAGATGGCAATTGTTGTCGACTGAAAGCATTCAAAGCTGACATTTATCTCTATCGATTTACAATGATGTAAAACAAAAGAAAATGGAAATGTGATAATTATTGTATTTTGTATTTTATGTTGTCAGAAATGTTAGAAAACCAAAGCTGGATTTCATCCTCACTACCACTCTTGTCTTTATGTTTTAGTTGGCCTGATCCTTCACTAATACTATCAGCAGCTGTTAATTATTTTTGTGAGAACACACAAAAAATTATTAGTTATGTGGTACAAAAGTTCACTTTTAAAAACTTATCACAGAATATTAGTATCACATTATGTTGTTCAATAATGCTTTGTTTCTGCTGAGCAGTACAGTATGGTTTGGTACAGTAACAGTAGGCCTACTCCTAGAACTAACTCCCTAGATTTGGCTTGCATTTCCACTGACCGCTGACTGTACCCTTACTTGGTGGTTGGGATATAAGCTGGATGAATATGTGCTTCCACTGCTTCTTTCTCCAAGTGAAAAAATTTCACCCACATAAACCAGTAGAAATATAGAAGTATAGTGTGAAGATCCAGTTGTTACTAAAGGGTATGTCATAAAGTAAGAAAGGCGAAAGCAAATGAAATATGGTTGATGCTGAGAGATTTCACTACCATAAGTGTAGGATATGTATGTGTGACAGAAAAATCCTCTTCAAGCTGACATTTTGGCATTTAAAGTTGTAGTACATAACTTCTGCAAATGAGCTAGCATGCTAATGTTAGCTGTAGCATGAAACTCAGGAAGCAAATCTGCTGCAGCCGTTTTGTCGGCTCGCGCTTTAGTTCGTCTGTTGACGCTCTCTTAAGTCCAGTTTGAACTGAGACCAAACAGTTGCAGGGAAAGTTGTAGCGGAGTAAACTGGTCCGTTTCAGCTCGAGCTCGAGCTGACTGACGGTGTGGCTTGCAGGCACTCTGAGGCAAGTCAGAGCACGGTGAGCTAATCAGCTTGCACCAATTTCATCTGTTGCTAAGAAGTGCAGCGTAGATCAGCGTTTTAGGACAGAGAGAGCGTCACTGATTTTTCATTTTTCAGTGAAACCTTCATCCCGGTGGCAAAGAAAATATCATGGTAAAAATAGGGCTTATTGGAGACCAATTATCCAAGATAACATTTCACCTTTTAAAGCATCTGAGTGGCTCAGTAAGTGAAATGAAGAATTTTTTTCACCGGTAACAGTAAACTTATGGCAAGGGATCAACTTGAAAAGGAAGCAAGGCATCCTTTTGTTTTTGTATCATGTTTTAAAATGCTACGGAAGCATTACGGCTGGTGTTTAATCTATAGACCATTGGTTCATTGGTTAATTTTCTCTCTGAGGTGACAGCGTAACGAGCCGGGCTGCTGCAGCGAGCAGACCGGCAGGTCTCACTGCAAGCTGCAGGTCCTCACAAATCTGAAAACTTTGTGACTGATATACATCAGTGTCACTTGGAATTGGAATTTGAAATCCACACTGCAACGTTCTCACCTAAAGAATATACAAAACTTACTAAAGTGATACATAAACAGTTCCACAACAACACTTAAAAACAGCTTTTTGCCTGCTTGCAGTCTTGGACTGCAGTGTGTGTAGCTCCTCTCTTGCTGACCGCTTGGTGCCCTTTAACCCAACAAAAGAGTGACCAAAAAAGAGACGATAAGGTACAGTTATTTTGGTACGCTTACCAACTTTTGACAGTGGAAATGCAAACAATTATGTACCGTACTGTAGGGTTGCACAATTAATCAACATTTAATTTAAATTGCAATATTACTTACTGCAATTTTTAGATAGGGAGATGCAATATTTGTTACATCAAATGGCTCAAAATACCGTTTAATTTAATTCAAATACTGCTGCCCTGCAGAGTTGTTCTGGCCTTCACATTATATTCATCAGACTTAAGAACATCTTTGTTTGGTACACATCCCTGCAAAAAATCACATCCTAATAATTTTAATAGCTGATGTTTATTAATAAAAAAGATAACAAGTTATGTAAAAATGA
This sequence comes from Naso vlamingii, assembly GCA_029822935.1. NCBI lineage: Eukaryota > Metazoa > Chordata > Actinopteri > Acanthuriformes > Acanthuridae > Naso > Naso vlamingii. The sequence goes on from JAPQLA010000014.1 coordinate 22,146,301, forward strand.
TCATTCTCTCTGGTATTGCAAATCATATCACAATGGCGGTTTCACTACAGATAATCACAAATAGATATTTTCTCAAAATCAGGCACCAAACCAAAATGTACCGTTCAGGGACAATGGGGCCATAGAAGTTCTGATACTGAGCCTTTCTTGTGTTGAATCAGTGTTAGCTGAGGTTACTTAAGGTTAAGATCCCAAAGACATCAATCACTTCTCCACTCAACATGGAACCATACTGTTTGCGTGTTTATTATATCCTAATAATGATAAACTGGATTGATTCATTTAATAAGATTAGTTTAAACATCAGCCTTTTACATCATTAACCAGTGAATAAGTAGCATGCAGACAGATTCACAGTACTGCCTGGATCTCCGTCTATCTGTCCACCGCTCTCTGTCTTGCCCTCTCTCTCTCCCTCCCCTCTGGCATACATGACAGCAGCAACGAGGACAAGCTGTTTTTCCTGCTGATAAATATTCCGACACGCCGTGCCTGACAGGCCGGGTCCACCAGGCAAGAATTGGGATGGACAGGCTGTGTGTGTGTGTGTGTGTGTGTGTGTTTGGGTTTGCATGTGTGTGTGTGTGTGTGTGTGTTTGGATTTGCGTGTCTGTGACAGCCCGGTCGTCTCCATGGTGCCAGAGCAGCGTTCTGAATCGGCCTGAGACGCTCCCTCCGGCCGGAGCCCAGCAGAGTCTGTGTAACTAGACCTCTGTTGTTCCCACCCTCCTTCCTTCCACTGACTCCTCCACCCCTCCAGCACCCCATGCCCACCACCCTCTGCTCCCTGCTCATCAGCTCACCCAGAGGAGGAGGGCTGGGTGCTGCTTCTTGCCAGCCTGGAAATGCTGACATGCACAGGCTGGCATCCCTTCACTTGGAACAATCTCCCCTCTCTGCACTCCTCTCTCCTCCCTCCCTCTTTCTTCTCTCTTTTCTCTCGCCTTTTCTTTGCTGTCTGAACTACACGTCCAGCCAAAGCAGAAAATAGATTGGGATATTTATAGAAAGATAAGATAAAGAGGGGATAACGCCTCTTTTTTCACTGGACACAGGGGATTATGTTTTATCATTTATGCCTCTCTTTATTGCTTATTCCAGCTCCCTTTTCTTCCATGTTCTGACTGTCTCCCATTTCCCTTTTTAACACCTTTTTTCTTTCTTTTAAGAAACAGTTGCCAGTTCCTGTCCTCTAATTACTGTTTCTCTATGGATGGCTGTCCTCTTTCAAATTATAGAAGCTTGCACAACAGAGCAGAGAGGAATAACACATCTAGGAAGAAGAAGGGAAGTAAAGATGTGAAAAGAGGTTGAGACGTTGACTGAGGGCCCGGTGGAGTTAGTAAGGAGGAAGAGTAAATAATGTGCCTTCATCAGTGTGAATGGCATAAATGTGCGTTTGCCAGACTTTGGATTTAATTGATAGACTGGTTGACCTATTATGACAGCAATATGTTGGAAAACCTGTAGGCTTACTGTATGAAGTGAAACATGCTGGGAGTAAACATTTTGCAAAGGAAATACTGTTAGGAATGTGCACTTGGAAGGGGTGTGTAGCCCTAATTTTTTCTGGAAGATTTGCTACATATCTAGGTACATTGTCCTCAGTGAAGGTTGGGTTGAAGCAAGGTTCATAGGACTCTGGTAAGAAAGATACTCATCAAAAGAAGAGTTTGAATAGCAGCATCTTTAAATCATCTGTTAAACTAAAACTACATGGACAAAGATGTGGAGAAATAATCAACTTTGTGTTTATCTCCTTCACTGTAAACACTAATCATCTGCTCTAAAGTAAAGATACTAATGTCAGAAATTTTTTAAATTAAAATTTATTTTGGTCATATAAAAATTAAAGAAAAAAAAACATGGATCACCAATGAGATTGGTATCAAACATACAGCAAACTCATGCTAACCAACAGTTTATGTCTGAAAAGTAGTAGGAAGAATTTTGACGCTCACCTACTCCTAATTGCAAATAATCTTTTTACAAACACATTTATATAGTATTCACCCCCCACCCCTGGCTTCAAGACTAAACTTACTGGCTCCTCTCCATCCAACATTCTATTTCTTATGTAAAAAGTAGGGCGTCAATAAATTCAAATATTTTATTGTTATTATTATTAATAATCATGACTGTCCATAGTTAACTTGTGAGTAATAGCAAATTCACTGCACATTTTTATCTGTTCTAAATGTTCAAACTGATTACTTAGAGAAGCTCAACTAATCTCTGAGTGCAACTGTAATTGGTAAGATCTGTACTTTATAGCCAGGTGTGTACGATGACTTCGCAAGTGCAATTCTGTTTATTACTAATTTATCATAACAGCTGCAAAAAGGAGGTTCACCCATACACCAACAAGAATAAACATGGGCAGTAACACCCAGGGTAATATATAACAACCCTCAATGTTAAACCTTCTGAATAACACTGCAGAAAGTTTTTTTTTCTTTTTTCTGAAAAGCTGCTAAAAATGCGTTGTTCACGTCACTTTACATCATTAGCTGCTAAAGCACTATTCCCTTCCGGTTGGCTGTTCCTGGTAACCTTTCTGTTGATGCAAATGTTGCCTTCCTAAGTGAGCTGCAAATTGTGTGGTGCCGTGGGCACATCTCACAGACTGTAAACTTGAGAGGTAAAGTGAAGTGCTGGACACAATACAGTCTGACCTTTCTTCCAAAATGTGACTCCAAATTACTTTGAGGAGGTTTGTTATTAGAAAACTTAGCTAGTTAACTAAAAAGAACTGGCTGAACTCACTGGCACAAACATAAGCACACATACAAACACACATACAGCCAAACAAGAGAGCGATAAGTACACAGATAAAATAGGTATTTTCCAAAGAGAATTTGTGCTATATTATTTTTAGGAAGTTCAACACAGAATGAGTGACTTGTTTGGTTGTCTATCAATCAAATACCTGTAGCAGCATGTGTAGAAATGTGAGTCAATAATAGTTAATATTTTAATACTTTAAAAAGAAATAGTTGGCCCCTTGGTGAAATATCTTTATCTAGTGAACATCAGTAACAACTTCTAGTATCTTTTATTCATGCTGTTAATCAGGATATAATAACTAATGATTTCCTCATGCAGGCTGATACACTCACCCACATGTTAAAAAGGGGAACACCAGCATTTATTTCTCATCTGCTTCAAGCACCAGTTTTGACTGATTAGATCCTGTCACTAGGTTCTGTAATCCCTTGGAGCTGTAATAGAATACATAACACAAACCACTTCATCTGTCCCTCCACAAAATGCTGGCCATGTATAGGCAATTATGTTTCTCCGAGGCAGTGAAATATTTCTTTGCTCACTCACTGCATGCTCTCTTCTTACACACACACACACACACACACACACACACACACACTTTGTGTAGTCATACATATGGGTGAATTTCATGAGCATGTTTTGATAATGCAGACTGTAGCAACAGTGTTGCACTGTCAAAGCACTGATGCTGTTGTGTTTCGAGTCATTAGTTTTACAATTGCCGCCTCTCTCACTAAAGGTCAGGCACAACTCAACTAACAGCAGCTGATTTGCTGTCAACAGCACATGGGGTCCCCTGTGAAAGATGATTCCTCGCTGATTCACGAGTCTGACTCTGTGTATGTTTGCGTCCTGTAATGAATTACCACTGTTGTTCATGTAAGGGAGGCACTAGTTACTGAGCATAGTGGTTTAGAGGATTTTTTTGTAGTACTCTCTTTGAGTAGAGCACACGGAAAGTAAAAGAGGAAATATTATACTCATTTTCAGGTCTTTGATTTTGAACTCATAGAGCTGCGAGATGCAACTGACAGTAAAGTCTGTAGATCTTCAGAAAACTGGGACTCACGCTCTCTGTCTTCCTGCTAGTCTCTGCATTTTCTCAAAACGGTCTGTGTCAATACCTCCTCCCCCTTTCCCTCCTCTGTGTGCACCTCTGCACTCTGCTGTGCTCACAACCCCTTTTGTGCGATTACTGACACAAAACACATAGGGTGACATCAGCTAAATTGGGCCATCAGGTAAAATGGGCCATTTAAGGTTTGAGCCTCTTAGCTCTGTAAATGT
>JAPQLA010000014.1:22510319-22520994 GCA_029822935.1 Naso vlamingii
TATGGCTCGTTGCTAGACGTACTGGCTGAGCAAATCTATTTGCTGCCGCTAGGGTGCGTCTAGATTTCTAGGCTAGATTTGACATTATATTGGCTTAAAAATCACCAGAGATGAAAACTTTTCAATGAACAATGAACCTTATTATTTTCACACACAAAAAACTGATTCAATCAATTTCAATTACTTAATTCTTTACTTTTCATCCTCTTTTTCTTTTTTTTTAACATCTGACCTGTTGGCTCATGTTGTCAAATGTACTTTACAGGCTGACAGTGTTAGTGCAATACTAAAGGATTTCTGCTTTTTAACTCACTGGAATATCTTTCACAAACATGTGGTGCATAAGCCTTCTTAATTCCAGGAACATTAACTTTAAAATAGCCTAAAACCTTTTGAATCAGAGACCAAAAGATGTTTTAATCTATCTTAACATTTGACATAGGGTATTAAACACCACCTGCCCTTGCAATATATCATATCGATAGTCTGAAAATTATCATTTAGGGTTCAAATTAGGTCGAAACAGAATAATAAGTCCCTGTGTGTGTCTGCATGTGACATATCAGAGGAAAAAGCATTTTCACCAGAGTTTTTGATAAGTATTTTAAAGCACAGAAGTCGAATTGAGAACAGTAAGGTTAAGTTAGAAGAGGACAGAGATTCCTACGTACACGAGAACAAGAATCGTTCTTGTTCTTTTTCTTCCTTGATCTTCCTGTGACTCGTGGAAAGTCTGTAAGTCTTCTATTCATTGTAAATGGTGCAGCTCCAGAAAAAAAGTCTCCTGATGAAAGCAGGTAATCATTTTATACTGATTTCTGGTTGCTAGAGAGTTTTGAGTGGATCGTTCGAGGAACATACTGCTTAGGGAAATTCAGATTTATGATGATTTTCCTTTAAATGCGGAGCTGTTTGGAGCAATTAACTGGATGTATAAAAGCACAATGCTCCTGTTTGTTGTGGAAATGTCACAGGTCGAGGCTGCTGTCAACACTGCCGAGGGTCGTCTGAAAGACGTACTCAACATAAATTACCATACATAATTGACAAGGCCCGCTGGCATAATTTACCACATCTGTGCTGCTCAACACTTCTTAACTGTGAAAAATCAAAAGAAAGAACAGTGTCCAACAACAGAGTCTCACTGTTTGCAAGGACAGACAGAACAAATTTTCCTCTGACAGCCTCTCTCTGTGCTGTCGGAAAAGTTGTTAAGATGTCAAGACAAATCTTTGCTATCACAAATGAACCTCAAGCACAAAGGCAAAAATGAAAATTAAAAGGATGTGATTCTGTGATTTGAGCACTGACAGGAAAACACATGATGTTTGTGCAGTTCCCACTTAAAGAGAATTTGAATTCATTTACTGATGACATTACAACTGGTATAAAATTAAATAAATGAAAGACGCACTGCACATGGGATCCAGTAAACATTAATGTGTAAAATAGATCTGCATGACTCTTTTTCTGCATAGTGAGGCACTCTTTTGCTTTTTTAAGGATTGTTTAGCTTCGTCTCGATGTTAAGGTGTTCAGCCTTCTTCAACACACTTTTGTTGTCTCTAGAAACATTAAGTCCACATTTTATCACAGAGCAATTATTTTCTTCAAGAGCTAGACTGATAACTCAGCTGATCTCATATTAACTTACTGCAGATATTTGTGTTTCAGCTTATATATTAGCCTATAAGCGATTGGTCGTTAGATGTGTTTGATATTTTTATGGTGGCAACACACAGAATCTGGTGAAGACACATCTGAATTCAATGGACCGATGCCAGCTCCCTCTGGTGGTCACATACTGTAAGTTGGGCGGCGCTAGTTTTGGCTCGTCCATTTGCAACACGATAGCCGGGTCACAAACTTTCTCATTCTACAGCTCAATTATATCCTAAAGAATTTGAGCCGAGAAATATGCAATGCAGTAACAGAAATCTTGATTCACATTTTATTAGCTCTGCTTAGTTTGAAAGTTTTGATCCGATCTTTGCCAGCTGGGTGTGTTGTGCCGTAACCATAATGCACGGAAAAAGATTTATCAACCTGATATCTGTTAACAGATCCAGTGTGTCTGCACCATTAGAGACAGTTTTAATTAAATGCTTTGCCCTCTGACAACAATAACTGTTCAATTTAGTACAAATTTTAGAAAGAAAAACAAATAAGTCATATCTTAAAAAATGCTTGGGAATGTTATGTGTTTATGGAAAGAAAGGTAAAAGCTATTGCTATTTGATTGCTCTAACTCTCATATATTAATATTAGTATTGGCCTCAAAATTCAGCATCAGTTTAGTTCCATTCTCTACTGCATTTGAACCAGTGAACATTTGTTGGGCAAAACACGTTCCATTTCGAATTGTCCACAGACCACTCTCTGGTACCTGACATTAATCAAAAGTTGGACTCCTCTTTTGAAAATGTGGAGATTTGCTGAATTTATCTCTGTTTATAACACTGTGTTCATAAATCAAAAGTCTTTTGGTTTTGGGCTGATTGTGAGACGAAAGCCATCAACTTGTGCTGGCCATTTTTCGATGTTTAGACATTTTTACATTCTAAACAATTAATTGATTTTTCAACTTAAAGAAAAACAACAAAAATGAATTTTTTATTATCTTAACTGTTGTTTGCAGCCTGAGAACAAATCTGAACCTTTTTCTCAAAGAGCATCTGTACAAATAATCCACAGCTCAACGATTTTGACACCTGTTTTACCTTCTGACACGTCTTCTGCCTTCTCTTCTGTTTCTGTTTTGCCATCCTCCATGTTTCTGTATCCGATCCAGTCTGTAGTTCTGGCTGTCTGGATCTGAAGTCCTTATCCAGCTCCAGAAGACTTCAGTCTGCTCCCCAGCCTTGTTCTTCTACAGTGAACAACCCTATCATTTGCTCTGATCACTCACTTTCTCTCGTCCAAAGCATGTGAGTCCTGTGATTTCCCTTTTGTACAATAAAGCCCTTGTATTCAGAGAGTAGAGGGACACAGATGTGAAAGATCAGGGGCAGAGAGGGAGACATTTGTTCATCATGCAGCATCTCATTGTAGCAAACTTACTAGATGTCAGAAAGCATGAGTGGCTGTTAACGAGGATGATTTACACAACAGCACTGATCAGCATCAGCTTGAAATGTAAAAGCCAGTTACTGCAGAAGGTAAAAGTGAAACTAGCTGATGCGAAGGATTTCACAGTCAGCCCGTTACGATAAATTGCCAGAAAAAGCCTGTTTGTAGCTCATATGGGCATGAAAGCATGTGTTGGTGGATGTCACATGGACACATAAACTCATGTGTCTATTTAGTGTTTCTTGTTTTTTTAAATTCCTCCTTCTTTGCCAGGTTATAGGAATCAGTATAACAAGCTGTTCACACACCACTCAGATATAATAACCCTATACTGTTATAGTGGTCCACATCAGAACATTTGCTTAATTACAACTCCAGCAGGCACAGAGCAACATTTTTATTCATCTGGAGTTTGTTTACAGCAACATGATTAATAAATGAGCAACATTGTCTTGAGTTTGTTTACAACAACGTGAGTAATAAATGTCCATTAGTCACTCTCTTTTAGCTCTGTTTTTGGTCTCCACCAACTCCAAAAAATATCTGCATCTTTAGCTGCAAAATCCTAAAACAGTGTCAGTGTGTTATTAAGTGTTGAAATTAGCCTATCTTAGAGCTTTTGCTCAGAAAAGTTTCCTGCTGTGGCAGGAAACAGTGTCATTGAGAGCAGTGAGAATGAACCATAACAGCAAAGCTGCAGGCTATAAAGTGTAAAATAACGAGCTAAAAGATGAGCTGAGGAAAGTGTCAAAGTGATTCTTCTTTATGGCTTCATTTCTACAAGAAACCACTTTCTCATTACACACATTCATCTGGCCTTTCGGTCACAGAAAAATATTTATTAAAGCAGCTTTAGTGGGCTCTTTCCACAAAAATCCATTAGTGTCAAACACTCTGTGGCTTTAAAAGTCAAGAGGAGTTGTGAACTACTTGGGTTTATGTCACTTATAATTTATGTCAGTGATGACAAAAAGTTTTCATAAGGGAAAACACAGAATATTGAGACAAACTTTATGTAGTTCACTGTAGTTTAATCCATTTTGGCATATAGATGGACAAATACTCTTACTTACTGCCAAAATTCCAATATATTTGTGGCTGTTCATTTAAAAGTAGATGCCCCATCTACTTTCTACGATGATGACAAGAAACATCATATGAGTTCAAAGGGGATTCATCACATACAAGGCTAAAAAAAAAAAAGTTCACATTTGAAAAAGCTGTATGCAAGTTAGCAAATAACAATGCCCTTCGCACATAGCTTCATTGATGAAGGGTAGACAGGCAGACCACAGGCAGGGTGTCTTGAAATGCCGCACCAGAGAGCTGACTCAAGGTCTTGATTGGCCCGCTTCGTCTGGCCGTTGGTCTGTGGATGGTACCCAGACGAGAGGCTGGCCAATGCCTCCAACGCCTGGCAAAAGGCCCCCCTAGACTTGGGAGGAGAACTGAGGAACCCCTGGTCAGAATCGTTGTCTTGAGGGAAGCAGACAGGAGTTTGGACAGAGGGACAAAGTGTACAGCCTTGGAAAAATGATCAACTATGGTTAGAAAAACTGCGTTACCCTCAGAAGGCTGGAGTCCAGTCATAAATTCCACAGTAATGTGGGACCCGGGACAATAATAGGCAAAGGCGTAGGAGGCCAGCAGGTGTTAGATGGGAGGATTTGCTATGAGCACAGACGGAGAAGGCGGAGACAAACTCTCTGGTGTCGACTGACATGGTGGCCACCAAAAACACACCTGGAGCAGGGAGAGGGTCCGTTGTAAACCAGAATGGCAGGCGACCTTGGGTGCATGTCCCCACTGGAGCACGGGAGACCTGGCACAAGGCGGGACAAACATCCGGTTAGGTGGACAGGTTGAGCCTCTTGAACCACCCACATGGCTGCTCCAACCACACAGGAGGAAGGGAGGATGGTTTTAGTGGGTGAGTCTTCCACAGGAGGAGCAAAATGGATGGGATAAGGCATCGGGCTGTACGTTTCTAGACCCAGGGCGGTAGGTGAGAGTAAACTGGACTCAGGCCAGGAACAAGGCCGACCAAGCCTGGAGTGAGTTCAGCTGGCAAGCTGATTGCAGGCAAGAGAGGTTTTTGTGGTCTGTCCATACCAGGAAAGGATGTGTAGAACCCTCCAACCACTTTAGTAGCCACTTTAGTAGTTCCCTGTTGCCGACATCATTATTTCTCTCTGCCGGCATGAGCTGATGAGAGAAAAAGACACAAGGGTAAAGTTTACCTACAGCTGTGTCGAAGGCATCAACTTCTGCCACGAACCGAAGAGAAGGATCTGGGTGGGAAAGCACAGGTGCAGAAGGTGACAGACACTTTAACTTTTTATATGCAGCGTCAGCTGCGTGGGATCACACAAAAGGGACTTTAGAGGAGGTTAACTGGGTAAATGGCACTACTACTCGACTGTAATTGTGAATGAACCTCCTATAGAAGTTCGCAAAACCCAAAAATCTCTGGAGTTGCTTCCTGGTGGAAGGGATAGGTCACTCAGCCACGGCACGGACCTTGGCAGGATTTGCCTTCAGCTGTCGCTTCTCCACCACAAAGCCTAAGAAACTGAATGAGGTGACATGAAATTCACATTTCTCAGCTTTTAAAAAGAGTCTGTTCTATAATATTCTTTTCAAAACAAGTCTCAGCGTGTTGAACATGTTCAAAGTCTCTAGAAAAAAATCAAATTGTAGCCCAGGTAGACAAACACAAACCTGTTGAGCATGTCTCGTAACATGACATTACTGAGACAGCTGGGGCATTGGTTAAGTAAAAGGGCATGACCAGATACTTGAAGTGACAGAGTGGAGTGTTGAAAGCCATCTTCCAATCATCTGCCTCCTTGATTCTGATGAAGTGACAAGCGTTGCGCACATCTAATTTAGAGAAAATGGTGGACTGATGCAGGGGACCAAAGACAGAATCTACAAGTGGAAGTGGGTACTAAGTTTTGACAGTGATATCATTAAAATCTCTCTAGTCCATGCAAGGATGCAAAGATTTGCCCTTCTTAGCAAAGAAAAAACCTGCTCCAACAGGTGAGGAAGAAGGACAGATGAGACCTGCATCTATAGAGTCTGTGATGTACTACTCCATGGATTCCTTTTCAGACTTGGATCAATTGTAAAGCTTTCTGAATGGAGGGAGGGTGCCAGGGAGTAATTCAATAAAACAATCATAGGGTCGATGTGGAGGCAATGATAGGGCTCTGTCTGGAGGATTTGATAAACTGAGGGATCATCAGACAAATCAGTGGGTTTTGGAGGAACTGGAGATGAAGGAACTAGAGGGGGTAGCTGAGTGTAAACAGAGTGGCGAAATATACTCCATTTGGTGAAAGAAGATGAAGACCAGTCAAGATGGGGATTGTGCAACTTTAGTCAGGGGAGACGGAGGACTACAGGAGATGCAGTTTAGAGAATGACAAATAGTGAAATCATATCTTGGTTACCTGAGAGCTGGAGGGACATGGGAGCAGTACGGTGAGTGACACGAGCAAGTAATTATCCAATTAAGGCAAGAACATCCTTAGGCTCAGGGAGTGTCTCTGTGGGCAAATTAGCTTGAGTACACAGTTCAGAGTAAATAAAATTGTCATCAGCTCCACAATCAACTAAAACTTGAGGAGGTAAAGAGTTCAGAGGAAACCTGAGTATACCTCACAGCTGAATCATTTGGAGGGTGTGGTGGAAGAAGTGGTACGGCTCATCAGTGCCCCTGGGTGGCTGATGAGCCTGCTCTTTTGGCAGCTGGGGACAGGAAGCCAGGAAATGGCCAGACTGGCCACAGCAAATGCAGAGCCTATGCCTGACTCTGCATAGACGTTCTGCTTGTGACAACCTCATCCTCCACAACCACATGGGCTCTTCAATGCAGTGGGAGGAGGAAAAACCTGGGCCTGGCACTGGAACTGGAGCTAGAGTGGTGTCACTGAAAACAACGATGTCCAGCGGCGAAGGGTGGAAAGAAGCAGCAGAAAGGGGTGAGTTGGTGGGAGCAGTGGGGAGGGGGACACCCTGTCTTCCTGCCCTTTTCCTTTGTCACTCTTGCAGCCAGTCATCCAATCGAATGGCTAGAGAAATTAGTTCCTCTAGGCCAGGGGTCTCAAAGTAGTGGCCTGCGGGCCAATTGCGGCCCGCGAGGGGAGTGGACCTCCGACGGGGCCACTCAGCCAGCTCCCGCCCACCGTCCCTCGTCGGGGCTGGCGGTCGGGACTAGGCTTTAGAACTTTAGAAGGAGCAAGATCTTAGTGGTGTCAAGAACGAAAAGACTGTTTTATTCACTAACAAATGGACAGGTGCATGTTTACCAATCCAAACCAATGGCTTGATTAGGCTAACATTAGCTACATTAGCTGCTGATGATCATGGTGACATTAATGTAAAGCTGGCTAACGTTGTAATAATTTAAATCAGGGGTCTCAAACTCAATTTACCTGGGGGCCGCTGGAGGCAGAGTCTAGGTGAGGCTGGGCCACATCAGGGATTCCGCAAAAAAAAAATCCTCAAACGTCATTATTAACAGTTTAAATGATTTCTTCTGAACATGAAGTGTCCTGAACATGAATGGAACATTGAATGAAGATCATGAACGGTTCTTCTGAACATGGCTTCTCTTGCCTACTCCTTGCTGCCAGAGACTTGGCAGCGCTTCTTCTCACATATCTGAGCCACGTTTGGCTTGAGAGAGGAGTGGTAAGGATGGTGTCGCTCTTGTTTCAAGTTTCAAACAAGTGTTTAGCCAGCTAGCGACGCGTGGAGAACGTCTCGACGCACAACGTCATTTCCGCTTCTTCCTGTAACAACAGCGCGGCAGATGATGAACAGCCCGGTAGCAGTCGCCTTTCTTTTTGCGCTCAATCATGGCATTTGTAGATGGTAGAAAGTACCGGGATGGCGAGCGCAAAAAAGGCGACTGCTGTCTGGCTGTTCATTACACGCCATGCTGTTGTTGCAAGCGTGGAGTGCATGAAGCCGGTGTAGCTTAGCCTAGCCCCGACCGTCAGCCCCGACGAGGGATGGTGGGCGGGAGCTGGCTGAGTGGCCCCGTTGGAGGTCCACTCCCCTCGCGGGCCGCACTAATATTATACTTTCATATCAAGGTGGGGGCCACAAAATATCATCCTGCGGGCCACAATTGGCCCGTGGGCCACTACTTTGAGACCCCTGAATTAAATCAATGTTGTGAAACGACACCTTGGTGGAGTCAGTAGGTGAGTGTGTTTAACTTGTCTTCATTAAGGTGTCGCTTCACAACATTTTTTGAAAAATTAACGTTAATGGCTACAATATAACGTTACTGTCAGCAGCTAATGTAGCTAACGTTAGCCTAACCAAGCCATCTTTTGGGGTCGGTAAACATGCGTCCATCCATTTGTCGGTGAACAAAACAGTCTTTTTATTCCTACTGTAAGGACACCACCAAGATCCTGCTGCCTCTAACGTTCTGTAGTAACGCAGTAATGTTATTTTGGAAACAAAGAGTTCCCTCCTCATTAAGAGATGATAAAGTTAGTCTTGCCTTAGAAAAAACAACTTTATACCAAGTTTACTTCTCACTACCTTCGTAATGGTTCCTCTCTTGTGTTTTCATGTCCGTGCGAGTAATCCCAAACTCCAGTTCGTCCATCAAAACAGCTAGGAAGGTTCATCCGCACTGGCAATGTAATGTTTGTCCTCCCCACAAGCAGCAGCAGAACCACTCCACTGACGTCACCGCTTAGCTTGTGTGAAGATGGCTGCGAAAGAGTGAATTACTATCTGGTTTTCCAGCAATATTATGAAAATATAAAGTTTGAATTCGGTGTCATATCTCACCTTAGGTTAAAGTCAAACAAACTACATTTAAATTATTCCATATTTCATGTCCACTTTAAGAAAAACACTATGTAAAGCAATCTCATCACATCCACTCTCAGATGTGAGAATGCAGAAATCGATGGTATATTGGGAGACGGGAGCTGAACCCTGGTGGAGGGAAAGGAGCAGATTACTGGCTTCTTTACCCTGGACCGGGTGATCAAACACTTTACGCATCTCACTGACAAAGGAGTAATAAGACCGAGTGAAGCGGAATTATTGGATAGCTAAAGCCCATGAAGAAGCCTAGTCAGACAGTAAACTCATCATAAGGGCTATTCTAGATTTATCAGTAGCATCAGTCTGGGGCTGCTGATTGAACACTAAGGACAATTGGTGCAAAAACTGGCTACAGGTCCCTAACTCATCTGAATACCTGGCTGGAGTGGGGATGTAGGGTTCCAGGTGACCCGATGCAAGTGACTGCCAAGCTTGGAAACATTGATGGTGAGGTTCTGCAGAGTGTCCGTAATTTCATGGATTACTTTTTCCTGTTAGCCAACATGAGCACCTTGAGTTGATAAAGCTTGCCATAATCTGTCTCTGTAGGGTTCATGTTATTCTGTTATGTTAAAGTTTTGTGTTGGGATCCCAAAATGCGGAGACAGAGGCAGGCGAGGACAGCTTTAAGGGTGTTTATGGAAAATAGTGTCTTTATATAAAAAAAAAAAAAGGCAAAGGCAGGTAGTGATTGGCTGGCTGGCTGGCATTGCAGGAGAAATGGCTGACTGACCAGGAGATCCACTGAGACTGAGCACCAGAAAAAGCAGAAGCCCTGAGGACTGCAGGCTTGTATGACTTCAAGGCACACTGGAAACTGCACACAGGAAAAAGCTCGGGTCAGTCCACAATCCAGATAGCGAGAATGAAAAACACTGCAAGACTTGCAGTAAAAATACAAATAATCACAAAGAGCTCTGGATAACAAGAGAATGTTAAATACTCATAGTTACAGAATGCAATGGACAGTCTGGCACAGGAGTGGTGTCTTGACCAGGCTTTTAAGGCAGAAGTGATTAATGGATGAGCACCAGGTGTGCCTCATTGAGAAGACCCAGCTAAGCCAGCTTAGCCTCAGCTGCACACACACTGACAGGGAGAGAAACAGAAAGAGGGAGGGGGAGAATAAAACACAGAAAACACCAAACACAAAACCAAACACCGAAAGAATTGTCATCATGACAGTTTCGTATTTTAAGAATCAGGATATTGCTCAATTTAAAATTCAAATTTGCCTTTGCAAATTAAAAAGTATCCTTTATGTTGTTGACCATCATCTTGTGGCCCCATTTAGACACCGGTACCGTTTTAAAAGTATCATATAGCTCTGTTATCAGAAAAAAAACCCAAAAACAACGATGACAAAAAATTATACCCAACCCTACTCACCAGCAGCACTATGATTTCTTGTGGTGGAGCTTACAACATGAATGTGGGTAACGTTAACTGGCCGAAGAAGAAGCTGACAAAGGGATAATGAACGACAGTGGTGAAAAAAATTTTAGGTTAAGAGATGCACCAGCCATTCTCTAGTCTTAAGTCTGGTTCCACTCCTACTTTTACAACATGGGGCAAACAATTTTTTTGTATTTATGTGTGTAATGTATCATTTTGTATTCTTCTGTTAAATAGATATTGTGATGTATCTATATAATTGTCAAGCGATATACTGATTATCGCAGAATCGCTGTATCGTGATATTATCGTTATCGTGGGCCATGTTTCGCCTTTTGTATCGTAT
>JAPQLA010000014.1:22545193-22555496 GCA_029822935.1 Naso vlamingii
ACACACACACACACACACACACAGAGTAACAGGAGAATGGCGAGTGGAAAACAAAAAGACTGCCTTCTAATAGAGCAGAAAATTGCTCTTTGATTCCAGAATGGCCAAATTTGTCTCTCTTTTTTCTAATGTGTCACTCTTTATTCAGCTGTGAATAGACCGCTATGACCTGCCCTGCACACTCCAATGGGCCTACCTCAGAGAGAGCAAGAGACCTAGTGAACGTGAAGGGGGAGACATGGAGAGAGAGAGAGAAAATATGTGTGTTAGGGTTGAAAGGAAGAAAGACAAAAAGAAAAACGCAGATAGATTCAGAGAGAGACTGAAGGCAGGAGGAGAAGAAGAATAAGAAGGATGCAGTTTGACCAGATGGAACCACTAAATTAATCATTTATTCTATAATGGTAATACAAATTAATTTTGTTTGATTAAGCTTTTCACAGTTTATATTTTACAACTAAAAAAATAGAGCTGCCCCTAATCTTTTATTTTGAAAAACAAATAAATACCAGAACACTAGACAGCAGTATAAGTCAAAATATCACATGAAGCACGATCAAGCATTGTAGCAAATATATAAGACATGACAATCAGCACGTTTACATGGCGTCAGAGAAAATCAATTTATTGTGTTAGTCCGGCTGAAACCAGACTTTTAAAATGCATGTAAACATGTTAGTCCAACTGAAATTGTACTAATTTGAATTTCTCAAAGCCAAATTAACACACCCAGATAATGCGACTGAAAGTCAAATTACTCCTGCATGTATATGCTTCAACCAGACTTGGACTGGCCGAAACAATCTGCACATGATTGATAGGCACAGGCAGTTTCATTCAACAGATCAGATAAATTTGTAAAAGAAAGGTGGGAACAATATAAGAATAACATAAACAGGAGGGAAAGCGCGCATTCAATTTGTACCAAAAGTAAAGCATAGATATGAAGTGTACAGCACTGTAAAGTTGTCCATGTTTTCACCGTTCGACATGGATTTTGCTAGCCGATTGCTAACTTGTTTGTAGCTTGTTTGGCTAACAAGAAGAAAGTCGAATAGCAACCAGCTGAACAGGGCATAGAGTCGGTCAATAAATCAATTCTCACTCAGTGCTTGTATACTGGGACAAGGACAGAAGTCTAATTAAATGGCCTAATCGAGCTGTAACCGTAGCTCGACTTAACTGTAAACGTACTGAATGTGTATCACAAAAGTCCTTAATGCTGAGGGAATTCTTGTGTTTATGTTTGATAATGAGAGAAAAAGCAACGCAAGGGAAGATGGATTGTCTGCACAGTACATCAAGACACTTATCCTTTGTTTATACAGAGCTCACATTTTGTCACAAACAAAGCCAACAGGAAGTTATTCGCACACTAAAGACTACAGCTTTCCCTCCAAATGAGCTACAGCATTGATAGTTCCTATCCTCTTCAGCAAATAAGGCTAAATCCACAGAACTGTGTTTTGATTTTAAGACGCATCACTATTGCTACATTTCAAGCGGCTAAGTCAAGCCAACATACTACTGTAAAGAAAAATTCTTCATTGTCTCGCATCATGACCTCTCACTGAGTCTTAACTATAACTCAGTTACAAAAGTTAATTTGCAAAGCCATGCAGTCGTGTGCATGAGATGCAAAACTGTCACATACAGCACTTTCATGTCCCAGATGTTGTGCTTTCTTAAAAACGTCATTATGATTGTACATGTGTATAAGTGCAATGACTTCAAATGTGCTTGAATCATATTAACCCTATTATTTTACTTTCATGCAAAAACAGAAGTTTAATGTTTGATATCCTTTGTCAGCAGTGTGGTCTACCAGGATGGCTTTTATGGGGCAGAAATATATGTAAGTCAAAATTTAGTTATTTACTATGACAAACTGAGAAAATAATGTCCTACTGAGTGACTGAGATTGTTATGCAGCACTTAAATAAAAGCATTTTGTTGTGTTTGCATCTTACAACATCTATTTCAAAAAAAGTCGGGATGCTGTGTAACACATAAGTAAAACAGAATATGATCACTTGCTAAATCCTTCAGACATATACTCAAATTAAAAACTGTGAAAAGTTTGTTTAATGTTTTGCCTCATGAACATGATTTTTGTGAATATGTGCTTAGTCTGATTTTGATGGCAGCAATATGTTTCAAACAATTTGGGACAGGGCAACAAGACTATGTGTGTTGCAAAATGCTACAAAAAAAATGGAAACACTCCACACTTACACAGGTTTATTGGCAACAAGTGATTGTATCAAAAGTATAAAAGGGCCATCCTCAAAAGGCTCCATCGTTCACAAGCAAGGATGGGG
The DNA here is from genome assembly GCA_029822935.1 of Naso vlamingii. Lineage (NCBI taxonomy): Eukaryota > Metazoa > Chordata > Actinopteri > Acanthuriformes > Acanthuridae > Naso > Naso vlamingii. Next base: position 22,547,515 of record JAPQLA010000014.1, read on the forward strand.
CAAGTTCATCACTTTATAAAACACAAGAATGATGTAACTACATGGGCTGGGGGACACCTTATAAAATTGTTGTCAGTAATTACAGTTTGTTTGTAAATGATAGTTATTCTGTTTTGATTTACCTTTTTTACACAGCGTCCCAATCTTTTTGGAATTAGGGTTGTAATTTAGGAGATTTGTGTTACAAATTTGAAGCTATAGTGGTGTCCTCTGTCTCTCCTCAGGGAGGGTATGCAGCTTACAGATATGCCCAGCCAGCTGGTACTGCAACAGCAGCATACAGTGACAGGTATGTTGGCTTCCCTTTGCCCGCTGAGAGTCACTTAAAGATATCCTGTTCAGGTGTAATCGTAAATGATAATGATTCTATTCACATTAAATGTTTCTCAGAGTGCATGTTGAAAAACCCTTCCTTTTGTCTTTTACCTTTTTTAAAACCTCAAAAGAGATGTGCAAATACATTTTGACAGGCTGTATCACAGTTTAAAAAAAAAAAAAAAAACTTCATTCAGTAGAACATTAAAAACCAACTTTAAATGTGATGGCATCGTTTTAATCGTTCACGGCGCAGGAGAAACAAAGGTTACCATATTGTAACCCTAGTCCTTTAGCAAAGACAGGGCCCTCTACTGGACTCTCTGGGTAATACTCTCCTCCAGCAGCACTTGCACATTGCCAACAAAATTTGCTTACGTGTGGTCAGCCAATCAGGATGTTCCTACTGAATGCCTATGAAGAGCAGCGAAAAAGCTTTCTGTCATCAGACAACCCCTTCAGGAAGCAGTGTAGGAGTAGCAGGGTCCATAGGTAGAGGGCTCCGCCTATGCTTATAGAACTAGGGTTACAATATTGTAACCTTCATTCTATCTCACACAGGCTCCGCCCTCTACTGGACTCTTTGGGTACAGTAGGCATAGCCCGATGACTGTATGCCCTGCCGCGACATGTCATCAGACTAGCCCCACTGATCCTGACCGGCTGAAGGTTAGTTTCCGAAGTCCTCCACTTCATTATAACAAAGCTGCTCTAGCAGATAACTAGCGGTTCCAATCCCACCAAATAAAGACTCACCCTGAGGTGGGTGTAATCATGGCCTAAGTTTGCAGGGATCAAAGACATACAACAGACACCCTATACACCTAACACTCCAGGTCAATAAGGAACATGGGAACCGGTGGGGTCAGGTGTAACACCTTCCACACATTTTCTATATTCTTTACTAATTAAGAGCCCTGTAGCTTTTCAGTAGACAGACACCATTATTTCTTAATAAGGCTTTTATTGTGAAAAGTTTGCAAGAATGTGTGGTTGAAAACTCACTGACTTGCAAAATTCAGCATACAGCACTTGAAATTAAATTACAAACCCACAAACAGGAAGAACAAAATGACAACTACCATTACTCAAAGAAAAAGAAAAAGTCGACAAGAAAAACTGCTTTGTAACACAGAATTAGCAACATGGCAAAATGGCTAAACACCAATCAAACAGACTCTGGCCCATGGGAGGAAAAAACTAAACGGGTCAGGGGTCCTCAAGATTTCAAAAAATACACAGGGGGTCCAGTACCCCAAAAAGGTTGAGAAGCACTGGAGTAAAGGACAAAAAGCATTTAACTTTTAACATAAAGGAGATCCTCGTGTTCTTGCAAACAAAGGAGAAGTTTGGTCTGAGTGACCCCACTCCAATCATCATGTAGTAGCATGCAGCTATTGGAGCTAAGTATGTAGCTGAGGTGCGCACAAGCAGCAAAGCTTGCATGAAAGTCACACCTTCAGAGACAGATGGTCTAAGGGTACTTATGGATGCTTCGTCAAGACCTCAAGCACCAACAGCAGTTTCAATTGAGTAGGAGTGAGTGGGAAGGAGGCACACCTCAATGGGTGGCATTTCCTGACCCCTCTACAAAAAACATTAAACACTGGGCTGGGCAAAGACAGGTTTGCTGACAAAACCCTTGTGACAAAAAGAAATGGCTGGTGCTTGCACTTAGATAGTGGCACAGAAACAGTTACTGAAAAGAGAACAAAATAAATCCTCCCCCAAAACTGATGAATCGTTAAAAGATAACCTGCCAACATTTGAGTTATCTTTGTGTAACCTGCCAGTCAGGATACCAATACTAAGGGGCAGTCCAGGATGCCAAGGATGACCTTTTTTGTCTCTCCTTCTTCAGAAGTAGTGCAATAAGATAAAGAAGATAAAAGGCATGAAGCAGAGGTCTTGGCCATGGTGCATGTCAAAATGTGTCCACATGATGCTGCATGTTGATGATGAGGTCATTTTGCAGCATGAGGGAGAACCAGAGCAGGCAATGGATGTTGCATCACTTGGCCAACAGATCTACTTTCACCCTCCCAAACCAGGTCCAAATCTGCTCTATCAATGCCTGATTGTTAAGTCTTCACTTGTCTAACATGGGTCCAACCACCCACATTAAGTCAAAACTGCTGTTTCTCGACCTTGAATTTGGCTAGTCATCAGAGATAGCCGGAGCTTTGAGGCCCACAGCCTTAGCCTCCGAAACAGGACTGCGGATCTGACTCTGCCCTGCTTGTCATTAAAGCATACCGTAGTGTCACATTCCCCTTGAACTCTATCTCCTCCTGGGAGGATAGATTGATGCAGACGAATGAAGGAGAAACTTTACAGAACCGAATAGAATTGTCCAGTCAGTACTGTGTCAATTCATTCTGTCAGTGTGGTGTTGACCACATTTTATAAAAATGTGTTTGAGGAGGAGCAACCAGCAGTGGAGCAGCAGCCAGATAGCTTTGATATCCTAGTTTGGCCCTGTTCCTCTCAAGTCCTTTCACAGAACAAAAAATTGGTCCATAGGGGACAAGTGTGGGAAGAGCCAAGTGGACGTTGCAGTCGTTGAAGACATCACCATCCACTGCTATGATGCAAATATCCCCACCTGTCCTCCACTATTGAAGGAGACACCATAATATTGGTTGTCAGGGAATGCTGGATGCATCACAGCCTCTATGATCTGTTGAATGAAACTGCCTGTGCCAAATTCTTTGTAGTGCAATGAGACTCCCAGGGGGTAGAGGTCAAGACAAAGGAACATGCTCTTTGAGAAAGTAATTTTGTTTAAATCCCAAAATTTTATTATTTTATGATTTTATTTTATGAATTTAAACATTGCAAGCAAATTTAAGCACAAAACAGCCTGCATAACATGAAACATCATGGGAGAGGTTGGTGAACCTCACCAGTGCAGCCTAGGTGGGTTGGGGGGGACACAACCCCATCTGTCGGGATGCTGCCCCCCAAAACCGCGGACTCCTGTAGGTCTGTCCTACCTATAGGTGGCCTGAGCCTAAAATGGCCAGGAACATCACATGACCTGTGGCAATTGCAACAACCGTGATCAAATTATTTACCCGCCAATCCATCTGACCCATGGACCTATTTTGATCCAGATTTTGGCTGACACACAGACACTGCCAAAATACACCAATCCAGCCACTGGGGCCTATGTCTTTAGCAGCTTCTTATAGGACACTTCAAGGCATTGTCCAAGAGGAAGGGGAGCTAATGGCTTGCTGGGCCGGGAGAGCCATGTCATAAACCATCTTACAGAGATGGCTCGGCTGCATGAGTGAGAATGTTGGGGGCAGATCCTGACTTAATCCATCGGAATGGACACTGTTGTTGGAAAGTCACAGCTCAGAATTTACACAGGCAGTGGCCCTGGACAGCTCTTCTTTAGTGACTAGAGGCATTAGCATCATGTCATCAGAGACTAATCAAGCTCTAGCGACAAGCTGAAGCTGCAGTGGTGATCTCTGCTGTTGTATGAGTTGGGAGAGATCCTGGCAATCTACTGAGGTGATGCCGCTCAGTAGTGCTGCATGCATTTTTCACATCAAGGCACTAAAAGCAATTGGACATGTAGGTCTGGTGTCAGCTTCTTTAAATGGTGACTTTGTGTTGCCAATGGAAAAAGATGGCAGAAATTGATTTTGCTGGGTTTTTTTACACTGTGCAGGACATTTTTTTTAGTGGGCATGTCTTGTTTGGCTGGCTATGCATTGCAAATTTCAGTGAGCGAATATGCAAGTGCTATTAGAGGGAAGAGCCTGTATAAGATAGAACTTTATTGTATTGTTTTTTTTTTATTTTATCTAGAAAAGCATATAAGCAATAAATAAAAGAAGGCCAAAGGATTGAAAATGAAGGAAATTCCTTCCATCATGTTGGTCCACTGGAATGTGCTGTTGTCAAAACCAATTTTTCTCTCTGTGTGGTGGTATTCTATGGAGAACTGTTTAAAGAAGCATCAGGTTCACAGAGAGATTAGCTTTTTCCGCTCCTCATGAGTATTCTGTGACCTCTTTGATAGTGTTGAATTGCGATTCTACAGATCTTCTCCTGTCTTTATAATTTCCAGCCATTTGATACAATTTTGACGTAGTCTAATGTCTTCAATAGAAATTATATCAGTTAATCTTTCACCAGTTGAATAACTCTGTAACTGCCATGTTCTGTCTAACCATCGACTAAAACCCTGATCATGTCATGCTGCTTTAAACCAATTTGTCACATTACAACCATTTGATTTTAAGGTGGTAGTTCATCCATTGATTTAAAGAGGTGAGAATTAAAGTAAGTAGCAAGTACATCAGGGGCAGGAAGTTTAACTTAGTCTGCCTCTATTTTGCGCAAACTAGCTCTACCACTGATTAAGGATAACTGGGATCATAAAGCTGGCTCAGTTTACTTTGGATTTTCCAGTTTGAGCATAAGCATGTTCATCTATAGGAACTGCAGTTCTTAATTACAAGCAAGATCAATGGAATCATGAGCAGGGTACAATATGAAAGAGTGTTACAGTGATATCGAGCTGCTTATGGGAAAATGTAATTTGTGATACTAGAATAATGGTTACTGCAGCAAAAAGTGAGGTAGAGAGATCAGGAAATAATAAGTTGTAGAAACAGTGGGTATAAAAATCCAAATATAGTAATGCTCTAAATAAGTGCTTTCTCAAAAAAAAAAAAAAGGTCTGCATTTTCAAAATGTTCACTAGTCTTCAGTCTTCAGACGAGAAAAATTCTGTCTTTAAGCCTGACGCAACACCCTTTCATAATACCATATTCGGGTCCAAGTCCCGTATTTTCAATATGCTGCAGTGCTGTGTCCCGTAAAAAATAATCAAACTTTCATTCTGCCGCATTCCTAGTGATGGAAAAGACAAGAGAACATGGCTGCAGTTGATCAAGTTCGTTAAGTGAATGAAGAAAAGTTTTGGCTCTTTACAGGTGGGTGCTAAGGTTAGCTAGCTAATGTTAGCATCCATTCACTTAAATGAAATTGTCCCTGTGCAAATATCCCTCAGAAAGGTTACAGATTTTATAACGTTATGTTGTTAGGGACACAGTTATCCTAACTCTCTGTATCAGCTGTGCTCTTGCTTGGTAGAAACAAAAACACAGTTTAATAGGCTACACAGACGTTACCATAACCCTTATCAGAGATATCTGAACGGTGTCGGTTTTGTTTAAGTAAATGGATGCTAACATTAGCTGGCTAACCTTAGCACCCATCCGCTAAAGCCAAAACTTTTTCTTCATTTATTTAACATACTTTATCAACTGCAGCCATGTTCTCTTGTATTTCTCATCACTAGGCGCGTGAGAGAATTAAAGTTTGATTGTCATTTATTTACTCAGATCTGTTTAAACTACATGGGACACAACACAGTGGCAAATTGAAAATACAGAATTCGGACCCCAGAATGGTATTTTGAAAAAGTGTTATGTCACGACTTAAAGACTGAATTTGCTGGTCTGCACTGAAGACCAGTTAAAGTACAGACTGTTTTAAAAAAAGCCTAAAGATAATCACTGAATGGCTGATAGTAATAAATAAGATTATCTCACCAAAAAATTGCATTTGTAACTTATTAAGTGAATTATTAGTGCTCAATCACGGTACTCTGTTATAAGTCCTGATCTACCCCGAACATGGAAATATGGTTGTTCAAAAAATGTTTCTCCTATCTGATACCTGATAGGACTCAGATATCAGAACCTCAAGCTAAGCAAAGTGAGTTTACCGTTAAATATCTGGCTGTATTGATCCTTATTATAAGGCCAGTACTTCTGTGCTTTTGGGGGATTCTGTAGACATGATACCTATATACCTATATCCTATATGATATATGATACCTACAGGTTTTTCCAGTGATGTGTTTGGTCAGTAGTAATTTTGTTGACAAGTTTGGAACTGATCTTCAGAAGCTGACCTACTTTGGAGCAGGCTGTACCTGCAACACATGTCACCATGACAATATACACTATTTGTTGAATTTAGCTCAGCTTTCAGTACGGTTCAACCTCATGTGAAAGACATGAGCATTAACTCTGCTTTGATTAAATTTATTTTCTCCTTTCTGTCTAGTAGGGCAAAACAAGTGAAGGTCAATGGGATGCTGTCAAACAACAAATACTCTGTAATACAGGAGTCCCACAGGGGTGTGACTTGTCACCGTTACTTTTTGCATTGTACACCAACGATTGTAAAAGCACAAATCCTAGCAAACTACTTGTAAAATTTGCAGACGACACTGCAATCCTGAGTCTTCTTTTCAAAGACATAGACCCCTCTGTGTATCAGAATGAGATCAATAGATTTATTAAGTGATGAGACACAAACCATTTTATTCTAAATGTCACCAAAACACAGGAGATGGTTGTTGACCCGAGGCAAGTAACTGACCACAAGCCTGTGGTCATTGAAAATCATAAAATCATTGAAGTGCCCTCATATAAATACTTAGGTGTCCATATAGACAGCCTTCTCTGCTGGAAAACACACACTGACAACCCGCGTGACAAACTGCAGCAGAGGCCCTATTCCCTAAGGCGGTGGAGGCTGTACGGAGTGAGCAGCCAGATCATGATGATCTACAACCGTTCAGTTCTAGAAAGTGTAATTAGATATGGAATTACCACGTGGTTCAGAAATCTAGAAGAGCAGCTAAAAAAAAAGAGTTACGAGCATGCAAAAAAAAAAAAAAAAAACGGCAATGAAGATCGTAGGCAGGAGAGTATACGAGCCCGTTCAGAGCGTCTATGAACAGGCTGTTCTGAGAAAAGCAAAAAAATCATTGCTGACAACCAGCACCCCCTCTTCTCAGGGTATGAAATGCTCTCCTCGAGAAGAAGACTCCGTGTACCAAAATGTCAAAACAATCACTTAAAATGATCTTTTGTTCCGGCCTCTATTAAGCTGCTGAACTCGTCTAGTAGAGCAATAGGGCAAAGTGCAATTAAAAACTAGCACTGAGCACTTGCACTTCAAAATCTAGATGAAGCTGTTGTCATACTGTTGTTTTTCTTTGCCCAATCTCTGTGTTATATGTAATAACTTATGTGATGTCTTGTGCATAATGTGATGTGTTATATGTTAATCGTTATATGTTATGTAAAGTGAACAGCACCTGTGTCCAAGACAAGTTTCCCCTCCGGGATGAATAAAGTTCTAATTCTAATTCTACCTCAGTAAATAGTGTACAGGCTTTGTAATGGTGAAAAAGTTGAGTTAAGCACAAAGAACGCTGGCTAGGCCACTAATCTTCATTTGTGATACAGGCTGCAGGAGGAGATGTTCTACTGTATACAGCAACAACAATCAAGAGCTTAAGACATTTTAACGTCCTGCCATGGGCCTGAGGAAAAGAATGTGTAAACAGAGCAAAAGATGGCAGGGGCAGGAGAGAGCAGGTTAACCCGCTCCATCGTTCAATTGTCTTTCCCCCTGGAGTTTCCTGTCACCCCCTCACCTCTGACCCCTAAACCTGTGGGGCCTCGTACGTTAGCTTCTCTTCCCCTGCCCCTGCCCAGGTCTGCTGCTCTCTTCTCTGTGCAGCTGTCCTTAGCCCTCTGGGATCCAGCAGTCTGCTGGTGAGTCTTCCAGATCAAAAGTGATACGTGTTTCTAGAAAAACGTGTGTGTGTGTGTGTGTGT
>JAPQLA010000014.1:22637016-22648995 GCA_029822935.1 Naso vlamingii
GTTCTAATATTAGTCCTTGACATTTCCAAGAACTGAAGAGCAGCACTTCACCATCTGTGCTGTCGCCTATATCATATATCCATACGTTCATTAACACGTTACACCCACATATCCATTACAGTATCATCAGTGGGGGTGGGGGTGGGGGTGTAACGCATGTGGGTGGGAAAAAAAGAGCTTTTTACGTGTTATTATTCATATCATCTGTTTATTTTTTAAAAACTGTATTTCCTCTCTTTGTTGGGGATTTTTTTTGAGCTGGTACTCCACTTTTTACTTCACTACGTTTGCCAAATATCTTTGTCACAAATAGTCTGCTCTAAATATGGGGACTGAGTGTAGGAGGGAGAGACGCCAGCTGCCTGAAAAAGAAGCACCACCTGTTGTGTTTTGTTTTGTTTTGTTTTTTACCATATGTAGGCTAATGATGACGGGAATAAAACGGAACATGAGACAGCTTCTGTCCACATCTGGCTTCATTTTTGTAAGACCTAAAAAAGACACAACTTACGTGATGAGGTCCTCGCTGTGCCAGCTGAAAAACATTAAGATCTAAAACCTCCTCATTGATCTTCTTTAAGAACTTTTAAGGTAGTTGCACAAATAGGTGAGAAGGTAGTTAGCTAGCCAACGTTAGCTATGTTCATTTTAATGAATCACATTAATTTTTGATGCTATGATAATGACATTAACATATTGTTTATCTATGGCTGTCTGTGATTTTTTTTAAAATTAAAAATTATAAATGAACAGGCTTCTAAATAATTAGATTAACTTGAAAACTAACTTGAACTTTGAGTAATAAATTCACCATTTAATTTTATCATTTATCTATTTATGTCTCGAGTAGATTTTTCAAATTGTACTTGTCACTTTTACTTGAGTCCTTTTTTTTTTTAGAGCAGTTCTTGTATTTTTTGTGAGTGTGAATTTTCAGTGGAATAATTATCTGTATTCCACTGTGACACTGATTGTATCAGCTGGAGAAGCTCAGTCACTTTTTCACTGCACTACCTCTAAGCGTCCACTAGATGTCACCATTTGTCTGAACTCAACCTGCTGAAACCACCATCTACAGTCAGTGACTGTTTTCTGTCGCCAGCGGCTCACTGCCTTCCATTTAGAGTTTGTGAATCATCAGGATTCATTTGAAACTTTTGTCCCTGTTTTTATCTGTGAATCCAGTTAAAATCTGGCACGCTCTGTTTTCTCCTGTAAAGACCATCGTTCCTTACTGATTCTTAGTGCAGCGCTGACTGTTAATGTATGACTCTACTAAGTATTTTAGGGATGCACTATATAGGACTTTGCTTATATTCAATATGCCAATATTTCACAATTTGTTTGACCAATTATCAATACTGATACCTATATTTTTTTTCACCACATCTAACTCAGAGAAGAGAAGTCTCCTCTGTAGTGGAATTTACACACAGTATTATTATACAAACTCTTCCTGTGTTGACCCACCGGCAAATACAGGCATAAAATACAAAGCTCAAAATGACGTAATATTCATTCTTCGTGCAAAAAAAACCCAAAATATTTGTCATATTTATTTATGACAATTGCTTTGAAACAAAACAAGTAAGATAGATCCTACTTAAAACTGCGTGATAACAAAACCCACAACCAGGACAAATGTGGCCTGTTTCACCAAAGACAGAGTCAGTAAACGTGACGTCTGTCCACAGGGAACATGAGAGACACGAGAAAGGCGTCGACTCGAGCATAAAATCAAGAAAACAGCAGCCTGTTGTTTTATCAGTTATTATATCGGCAAATATTGGCGTGCTGGCAGATATCCAATAATTGATTGACCTTTTACTAAGCTCCGCCCTCTAACCCAGACAGGCCAATCAGAGGGTAGATTCTGCGAGCTCTGAACAGGGTCTGACAGCTACACGGCTGAGCTGCACTGAAACTCAAGAGATCTTTTCAGATTTTGGTTATTTTCAAGCAGGTTCTGTGGATTTCGAGCTCGTCGTGGTTAAACGTCGAGTCTGAGGCAATTTTAAAAGTGATGCTCGTAATTCGGTGAGGTTTGAAGGAGATTTACATTCCTTACCTTTTCAAATTCGGACGCTGGAAAGTGCAACATTATGCTGTGGGCAAAACTGTTCAGACGTCCTCATTCCCTGTTGAACCCCTCACAGTTTAACAATGTTATGTCTGCTGGAAGTCTGGAACTGCTAAATAAATATTAAGGCCATGATACGTTGTTATTAGTTGAAATTAGCCGCTTAATTTGACTTATAGGTATTCAGAGCACTGGCAAGCCTAGCTAGCTCAGCTAAAGTCTGTGGCAGAAGTCTGGAAATAGCAGCTTCCTGTTTGCTACGCTGGTAACCCGAACTTGATCCCAACCAAAAAACCCAACTTTGCCTTGAACATTAATATACGAAGACACGTGTCGAAGTGTGCAGTTGGTGACAGTGCGAGCTCCATGCAAGCTCTGAAAGCTTATCAGACGTAGCAACAGTAACTAAGGGGGCGTGGCTTAGCGAAGGGTCAGTTTTAAAGCCAGTATCGGCCGATACCGATAATGTGCCGATAATATTGTGCATCCCTAAATTATTTAAATCTGTAGATCAGGTACTCTGGGAAGGAGGCTGGCATGACTTTTTGGGTCCCCAACTGAGATTTCTGATTATTCAGACCAACGTGCTTCTCTCCTGATTATCTTTGGTGATAGTTTGGCAGCTAAAATTAAACAATAAATGAGCCTGCATGCCTCTGTTGTGCCCGAAGCCACAGCAGAAGTCAGTCCCACCCTTAAGATAAATTGTAACAACAGGCAAATATGGAACAGGAATGGTGTTTCATGGTCACATGACTGTGTGTGTATGTACAGTAAATAAAAGACTGTATTAGATGAAGACGTCATTTGAGTGAACTGGAATGAGAAACAAGAGCATTTGTTTGGTCAGATTAGGTAAGATACAGCGCTCAGCTGTTTCATAAGGTGCACTCTGTGTGTTCTGCAGCGGGCCACGCACATGTCTGGAGACTGATCTGACGTGGGGATAGATTACAGTAACCCTCTAATAATCATCAGAGGGTTTATACCTCCTCAGCTCGGGGAACTCTGCAGTCAGCTGAAAGGAGGCCCACACTCCGTCCTAAAGTGTAACGTGCTCTGTGTTCACTGTTTTGAAAAGTTGCTGGATAATCAGCATGCATGTTGTTGCTGAATCAGTCTTTACTCCACATAAACCAAACAACACATCCGCAGCCTGAATTTGTTCTTGATCAAAATAAAGCTGAAGTAACAAAAATTGTAAGACTTTTGTTACTCAAAACACGTTAACAGAGCATGAAGAGGCACATACTGTATGAAAAACTAGGTGGAGTCAGTGGTTGTGCAGGCTGCAGGGGCAAAAACAGGGAAAACGACGAACACGCCGGTCTGTGACTTGGCCTCAAACACATTCACACTTATTGACATGTGGAGGGAAACTGGAGCACATGTGCAATCAGTTTTAAACTGCACGAAAGGCAAATTCTTGATCAATCTTTGTGCCTGAGCGTTCATTTTGCTATTATGTCACCAACACTCTTACTAACATCGTTGCACTGCAAATTATTTCCCCTGACAAGAAGGTTGTGTTTGCAGTTTGGTTTATTTGTTGGTTTGTTTGATTGATTGTCAGCAGGATTATTTAAAAAAAACTGCTTTTTGGTAGGCAGTGTTGGGGAGTAACTAGTATACGTACTGAAATTATACAAATTAATTACAAAATAAACATAATTGTAATCAGTAATCTGTAACCTATTACATTTCCAAAGCGATCTTCCTGACCCTGTTGTTGGTAGAGTGTAGCACGGCTCAGGGAGGAGCAGACCACAGGGCAAGTGCTTTAATTACTTTATACTTCCGTGAGAGATATGGCACTAAATGCAAAGTTTTAAATCCAGTAGCTCTGTCAGTATGCAGCAAAGTCCTGCAGCAATAAAACATGGTTGTAAATAATGACTCAGTATCACAATTCACACTCACGTGTCAGTAATCCCAGACGCTAAAAGTTCATGCAGAAGAGGAAGTTCTGCAGCGCTTGGTGACAGTTACATTGTTTTGATGGGACAAACGTGACCACTGTACGTGCCACAATCAACACAACCTTTGTTTTTGTAAGTTTTTCATCAGCTTTTAAAGGCCTCCTGCAGACATGTGCTGCAAATTAACACTTTGCTATAAACAGGCCACTGAGTGGAGTGCATCTGTGATCCGTACATGCTTAAATATTGAGGCATTAATGTAACCGTGTGTCCATGTTAAAACAAATAGATGACTAATTAAAAAGTTGTGGCAATGGAAAAGTAAAAACACACATTTCATACAACTAGTTCTTACATCCAGATGTGAAATTTACAAAGTTTACACAATATTTATGTGGCTCTTTTTTTTTTTTTTTTTTTTTTTTTTTAAATAAAATTAAATTTTCAGAACTGACAAAGTTCACACAGTGGGCGACATTCAACAATCAGCCACAGTCTGCAGACTGTGAACAATACAAGCTTGTCTGCGCCGATACGAGCGCTGCAGGCAGGAGCATTGGCCGACACGTGCCACTCAGTTATTCAATGTGGAGAGAACAACAGGTCTGCCACGTGAGCTGCTCACGTTACGCTGATTGGCCCATAGGCGACCAATGAGAAAAAATCCTAGTGGCCGGTCCGTATACAGCCAATAAGAAAAATCCCAACTCGCAGTGGGCGTGGCCACGGGAGTGGACCTGACCTGACTTGCTGTGTAAGAGCCATGTCAGCGCATGTATGCAAATTCTGCGGGCAGCGGCTTCGCCCCTGAAACCGAGATGTGTTTATTTTGGTATTTCTCTTGTTTTGGCTGAAAGACGCCACTAGTCGTGGCAGAAACACACTCATTAGCGGAGGAAGAGAACCGAGGGTTATTATTATTATCATTATTATTATTATTATTATTATTATTATTATTATTATTATTAAGAGCGGAAGATTTTAAAAAGTCTATCGCACACGGCATCTTTCCTCCATTCAGCCAGACATGCCGGACTGTTCAGACTCTGAAGGGTCTGTGTCTTCCGGATACCCGCTTCCGCTCCTGTCATCTGACGGTAGATCGCAGGAAGGACTCGCTGTTTAAGTCAGAGATGCTTGTCGCCGTCACTTTTAATTGACAGAGTTTTCCAGAACTTTTAATGTGGAGATCAAAATCAGACTATCATCCTGTATTGTTGTGGCCGTTTGTAATCCCCCAGAGTTGTCTCCTAGTTGTGTTTTTGTTCGCTTTTTTATGTAGGCCATTTGAAATTAAAATCGCCCTTTATATTATTTTTATTTAGTTCTTCATCCTGCTCTAGGTCTACATCCAGGCTAATTTGAATGTACGTTTTATGTTTGAGCCTGTGTAGCATGAAGGGATTAGGCTACACATTTTTGGTGTCAGATTTTTTTTCTTGTAACCCTGTGTTTTAGAATGTAAAATTAATTGCCTTGAAATACCTTGAAGCATACGTTTTTCTTCTCTGGCTTTGTGTGCAAATCTAACCAAAATTTAAGCATGTAAAAAAGCAATGACAGAGTGTCAGGGGTTTCCAAAAACTGCCAAAAGGATATAAAGAAAAGGCACTTCAACAGCCTGAAACAAATCTCTCATTGTTCTACCAAACAGTCTATCATCAGCTGTGAATATGTCAGTTTCTCAGAATGTGTTGCCTATTATGGAAACATTGCCTACATGCAAAAAGTTCCATCTGATACTGCAAACTTTATAAGTTGACTTTCAGACAATAACAATACAACTCAGACAGCTTCTTTATTTCTCTCTGACAGCATGTATGGCCACACCATTTGTCTACCTCAGATGTGTCCTTTCATGTGTTATGTGGGGCAATTTATTGAGCCTATTTCCCTTCATGGAACTGAGATAATGCAGTGAACTGGGTACTAAAAGCTGCAGAATAACATTATTTCAAATAATTTTTAAGTGGTTGTGTCATGTAATAAACCAAACAATATACCTTACACTTTCTTACCCAAAATAAAATAAAAAGAACAAAAACAAAAGAACAAGAATGTAAGCCTCAGTCACAGGCTAATGTTTTATCATTAGCTGTGACATGTTACACAGTACTTAGCCTTATATTGGCCTATAGGAGCATGAAACTTTTCAGTAGGCCTAACTGAATAATGTGGTCTTAAGACACTAAATGTGGCCATAATTTATGTAATTTAACTTTTCTATGTTTGAAATAAATTTATATCCATCCATAATTTTTAGTAAAATTGGTAGTATAACCAGCCTATAATAATTTTGAGCTGCAACAGATCAACGGAATAATCAATAAATGAACAAATTAATCGCCAGCTATTTTGATAATGGATTAACTGTTTAAGTCATTTTTAAGATAACATAAGTCAAAAGAATTGCTGGTTTAGCCTCTTAAACATGAAGATTTAGTGCTTTTCTGCATCATTCATGAGAATAAATAACGAGTCTTTGTGTTTCCGGCTGTTGTTTGGACAGAAGCGCCATTCTGATGACGTCACATTGGGCTATGGGAAATTTCGATGCGCATTTTTAGCACTTTTTTTGACATTTCATGGAATAAATGATAACTCCATTAATCGTAAAATAATCGGCAGATTATTTGATAATGAAAACAATCGTTGGTTGCGGCGCTATTGTAGTTTAAGTATAATTTAACTGTGTAAACAATGTTTCCGTAAACAATTCAGGTTCTGGACTTTTTCCAGATTTGCCTGCAGTTGCTAGGGGAAGTGACGTCAGGGCCGAATGACAGCTTTCACGGTAGAGGAAAGATCCGACAGTGGAGAGAAGCTACTTACGACTATGGTGAAGGCGACTGACAAAATCCGTCTCCATCCTTCTGTTTTTTGGCAATAATGACCCCCAAAATACGGAGAACATAAACTACGGGTTGCACACTATCGGAATATATCGATATTATCGGTCTTCGTCATTCGGAAGGATAAAAAAGGAATGGTGAAATTTGTATTGTTACAGAAGGAACTGGGATTCTGGGGGACGGGGGAGTGTGTTTAAGGGGGCTGTAAACCAGTTAAAGACGGTGGAATAATTGTCGAAATAGCGTAAACAAAAGGTTTAAAGTTAGATATTTCAGAACAAGCAACGTTAATTGCGAACGTATCTACGAAGCGACAAAGGTAAAGACAGCTAACAGCGAAATGGAGCTGAGAGTCGGGAACCGATACAGACTGGGCAGAAAAATCGGAAGTGGATCTTTCGGGGACATCTATTTAGGTAAGAAACATTTGTTTTCTTTACTGTGCTCGTACATTCACCAAGCACATTTTGTGTCGTTGTTCCCCATCCTTTAAAAGCAACATCTTAAAACATTTCTGAGTGTAAATTACATTAGCGTGCGTCCATTTCATGTCTGTGTTGCCCTCAGTTCACGTCAGAGAGCCAGTTGTTACTTTTTCCTGACATTAACATTAATGTTATCACTGTTTGGTTAAATTAAGTAACGTTATTGTAAGCTGTCTTACCGAAATGACCAAACAAGGCGATGTGAGTAAAAATAACGTTACCTTGGAAGATTTGTGACATGTCAGGCATTGACGTTACAGAAAATCCAGGTGATACAACCATTATGTTAAACTGAAATTGTCACACAAACTCCGTGGAAACTTTGATTTTTTCTGCTGTCTTGGATTAAGCAGAACAACGTTGAATGTGTAGCTAGAGCTTCAGCAAATTGTAGTTTTTTAGAGACAATGTTCGGGTCGACTGAGACACTAAACAGCGACCATGGATGAACAAAATACACTTCCACTAAAACATTAAATTTCGCAGGCACATGTTGTTTTGTTGTTTTGTTTTGCGGACGCACTCACAGATTAATATAACACGACGGTTGGTCTTTTAACCGGCGAAATAGGTGGGCAGCTAAATGAATATGTAGCTTAAGCTAGCTTGATCCCTGCTATCTATCAGCTAAGGACAGTAGCTGTGAGCTAAAGCTAGGCTAGGCTAGGCTAGGTCCTGCCCTGTCCTGGTATAACGTTACCTAATGATACCACAACCCAACCTACCACTCCTTTTCAGTCTGACACGGTTTCTTCTCTTAGTTTCTGACAACTATTAACACTGACTTGCTGATGAGTAGGCGAGTTGTCATGTGAAAATGTTTGTGATCACCTAAACCCTGGGCACACTGGATTTTCCAGTTGGGAGACAATTAGTAAGCTCTCAGGCAAAAGAGCCTTTGATTTACAAGCTTTGGAAACCAGTCAGCTGATTGTTATTGACGAAAGTCATTTTAATCTTTCCATGTCATGGTTAGTGGGAGGAGGTGACTTATCATCACAGGGCCTGTAATGTAGTGCCTAAATATTAACAAGACTTTACTGTTCTTGATTAAGGCATATCATTTACTGAGTTTCCACTGTACAGTGATCACAGAGAAAAGAATCTAAGAGTCTGTCCCACAGTACTACTGGCTTTCGTCACAGTGCATGCACCCAGCACAAAAGATGTAAACAATAAAGAAGAATAAAATATTTTTTGTTGTTGGATAATATTGGTTGCATATAGACACTTGAAAAGCCTGTCCTGTCTGAAATGTTCCCACTGTGCCACTAACTAGGCTTGGGTCAGTGTATGGGCTTAAGTCGGTTAAATATTATGCAACTTAGCTAAACCAGCATTTGTCATCATGTGAGATTCTGGCAACCTGAAAGCGTACATCATCAGCAACATGTACCAACAGCCCGATGGCATGCATCAGTCAAACTGGTATTATTTTTATAACAAGGAACATGACAACCGGATTACCAGAATGTTTGGTTCGGCTCTAAATGAACTGAATGATAGCCAGATTGTGCACGCTATTCAGTTTAGAGCTCAGGCTGCTGTTATCAGGGCCATGTTGTTATTCGCCTGAAGCTTAACTTTAGCTATTAGCGTCAGGAGGAAGAGTGTTTTCTGTCATTAACTGCAGTTCATACAATCATTACCTCTGCACAGTACTGAATGTGGAAGTTCCAGAAATGTTACAAAGCTTAAAAATGTCGTGTCTGTGTTCATAAAATAAACTGGAGGTCTGTTAATGTGTCACACAGCAGCAGGTGAGACATTAGCTTAGCTATTAGCATCAGGAGGAAGAGTTTTTTTTTTTTAACATTAATTACGGCAGGTTTAATCTTCATTTCTGCATGGTATTAGTTGTGGAAGTTCCAGAAACGTTGAAGACCTTACGATGTTGTGTCTGTGTTCGTTACATGATTCTGTGGTGTAAGTTAATGTTGTAAAGTTTGTTGTACAGCTCCACAGTACACACACACAGCCACAGTTGTTTGGGTCTCAATGCTGATTGGCTGTTGCTACACACTTTGTCACTCAGTTCAGTTAGTGGAGACGTGCGACACCTAGTGGTGAAAGTACAGCGTACCGGCCCGGTCTGATATTTGGCTTAATATCAAACCGGTTTAGAAATTTTCACTCCAGTCCAACTCTAGCTATAACATTTGGCTCAGTAACGGAAAAAGAAACCCATAGCTAGCATAAGACGCTATGAGTGTATGATAACAGACTGTAACAGCTGGACACAACTGCCAGTGAAAACATACTTAGGGCAAATTGGTTGGTTGGTCATTGGCATGTTAGTCCGATCTGGTTTGAGCCTTTTTTTTTTCTTTTTTTTTTAAAATGTTCAAGCATTTTGGAAGTAATGGTTCTTTAACAGAAATAGGTCATCCAGGCAGCCTGCACAAAGTGGAACATAGTTGCTGTGCATCATACCAGTTGAAATGTTGGAGACCACGACATAACAAATTTTGCAGATTTTTAATGTTAATAACACACTAGATGATAGGGCTGTGCTTAAAAAAATGAAATGGCAATATATCGCAGTATTTACGTTCGTAATATCTACATGGTATTGCCAAATGCAGCCCTAAAGTTCGTGACACAAAAGAACAATGAGTAATTTTCCAATACTGTTCAAATAAATTGGAAAGGACATTTAGAATTAAATAGTTTTGATTCAGTTTGTCTGCTGAATTATCAATATAATGTGCAGCAACTTGTATTTCAGTTCTGTTTCTGTATTGCAATGTATCGTGATGCAATAGTATCGTGACCCATGTATTGTGATGCGTATGGTATCTCGAGGTCTGTGTAAATACCCAGCCCCACCAGACAAAGGTTATGTTAAGGGACCGTACACTTGAGTGGTGATTTCAGGGCAGTGGGAGAGCACAGAAATTTGTTTGAGTAGACAGGACACAAGAACAAAACAAAAATGGTTATGGTCTGTTGTCATCTTCACTTTGATATGTTGTGCACTGAAAAACAAAAAAATTAAAAAATGTGGACAAATTATTGAAGAATTAAAACCACTTTTGGGCCTTTGAGAAAAGCGAGAGCGCTGTGGTCGCTCAAACTAGTATCACTTGTTCAATGTCAGAGTCAGCTTCAACAGTTGAAATTGTCACCTCACAGTGAAACATGACAGCCCTCTGCCTGTCTTGCCCGTCAGTCACATCATGGCAGTATATCATGGAGGTCCAAAACCATCTGTACAGTTAGATAACAGTGTTTTATAATTTTGATGAACTGAAAATCAAAATATGTATGTTTGTCCTTTTCTAGGTACAGATATTTCGGTGGGTGAGGAGGTTGCGATTAAGTTGGAATGTGTGAAAACCAAACACCCCCAACTCCATATTGAGAGCAAGATCTACAAGATGATGCAAGGAGGAGGTGACGTATTGATTCAAGTTCACGTTTCATTGGACCTTTCTCCATCTCAGCGATAGTTGGCTCAGTTCCTGTCTCCTCACCATTTCCCCTTTTTCTATTTCTCTCACTTATTTAGTAGTCTCCTTATACATAGTCACATGATAATTATCTGATTTTTTGTAACCTTATTTATCGTTACTTCTCTCTTCTTTGAACTCACCACTATCTCTGTGTAAATGCGATGCATATTTGGCAAGTGATTCATATAAGTCATCAGTGTCCGAAATGAAATTTTTACTTCTCACTGCTGGTCCAGGTAAATAACAAAATTCCGCCGGCCAAGCAAACTTTTTACCAGACATAATGCATGCATATTGGGTATGATTTGAGTAAAGGCTGCAGTAAACTAATACAGCTTTAAAATTACTACAGAGATACTTCAGGACTAATTATATAAGAATATTAAGTTTGCTCAGAAAAAGTGTGTTTTTAAACATAATTTCCTATGTATAAATTTTAATAATTTTTTTTCACAGTTAATTTTATAGTGGGAAAAAAATTAATGATCAGTGTAGGCCTCTGTATTGCAACAAAGGGAAAGTGGACACAAGACATTTGTAGTATTATTCATGGATCTCTGTAGAAGTTTGAATGTTAAAGAATGACATTCATCACTGCGATAGTGAACTACAATAGGAATAGTAGTTCATCTTTTTGTACTGTTGCATTACAGTGCAGTTCATTTACTTCCTGTAACCCTAAATAAAAGGAGTAGGACAGAATAAAGTAATTGTGCAGAATGCAAAAATTGCTATTAGCCAAAGTTGCAGTAGATAACTTCTGCAAACAACTAGCAAGCTAACGTTAGCTGTAGCATGAGACTCATCGGGAAGCAAATCTGCTGCAGCCGTTTGTGTCGGCTAGGCATGGGCTGGTTACCGGTTTCAAGGTATACCGCGGTATGAAAAAGTCAAGGTTTCAAAACCACTAAAATTTTCTGTCATACCGTTCCTGCGGTATGAGCGTTTTTTTTTTTTTTTTTTTAATGTGACGTCATGTCAGGGAGAAAGTAGAGGTCCCAACATGCAAAACGTGCTTGAGGACAGTGGCAGCCCGAGGAGGCAATACATCAAATATCATAGCGCATCTACAGGAGCACCACCCATCGCTGTATGCTGAATTCAAAGTAATGTTAATGCCGTCTTGAAATGAACGAGCGTATTAGCATCTGACATTAGTGAAATGAGCTTGTTGCCGAGGCAGATATG
>JAPQLA010000014.1:22655921-22668439 GCA_029822935.1 Naso vlamingii
GCTAGCACTTCCCATTGACTACCAGTATTTGAGCTAAGCTAATTAGCGGTGGGTGAGCTCTGCCCATCTCTTCATTGTTACTGAACGCACAGTCCAAAGAATGGTATCTGTCCTCTTGTCTGTAACTCAGGAGGGAGGCAGATATCAAAAAGAAAATAAAGATCTTACCTTTGTCTGTATGGAGTCTGTTTCTAGCTACTTCACAAGGTGATTGGCTAAAAGTCTCTGATTACTAAAGGGTGATGCTCATGGAATTCATGATTTACTGAAGACTGCGTAGTGCTTAACACAGGACTGCAGAGCTGCAGTAGGAAGTCTTGATTCTCACCAGACAGTTCACGAACCTCGTGTTTCTTGTTAGAGAAACTATTTTGCTATTCACCCAGTTTTCTCCAGTTCTGTGGTTGGTGTAGGATGTGGGTTCTGACTGGGTTCTGACATATTGGGCCTTCTCTCTCCCTTCCCCCAACCTCAGAATAGCATTCCCTACGAGCATCACGCCAAGTAGACGCTCGCCACGTCCTTGTGTGACGGCGGCAACACTGGGTGAGTTCCATCCCTAAAACACCAGGGATGCATGGGTCTAAACTCCAGTTCTACACTGGGTTGCCTCATAGTCTTGTGTTCAATCCTGGTTCCAGCATGTTTCTCCTCCAGCCTCTTGTCTGTCATTTTATGTCAATTCAAAAGTAGCTCTGCCTGAAATCAGGGCTGAACACAGCAGATGCTCAGTCTTTCACCAGTAAACTGGAAAACCAGTGTATGAGTGAGACTTAGCTTCAACGGCCAGTTATTGATGTCATAGTACTCAGTACCATCAGGCTATTAGGTAAAACATCTACCTAGCTGTCTGACATCATAGCTGTGTCGTACAAGGCTAAGTCCTTAGGCCTTGTTCAGATTGCCAGCCCAAATCGGATTTTTGGCTTATATAGATTGAATCCAGATTGATTACAGGAAGTCTGGGCAGCAAAAAAACCACATGAAATCCGATTTTTGCAAATCAGGTCCAAACCACATGGCGAGGTGGTTTGAAATGCGATTCAAATCTGATTTGTATAGATGCGTCTTCAGTTTAGACGCTCTGCTCGTTCAAATTGGATATCAGAGTGCCTTTTGCATCATCTCATGGATACTGGGCACCTGAATTGAGGGTCTTGACAGAGAAGACGAGGTGCTCGTCGGCTACAGAGCCTGACAAATGTCCCACTGCACATTCGAAAATCTACACACCACCTCTCATGATCAGATGTCTCAGAATGCTGAGGTCAGACTACAAGATGTTTTTGTCTGTTAAAATGTTCACTTTGTCTGATTAGGCGATTAAAGAGTCATACATTTTTGCCGTGTTATTGGCGAGACACAAGGCAGGCTACATGTTGCTCCCTGATGAGTCATTGTTTGCAGTTAACGATGTGCGTGACGTCACTGGCAAGAAGCGCTTGCCACTGACTACTACCACTGAAAAGCCGTCACGGGAGGTAGACAAAAAAAATTTGACATGCTAGTCTTTCTGTCGTGAGGTCACGAGGCGTCCTAAATGCGGCATTGGTTGTCGTGCGTTATGACACACTACAGAAGATGAAACAATTGGCTGTCACGCTCGATGCTCATTGATAGTTTCTGAGCCTACTGGCCGCCCTAAATCTTCTGGGTGGGGCTTTTATCGGGCTAATACGATGTTGTCTGACCTCAGTAGAAGACATGTTCCCACCAGTTACTGCTCTGTGTACAGGCCCAAACTTCACGCTACACGGTGAAGCCCACCATGACTGCAGCACGGAACATCGTAACAACTCGCTGAGTCTGTCTGGTGTGGAGGAGTTCAGCGCTGGGACTCGACAGCGCAAGCGTTTGGATAGCAAGATGATCTTTTTACATTTTGCCATTCATCGTACTTCATGTTGTAAAGCTGCTCACCAGCACACATACTGACGCCTACGTCGTTTCCACAGTAACCCATGCAGACAGGTTGGTACAGGGCGGTGACGTCCGAACACAACAAATCCGATCCGCTCACTTACAAATGACAGTGTGGACAGTCTGCGTTAAAATTCAGATTTGAGAAACCAAACTTGATTTGCCTGCAGTCTGAACAAGGCCTTATTGAACAGTCAGTATTTTCTGAGCAGGAGGGTGCAGCCTTCTGAGAACTGAAGTGGACGATGCATCATAGTGTATCAGAGACAACAGTGTAACCCCCTAATTGCCTACTCAGGGTTGACGTAATTCCCCCTTAATCAGCTCTGTGCCTGTGGCTTGTTGCTTCCACTGTTGGCTTGGTGCCTGTGGCTACGTTGATCAGAGGGCAGGCCTTACAGCTACAGCATCCAAAATAATTCACCTGCCTATACCCCCCGCCCCACCCCCACCCCCCATCCCCATCCCCAGTCCCACCCCCATCCCCAGTCCTGCTTGGTGCAGTCTGGTGTGATGACACCTGCTGTTTCTGCTTCCAAATGTTTTTTAAACACTTGCATGATATAAAGCTGCTTGCTTGCAAGTCAGCATTCAGCTTTCCTCATGGCTGTGGCTGAAAGCATGTTATCAGTTGTTCTCAAAGTGCTTTTTGGAAGGAAAAAAATAAACAGTCCAAAATCAGTCTGTGTTCTGTGTGTTTGCAGTGTTTCCTCACAGAGGGAAAAGTCCTGATAACTGCATGTTCTGTAGGTTTGCTGCCAGAATGTAGCACTGCTAATAAACCTACACTTAGTTACTAGGAGAAAGAGAAGCAATTAATTTGTCCCCCTCAGTTTGCGGAAACCTTAGAAGTAAGAGATAACGCCCAACGAGGTGTCCGTTATCAGGAGTGAATGGATGACGGGGAGGTGTGGAGGCTGTTCATTTCTGATTATGGACACCATGGAGGGCATTATCCTGCTTATACCATGGTCACTTACAGGGGTGGGACGATTAGATAATTTCATGTCACGATCATTGTGGCCAGAATAATTGTGATATGCAATATTATCGTGATAATTTTTTAAAAAAATCTGATTTAAAACAGTCGAAGTAGAATTTTTCTTAAAAATATGCAAAAAAAAATCTAAACACAGATATATTAGGAAAACATAAAAAAGAGGAATGGCAATCATGTAATCACTTTACCTCACAGCCTTTATTGAATCACGTTCATAGAGGACACATCGTGATTTAAAAATAATAATAATAATAATAATAATAAAAATAATATGATCATTCTAAGAAATCCCTGTATAAATAAAGGATTAATTTTTTAAAAATGTCTGAGTAAGTCTACTCTGTTCATTGTAGCACTGACTATTCAGTATTCACCAGCATGAAAAGTTAATTCACGATTATGACAATTATGCAATTAATTGAAATTCAGCATGATTAATTATTGTGAGTATTTTTATTGCGATTAATAATAAAAAGACAATTGTCCCATCCCTTGTCACTTACACATCACATTTGTATCATGAGCTGCAGCCTGAAGTTACGTTACAGGGTCAACTTTTTTTTTTTCCTTCCTTTGTTACTCTCTGTTCGGCTTACCCTCTCCTCTTCATGCTGTGTATTCCCACAGTAAGCGCACATCCAGTTCTTCTGGTTGTGTGCTCGAAGCGTGTGGAAACAGGTTAAATCCTGTGACTGTGGACTTCATCATTTTTCGGCACAGTGTGGCCTGTATAGCACTGTAGAGTAGTCTGACACACAGGGTTTCTGTCTTGTAACAGTTCAAAGTGTCAGTGTGACAAATGCTTTGTTCATGTGTGAGAGAGGAAAAAAAGGCAGAATTCATCTTCAAGTTTAAACTTGTTGAAACATTCAGACCTCTTGTTGCTTCATTCGACAACAAATGCAAAATTCACTTTATTTATCCTGGATTCTCCCTCGTCTAAGAGCGGGCACAAAGAGAAAAGAGAGAGCGAGCTCTGTTTGGGTCTCCTGGCTCTCAGCAGCTGCCTCAGCGTCGCAGTGTTGCTGCTCTCAGTCTCGCCTCTGTCTCACTCGTCAGTCAGGTACTTGCGCGGTGCACTGTGTTTTTTGCGGGTCAGTTTGGTTACGGGTTGTTGATTAGTGCATATTTTAACAGGTCAGGCGGGTTTGCTCTTGTTATGGATTGAGTGGGTGCGAGTATTAAACCTGACTTATGCATCCTTAGCGACTGCTAACCTTACACTCACTTAATTCAGTAGGCGCTGGCTGGATTTTGTGGTCAGGCATCTCAAGTGTTTCTGTTATGTGCCTTCAGGCGGGGGCTGCACTGCCGCCCTTCTGAGTTCTGCCTTTTTTTTGTTCTGTCAACCAAGGATGGGCATTTGAAGAAATTTCCTTGATTGATCATTGGAAAAAAACTAATGATCTGTTATCGATTTAGCCATTCATTTTTTATATTAAAAAGTGCCTGACAGAAAATGCAAAGTACATTGTATTTTTCCTCAATTAAATCTTTATTTCAACAGGAGTTTATAGTCTTACAACATTCCCCTTAGACAAGTCAGTTAAAGTTCAACAGTTTAATTTCAACAAAAAAAAAAGAGATGTAACGCACGTAAAGCTACAGTGCACTTTAACACAATTGAGCCTCTTAGAAACATTTCCAAAAACAATCATATCAAACAGTAATACCCAAGATTTTTATGGTCCCCCTGCCAAACCTCTTCATGTTACGTCTGCGGCAGCCATGACAGCAGCTCGTAGGCAGCTGAGGAACATTATTACTGTTACTCTAATTTCCTAAAAGCAGCATCGCCCCCCTTTGGTCAGATGTGTCATTGCTGCCACACAGTGAAATTCATTGCAGCGCTTCAAGACTCACACTTCACAACACAGCCTGTATTTTTGTTATGTTAAACTTGTTCAATAGAAATTTCACATCATCAACAAAATTCTTTATCAGTTATTGATCATCGGTTAATTATGCCCATCCCTGCTGTCATTATTAGAAAAATAGATTTTTGACGTTTGTAAATTGATTCAGAATCGTCCATGTCTGCGTCGGGATGCTGGTGTGTTCAGGGCAGCGACCGGCCCCGAGACATCCGGACTCTGGAGGGCTGGTTTTGTGTCTCTTGTAATGTCTCTGATCTGTTATGTGGATGTCCTTCCACAAGTGGGACTCTTCGGTTAATTTTACGATACTGACATTAAAAGACATCACATTCAACTTCTTTTTTTATTTTTAAGAGAAGAACATAGATCTTTTTTTTCCCCTGTCTGACTTGACTGCACTGCACTCTGCATAATCACCACGAGATATTCCTTAAAAATGAAGACTTTTGTCAGTGTTGTCATTTCATTGACGTACATCTGAACATAGTGGTTTGTGAGACACTGGGGGGAATCCAAGGCAGAGCGTAGGACCTAGAAAATACTGGTTTGTTAGAGGTTCAGGTGACAGGAAGTAATAGTGCACAAAATATTCGAATCTCCCATTATTTCCGAATCTAAGCTGTGTGATTCCTGGATTGAATCGATCTCATGAGAATAGATTCTCCGCTCCGCCCCCACACGCTGTTGAAAATACATATGATAAAGGGTCACTCAAGCACATGGAAGCAAGTAAATCAGCTACACATACAAAAAAAATACAGTTTCTTTTCCCACCTCAGCGTTGGGACTTACGTTTAACTTCTTTACACAGCACCTTACGTACATAGTTTCTGTAGTTGTCAAGCGGTCATGCTACGACGCACACGATGAGGCTTTAGACAAGGTGACACTTCAGATATGATGAGAGAAAGGAGACTTCACCAGCTGGACATTGGCGGAGGATTAATTTTTAAAGCAGAATGCAAAAGCACTGAATAAACAATATGTGGGAGTGTAATAGAGAACTTGACAGCTTCAATCAAGTTTCTTAGCTCACCTGTAACATTAACATCAGCCCATAGCCGTTCATTTAGCGTTACGTCAGCAGCTCCATTCTTCTTCCATTACTTTGACAGATGGCATGAAATTCTCTGATTTAAAATTGATCTGCTGTCAACAAATGCTGAAAATGACGGTTGATCAACAGTCAACTCGTTAGCTACTGAAAAGCTGTATTTCCTGTGACCAGCCTCCTTCAAAATAAACTTCAACTCTCATTTCACAAGGCAAATTTAATGTTTAGCTGCAGCTGTGACCCATTTGTCCTAGATTTGCCTTTGTGTGTTATTTCAATTAGTTGTTAAAACTTTTTTTTTAAATAAAAAAATTACAATGTTAATGTTCATGTTACAGACTTTATGCTGCTTTCATGCCATGTTTTGCTACAGTAGATCCTGAAATCCCTCTCTGTAGAGAATCGATTTTAGATTCTTTAATCAAGATTCATTTGGAATCGAGAATTGATTCAGAATTGGATAGCGGCCCGAGGATTCAGACTCGGATCAGATCGTGGCTCAGCTGGATTGGAGCGCCCCTAACAGGAAGCTCCGGGCGATGGATTGCTAACATCCTGCAGGAGAAAAGAGAGAAAAACTTGAGCTGACGTTCAGAAAGCATCTTAAACAAAGGCAGCAATGGAGAGGAGGAACAAACACAGTGACAAATAATTCTTTAAAACATATTTGGATGGGTTAATATTGTTTTTATTTTATTGTTTTATATTGTGATGGAAAAGAACAGGTGATTTTTTTCTCTGAGCCATGTTTGGACTAGACGACTTTAATGTATTTGGGATTTATGTTAAACAGGTTTTTTTGTTGTTTTTTTAAACCATAAACAGGTCAAGTTTTATGGTACATTTATTTGTTGTTGCACAAGGAAATGTAAGTTATAGTCCCTTAGTGGTACACATGAAAACTATTTTTCAGGAAGGAGTGCGGCGGATGAGTTAAAGATCTCAGCGTAAAGAAACAAGCTCTCTCATAGTGTGGTGGTATGCCAGCAGGTAGTTGTGTATCTCTTGCCGAACTGCAGCGAGGTGAACACCCCCCCCTTTTTTTCCCAAATCTTTTATTTGCTTTCCATATTAAAGTGTGTATGATGGCTTCATTAATGCCTTTGTGCGTCTGCCAGTCTGAGAGAATGTGGCCGTGGTTGTTTGCTGTGCTGTCTGAGCGGTTGCACCATCGCCGGCTGTAACTCACCACATCATGCGCCTGCAGTTGCTTCACAGCTCTGCCACTAATCATTACACTCCCTGACATTTATCCAGTTTTATTATTTCATACATTTTTGTACATTCCCTGCCTGATGCTGTTGAAAGCTTATTCCTTTCAGAAAAAGCAGTATTGAAACATGTTATTCTTTGAAATGGTTAGACTGTGGTTGAATATTGACAAATATTGTCGTAAGCCTAATGCTGCCCTCACATGGAATCAGACAGATGGTGGGAGACACTTCGTGAAACACGGGAAAAACAAAGTCCGACAGAAAGGAAGGACTGCCAAAAAAACCCAAAAACTAAAACAAAAAAACCACCCATGACGATGTGTTGCTGTGGTGATGTCGTATTCACAAAGAATGAAATATATTTAATGAAATTATCTTGGGACTACCGTTTTATGTGACTTATCTTATTATACATGTAGCTTTAAAATGCAGCTTTTTATTATTTTTCTACTGCAAACAATTGTCAGACTTTTCGTTTGACATCTCAGTAGGTTTGCAAGCTGTGGTAAATATTACTCCAGGTATTACGCTGGATTCCAGAAAACTGGGAACTGGGACTTCCTACTTGTGAGGTTGGGGTAGATCGATTTGTTCTGACTTCACAATAAGAACTCCGACTTCAGGGGGCGTTCCGTTGGAGGTGTGAAACGGACCTTCCAGTTTTCTGAAATGCAGCTGAGGTCGGACCTCATAAGCTCCATGTGGGGTATGACTGACTTCCCACTTGTCTGAGACGCAGCTTCATCGCGCCAAAATAATCGGCTTCTCACTGTCGATCAGTCGTGTTTTCTCCTTGCGTGAGGCATTTGAGGATTAACGTAACATGCGGTTGTAAATTCTTTTGTAAATTTGGAGGACAACAAAAAGTTAAAATACAGTATTTTAACTTTGGATGGCAATGTCGCTTGCTGTTGCTGTTGCCGGCATTTTCTGCCGGCCTCATCAGATTTTACTGTCCTGCTCTCATCCACTTAAATAACATCCAGTTTGCTGTCTGCCTGATTCCACGTGAACGCAGCATAAAAATGTCAAGATAAATCACTGCTGCTGTTACTTCAAACTGTGCAGTTGCTGTTATCTTTCAGGGGCAGATATGATTGTTGTTCTTTCAGCTAACTTTTAACCTTTGATATGCACTGTAGACATTTTTAAAGATTCCATGTACTTGTTTATCCAGAAGCAGTGACCGTCCAGCGAAGCATTTACCAAATCCTGATGAGTCCATTGATGTAGAAGGTATGTGAGGTTCCTGGTTTGACCCTCTTGCTTCCTGTCCTGTGTTGCCTTTAGATGGTGTCTGGTGTGCCGCCCGCTGGTCTTCATCTTCTAGCTCCTCGATGAGCCCCCACAATGCAACTCGGCGGACCAAGCCCTGAAGCAATCTGAAATACTAATACTACAACCACCACTATTAATTACTACTACAGCTACCATCGGAAGCCAGCTTCTAACTCAGCACAAACTGCTTTCTGAATGACTGCTCACAGCACTGCAGCCTACTTCAGAATCTTGTATGATCCCCCTCTCTCTCTCTCTCTCTCTCTCTCTCTCTCTCTCTCTCTCTCTCTCTCTCCCTCTCCCTCTCTCTCTCTCTATCTTTCTCTTTTTCTCTCTTTCTCTCTCTCTTTCTGTGTGTTGGTCCGGCCTCCCCAAACTTTACAGGGTGTCAGACCTCAGGACTATTTCTGTCCACTTTTTCAGGAGACATTTGCACAACCCCTCACCCCACAAAAAAACAAAAATACAAAAAACAAAAACAAAAAAACAACCACAAAAAAAAAAACCAACAACAACAACCCCCCACCCACCACCACCACCAGATTCTGAATAGGCAGTGCATTGTCAGGGCAAACATGACAACCCAGCAGTCTTTTCTAGGACACCGACTGACTGATGAAACAACAGTTAATGCCACCGGCTCCTCTTTCTCTTTGGAAACTTTTGCCATCGATGACCCAACATTTCCACTGTCACTGTCTGCTAGTTTATACATGATCAATAAAACAGCTTTTAGCTTTTTTTTTCCCCCCTTTTGTTTGTTTTGCAGTAAAGGTGTATGAGGCTGAACCAGCAGCTCTTCATTGTATATATCTGTGTGTGGGTAATTTTTGGGGTGTGATGCTTTTCATTGGTATTTGCAGTTCTCATTTCCTCCTCCACCAGCTGCTTTTCCTGTTTTTAATATTCACCGCCACCGATAGCTCTCTTCAGTAACTCTATATCCATTTGTATTAAATAAAAAGAAACTACTTCTTTGCATGTTTTAGAGGTGAGCCTTCAGATTCAGGTGTGGAGGCGTCAGTGCTAGTTGAACTCTTGAACGTACCAAAACGATGCTTTGGTATCTTGGACGGAGGAGGTCGTGTATTCACTCATTAGTTGTTCTGTCTGTTCACCTCCGGGCTCTGGTGTGCTGTCCAAAAAGCCCCGTTCTCTTTCTGGTGTTCTGTACAAAAGTGCACTTTACGAGGGAGGCGAGGACATCTTGACGTTTGTTACCAGAGGCCCATTTACTGTGTACAGATCAACATTCTCATTTTTCTTATTTGTATTATTTTGAAGCTGTGAATTACTTGTAATATTGGTGTGTAAATGTTTTCTCATGTTTTGTTTTCACTGACCTGTAGGGCTGGGTCTGAACATGACTTCTAAGCTTGGTCCGCGAACCTCGCTGCTGCAAGTTTGGGCCGCCATATGTGTAGTAGTCTCCCACCAGTCTGCCCCTTCAGAGCCATGTTTATCACACCAAGTAGTGATGTGGGCACACTGAATGTAAAAAACATTTTGTATGACATACTCTGCTGTCACACCTACTGCTCTTACCATGAAACGTTCAGCGATCCTGCACCAACGTTGCAGACAAACTGCAATGTTGTCATGGACACAGGAAATGCTCTTTTTGAATCCTCCGTCATTGAACTGATTCGGTGTGCCGAGGAAAGCCGACCATGTTTTTACAGGCTTTTCCGGCAGCAGCAGTGTTCTGGGGTTTTTATATTTAACTTCTCTGACACTTCTGGCTGTGATGAATAACTACCACGCCTGTTCTAAGTCACTGCTCATTCTCTTTAAATAATTTTTAATTTTGACCCTTGACCTCTTTGGTCAGCCGCTCTACACCTATTGAATTATGTTAGCGACCAGATCAGCAAGACTTACTTTCTCACATTTATATTTGCCACTGTATTTGTGTACTTAAACTGTAAATAAATGAACTACTTGTACCTTCTTGTGTCATTATTTCATTTGTGTGATTCTGTACACTTTGTACCTCAGTTGAGCTCTGTGACCACAAGGTGGTGCTGCAGGGAAGTTTTTATCAAATGCAAGGAAAAGATCTTGGGCCTCTTAAACTGTCCCACTCTGCCACAGGGTGAGCTCTGTTTTGTACACAGCTGAATGAGACGCATTAATTAAGTTGTTTGATTATCATTATTAAAATGGGCTCTTCTCACATACCAATCAAGAACAGTGAAAGTATGAAAATCAATTAGCTTTTAAGCAGCTGATACTGATCGGGTTTGTTCAGGTCAGTGCTTCATTTTAAGGATATCAGGGTTGCACTCTAACATTACTACATGCAGTGTTGGGAGTAACTAGTTACATGTAACAGGATTATGTAATTTAATTACAACATATGTAACTAATCAGTTACTGAGGAAAAAAAAAAAATTACAGTTTATTGTGAATATGTTAATTATAAAGGGGGTTGATTAATATTCATTTTGTTGTTTTGCATGTTTTTGATGTGCGCCAGGTCTTTTCCAGTCAACTACTCCTTCCTTTTTGTGTCATCATTTCATACATGTGAATCTGTACATTTTGTACCTCAGTTGAGCGCTGTGACCACAAGAGGATGCTGCAGGGAAATTTTACTTAGTGCAAGAAAAAGACCTTGGGCCTCTCTCAAACCAGTCCCTGGCCTAAACCAATCTCCTCCCTCACAGACTCACAGACTTCGAGGTGTGTTCTCAGTAAGTCCGTTAAGGGTTTAGAGCTGTCCCAATGTCAAGTCAGGAATCATCTCGAGCCCTTTATGGCTGCTCTCTGTAAGTCAGCATCTCTGCAGACTTTGCCTAGAATTACCCACAGTTCATAGCGCTGGCATGTAAAAACAGGATTACCAGATGGTAAGCCAGAAAGCAATGTATAATTAAAAAAAGTAAACACTAGAGAGAATAAAGCAACCCCACCAGAAAAAAAAGTTTAGGCTACATGTAAATAAAAACACTGCTTACTGATGTTTCATAATCAGACGTGTGTGGTACTTTGTAGCTGAAAAGGTTAAACGTTCACATGCAGGGAGTGAAAAGCAAACACTGACATTCAGCTGAGAAACAATATGAGGCACATTTTACTGGGCATAGAAATGCCTCCGTTCGAGGATTGGATGGAGTATTGAACAGGTTTGGAGGAGATACTTTAAAAATCTGTTCTGATCGTCACTATTAAAAATGTAACGGAGGCTAATCAACGCTCACAAGTGATGCAGGCCTTCCTTGATTTCTTGCTGTTAATTTTCAATTACCTCAATTCCACACATGTAAACACAGAGCAGATTAGAAAGAAGTTAAATCTCACAGCACTTATTGAGTCGGCTGCGGATGACTTCAAACACAACAGAGCCGACACAAATCTGGTTTGTGTCAACAGTTTGGTCGTGAGCATTTTATGTGTAGTGACGCTGTTTGGACCAAAAGTAGTAAACTGATTTTCATCCACTCTGTAAGGCAAAAAGCCGGCAGGATGTTTAAATCAGGCCGTCCGTCTGAGCGTCGGGGGCCTTGAAAACAAACAAACAAAAGAAAAGTGAAAGAAATAGAGTCCAAAACTCACAATGGTACAAAATGTTTCAGAGTCGTCAAGGTAACGTGAAATATTGCACAGTGCTGTCCCATTCCTATTTACACCATTTCGAGCCCTTGCAGCCTCTCACTCGTACTCAGGAAGTGATGTCAGCAAAGTCAGTGAGGGCTCGCGGCTTTGGGGGGGGGGCACTGGGAGTGGGCCCCACTCTGCTGCAGAGTGACCTCTGCTTTGTACACTCGCAGCTGAATGAGGCGCGTTCATTAAGCTGTGTTATTATTGTTGAGATTAGCATGTCTTCAATTCTCTTCACATACCAATCAAGAACAGTGAAAGTATGAAAATCAATTTGCCTTTAAGCAGCTGATACTGATCGGGTTTGTCCAGGTCAGTGCTTCATTTTAAGGATATGAGGGTTGCACTCTAACATTACTACATGCAGTGTTGGGAGTAACTAGTTATATGTAACAGGGTTTTTATGTAATTTAATTAGGAATCAAAGAAAAACACGCACTCTCCAACAAAGACTAAGGAAAAAACTGAAGAGGTGCACGGCCAAAACTTGCACTCAAAACAAAAAGAAGAGAGGCCAGCAACACTCGTGTCCTTCTTATTGACTTTTAATAACTGCGTCGGCGCTTATAATA
>JAPQLA010000014.1:22722870-22732946 GCA_029822935.1 Naso vlamingii
TGTGTGTGTGTGTGTGTGTGAGCATGTGTTTGCTCCTTAGTTTTGCTGATGTTGAGCAGCAGTGGGTTGTTCTCTGAGCACCACAAGAGGTCGCAGTTGTACAAGTTTTGTTTTACTGTGGTTGTGAAATTTGCAATTTAACACACTGCTGGCAATACATGCACTGTAGCAACCATGTAGCTAAGTTAAAATCATGATTCAACATTGAAGACTTAACATGATAATGAAGTCTAACTAACTTTGGTGCTTACTGAAAATGAAATAGCAAATTTTACTTCATTTGTGTTGATCCTTTAATTTATCACTAACTCTTTATTTTTTGCCTACAAACGTACACCGTACATTTAAATATACTTAGTTCCTCTGATTTTGAGTTACAAGACATAACTGGAAAAGTGTTGCATCATGGGAAAGCAACTTCAAAGCTTAATAACTCCATCCCAGAACACGTTTGCATAAAGAAATACATCCTCATGTTGCTCTTTACCTGCTCTACCACATTGTATGTTTTACTTTCACCTTTAGCAGCCTCCAAAAATTTTGTCCAAAACCATAATGGAAACGCATAGCCAAAGCAGCTGATAACCAAACTGCTTTTATACCACAGTGCTTTGTTTCTTAAATCCTCTATTCTGGGTATGAGTCTCTTCCACCTAGGAGTAAAGGGGATCTTCAGGTCATTATAGAGTGAGTTTATCACCTCTTCCTGTACTGGAGTGTTTTGCTCTAATGAAGAGGGAGGGGGATGACATGACTATATCAAGTTATGTTAAGTGTAATGGATTCCAAAATGTACATCATACCTGCATGTTTTGGCAGAATATATTATGTGACGAATTTGCTGACATTTAAGTTCTCACAAACTCAACAAAGTACAGCTAACATAGATAATACATGTCCATTTTAAACAAATAATCATTTAGTGCAAATTTAGTAAGTTAAATTCCTTTACTAACTTTCCCCAAGGTAATTGGTTTCCTTGTTTTCTTTTAGTAAATTTAAGCAGTTAGAATTTACAGAATGGGAACTGAAAATTGTAATTAAAATAGTATACACAAGTTTTTTACTAAGCAAGCATTAGTTTGATTTGATCAAATCATCAGGATCAGAATCAGAAATACTTTGATACCCAAGGGGAAATTTGGGCTCATACCATACTATGGAAATATACCAGAATATACAGAGGAGAAAAAAAAAAAAAAAATATATATATATATATATATCATCCATCTAAATTATCAATTAAAACTACACGATTATACGTTTTGTCTCTCTCAAGTGGTAGGCCTAATGTATTAAATGTCAAGAAAAACAGTTATGAATGAGAAATTTATTGTCTTGATTTATAAGAGGCAGCCAGCAACACTCCTTCCTTTCTGCTCAACCTGGCTTTGGACCAAAGAACTCTGGATGTGGAGTAAGAGTGTCTAGGCATGGTGGCTGGAGGAACTGCTGGAATGGAAACAGTCTGACGCACATGCACAATCATAAAACGGCAGCAGGATTAGTGCTGGCCTATGGGGGACAGTAAATGACAAACAGTCGTACACTTCATGTGAACGGCTTGCTTTAATACAATATTTCTCAAGCATATTTTCATGGATTTTAACTCTTGAGGCAATAACACTCAACTGTGCTTCAGTTGTTGCACAAACTATTCAGTCAGTTGACATGTTCATAGTTCCCATGTGTCCTTGAAATACTTAACAGTTTGTGGGTTTGAGGAAGAAAATCAAGATCTTAAAAGTTTTGGAATGTTCAAACTTAGAGAATTTTTTTGTAATATCATTCAAGGTAATAATTAGTTTATATGTCACATTATTCAGAGAGGGAGGATAAAGTTCACAGTTGGGACTAGACATAGGCCAACATTCAGGCATGATTTGAAATATTACGATTCCAAGGAAAAGATCATTTTAACTTCATTAAAAAAAACAGCTATTATTAAATTTAAAAAGCTCGAAATAGCTGCTTTAGAGCAGAATTTACACAAGAACAGTTTTTGTTGTTTGTGTGAACTTGTTAAAATGTCACCCAAACCCATGTAAATTACTCTAACAATCAAGACTTGGGCAACTTGGAGCAGTATGTAGGAGAAACCTAGTTTCCCCAGTGTTGTCTTAAAGATGAAATGCCTTTGATCAAATTCCACCTTACTTTTTTCTCCATTAAATTTGGTTGCAAATGTTAGTCGGAACTCTAAATAAAAAGTTTTTTTCTGATCCTCAGATGGTGAAAGCCACCTCAGTAAAAATCATGATGACTTTCTGTTGATAAGCTCAAATTATACATTTTGTAGTTCAGGTAACACTCTGACAGTTAGTTACTGCATATGGTTTTTCTTCCAAGCAACACCTAACAAAATAACATTAGTTAAAATAAACATTACAGTAACCAGTCTTAATACCTAATAATGAACCCACCTTCTATCCATCAATAGAGCTTTGAGTCACGCACTGTTATATGTTGCTGACCAGGGCCAAGTCTATTGGTAGCACCAACCATTAGAATACATTAGCATGCCCTATTATTCTATTTTCCTACTGCTGTCCCAACACAGGGGACATTTTTCACATGCCACTGCACTGCCAAGCTTTTTGAAACATGAACCTTCACCAGGCCAGACAGCGAATGCAACGAACGATGAAAAAGACGTATCTATTACACAGGCAAGAGGCCAACTGAGAAGTATTTGTTTTAACGGCAGGCTTTTAGCAGTCATGCTTGTCTTGTGCATTTTTCCATTAATGTCAAAGATCTGCCTCAGTAAAAATAAAAGGTTGGATTTTCAAGTATCTAGACTGAGGCTGAGTGCAAAGGCTGAACATCACATTGCCTTCACCCTCTCATTAACACTATGTCCAAAAAAAGGAAAAGAAAAAGAAAAAGAAAAAGAAACGGGGTGGGGGTGGGGGATACTGGTTAAAATGTAGGTGATGTAAATGTAGGTGCTCCAGGTGGTTGAGGGAGAGATCTTTAGGATCCCAAATTCCCACTGACATGTTGGGAAGTGTATTTGAAAGACCTTTTGGGAAGTGGAGGCTGTTATTCTTTTGCTGAATGTCAGAAACACTGATTTGATATTTTCAAGGGATTTTTAAGAATCAGAAAGGTTTATTTTTTTTTCTGCAATTCCCCTCAGCACTCAGGAGCATTTAGCTGTAGCATCTCTTAATTCATAAATTTTGGTTTTTAAACATAATTTAAACATGTAAACAGTTGTCATGAGAGTGTAAATTACCTATTGAGCCCTCAAAGATTTTGCACCATGCTTTAATGATTATTTCTGCTGTAAAGTTGGACATTTTTATATAGGGCTCAGTGGCAACTGACTCGCTATTGTAGGCAGCCCCAAGTGGAGATTTGAGAAACTACAGATTTTGACAATTGCATGTTGGCTTCATATTTCAGCCCAATGGCTATTTGTCTCCAAATCAGTCAAAGGTTTTCCGTAATATTACATCATGAACAGACTTCACACAACATGATTATTTTAAGCTCACACAGACATGTACATTTTGTATCCAAAAATGCTTTGAAATAATTTTATTTTTGCAATAAAGAGTTGTTTTTTAAGGACAAAAGGACAGCTATTGCTATGCTTTACATCTTTGACCCAAATGCAGACACAGACTCAGAGTTGATGAAATGAGCGAATGCATGGTAAGGGATAGCAGGAGTGAGCTGTGAAGGCACTCTAGCCAGAGCATGCAGGTGGATGGTGGTGAGAGCAGCTGACAGGCAGGAGATGATGATCCTGGAACACAAAAGAGACCAAATAAGGCAGGAATTAATCACAAGAAGGAGGTCTGCTAAGTTATAAAAACACATGAACACAAGCTTTGACTACCACTGAGGGTGACAGAGTGATTGAGCTGATGATGAGCACAGGGAGTCAGGAAAACTGGCAAAAAAGACCACACCCACACTGATACACACAAACAAGACATAAACAAGGAAAACTACAGACAGGGAAGTTATTGTGAACACAAAGAAAGAAAAAAAGTATCATCATCTGAACCCTTAATCTGTACAGTGATTTCACATAAAAACAAACATTTTAGTCTCATTATTGCACTGAAGGCCAATCCTCTGGGGACCATGAATGTCTGTACAAAATTTTATACTAATTCCAGTCTTTGTTGAGGTTGTTCAAACTGGACCAAAGTGGTAGTGCTAACATTGCAAAATACTTGTACTAGATGACACAACCTCTATCACAATTAAATATTTATGTAATGGCACAAAACAGCTTCCATTAGACCTGGTTTAAACATCTTAATTTCAAAAGACAAACAGATTTTGATCTGTTGGGCGCAACAGAAAATAGGACATGTGCTCTGCAGACAGGGTGGGGCAAAGATGTGTGTTGATGGCTTAAAGCTTAAAAGAAACGCCAAATTGATTTATGATGGTGGACTTGCTGTTTCAGCCTTTTACAGTTGACTGAACTGAAAACAAATGCGGACTGAATGCTTATGTTGCTTAAAATGTTTAGCTTGAGAGTGTTTACTATTTATTTGGCTTGGGGAGCAAATACAGAGCAGCTGTTTCTCATGCTGTTCTCGGTCCAATGTATGTCACAGGAAATGCTCAGTGAGGATGTTGGGTCTCGCTCTGGCTGTGGTCTGTTGTGTCTTAATGCTTAACAGACTTTCAGTTATGTAAGATCGGCTTTGACGATGAGGATGTTTCTCGACATTGATTCGGTTTTCATGTTCCGCTTTATTTCAGTCAGTTGTTGATTCCTTGTTTGTGTGTTTGTACTTGATGGCCTTTAAATGTGAGATTCTAAATTAAATTACATGAATCTCAAACCTACAACCAATGAAATGTGTTTGACTGTAATTGAATTAAATGTTTTGAGTACCACTTCAAAAACGCCATAAAAGTTGCTGTCATCAATAGTATCTCAATGAATATATGTACTGTATGTAAAAGGTTTTGCTCTTTCTACAAATATCTGATCACCAGACTCATCTCAGTTTTGCAGTGTTTTAGCATCTTTTAGCCAGTGGTGCAGTGCTAATTAAAGAGGCGCTGAAGCGCACCAATGACGCATGCTTGCACATCATCACTGTTGGGATTTAACACTGTATACAGTAAGTAGCTAGAAATATGTACTTGCCACTACAGGACAGAGTCAAATGGTGTAGCTCAGCTCCTTTACTTTGTTGCCAGTGTGACCTTCTCTACATTGCTCTGCTGCTATTTCTATACACTACACAGGAGTCAGGATGAATCAAGCGCTCGGACTGGTTTATTCTGCAACAACATGAGACAAAAACACAACCAGTTTTGCAGAATTAATGGCAAGTTGGTCAAAAGTCTGTTCCCACTCAAACCACAGCATAAGATCGTTTGTCAGTAAGTACAGTGATCGTAAGTATACATAAAATGTGAAAGGTTATAAAAACAGTTACACAAATTAAACATCTTAGTTTAATTGTAATAGTAAGTTACAGTAAAAATAATTTCAATTATATATTGACATAATTCACAAATAGCTTATATTACATCACCAATTTTCTGGCATTATATCAAAATATTCACAGGTCAAAGCTCCTCTTTGCATATATAAGACCAAAATTAAGGCAATGTTGCCACCTTGTGGTGAAAACAAAATATAGCAATCATATCTGAAACGCACACTTACCTCTGTCAGTTTAACTAGCAAACTACAGCTCAATAAAATATTCATTGAAATACAAAGGAGAGTTTAATATGTTATTAGACGCACAGGCCGTATACACTCCTTAGAGCCGTTAGTGGCTAGCTAAAACACCCCTCAATCTCACAATTTAAATTAACACTTCTTTACAAAGCAATAAAACTATGGATTCTCTAGCATTTCATTTGATATGCAGTTTAGACAGTAAATGCTAAAAGATTTCACACGTCACATAAAACATAGATTACATTTATCATTTATTTTATGTCCGAGGGAACAGAGTGACAACTTACCAACAGCATAAGATTGTTTGCATTAAACACTACACAAACTTTGGCAGTGGATTTTCAAAATAAAATACATTGTGAAAAATACAGCGCCCAGCCATCTCCAAAAGTTCCCTCAGGAGTCTACTCTCCAGCTGGGCCCCTGATCTGAATGGATTCTCCTGGGAAAACCATATACACAAAGGAAGTCATCCAGCAATCAGTAGGCAACATGTTTTTCAGATTGACTTTAACAGGGTAAGGCATGTGCCATTTTGGAGAAATGGTCGGTGATGACCAAGATGTAAACTGTTTCCTTGTCACTCAGTTCAGCGGCCCAAAAGTTGATGCACACCAGTTCCATCTGTACAGTTGTCTGAATGTTTTCAAGGGGTGGACGGGCTTCAGGTTCAGGTTTTGCCAACAAAACACCTCTCACGTTGGTGTACATGGTTAGTTATGTCTCTTTCCATGCCAGTCTAGGAAAACCTCATCTCCTACTTTTAGCTCTTTTTTTCCAGTGTCTGAGAAGCTGTCCAGTTCAGATGCCGCCTCATGTCAGGTTGCTTTTTTTTCGTTGCACATAGAACAGGACTCTGCTTATTGTTTGATCTTGCTCCTGAAGACTCAAAAGCTGGCTCTGAAGAAAAGCAGTGGAAGGGTCTTCCTCAGGCAGCTCTGGCAGTGGTTAGTACTGGGCAGACCAAACCACCATGAGCACTCAGTGCAGCCGACACTTCATCTGAGCCTATGAAACCTCCCACTAGCTGAAGATCAGGCCCAACACCAGAGTCTGATGACTTTGACCCTGTGCCTTGGACAACTTGACAGCTGTTAGCATCCTGCACTCTACCTACTGGTTTGCAGCTCAAAGCATCTGCAACACTGTTTTTAAATCCTGGGATGTACCTAAAATTAAAGTCGTATGCTGCCAGCTTGGCCACTCACCTTTGTTCACATGCACCCAAGTGCAGTTTTGTCAGAATGTGGGACAGGGGATTGTTGTCTGTCCAGGTGGTGAGTGTGTCCTCTTTAACCAATGGGTGACTTTGTCGCATACGGCCCATTTCAGCACAAAATATTCAAGCCTGTGCACTGGGTAGTTCGTCTGAGACTGGGGTAGCGTCCTGCTGGCAAGAGTGACAGGTTGCGCAACCATCTTACCAGGTGACACTTGCAATAAGGCAGCCCCAGTGCCATCAAAAGTGGCATCAACAGCAAGGATGAAAGGTTCACCAAAGTTGGAGCACTCCACGGTGAGTAAGGTCTTTGCAGAGCAGTTAACGATGAAATGCTGATAGGAGAGGACCATGCCTAAGAAAGACCTGATCTTTCTCCAGGAGGACATGACACCATCACTCTCCATCAACTCTGCCTCTCCTACAACACCACCAAGGGCTTCACCTTGTCTGTTCTCACCCTTGTCTGTTCTCACCCTTTCTGCACAGATGACATGTCCCAAAAATCTAACCGAACTCTTCAAGAGATGGCATTTCTTGGGAGCTAGCTTAAGTTTGTGATTTTTCAGTGAGAAGACCATCTCCATATGTTCAAGAGCCAGCTCCTCGTTGGGGACGAAGACCATCAAGTCATCCTGGTAACAGAGCAAGCTGCCGGAGTTTTCATCTCCAAAGACTGATAACATTCTACATGAGGTTGCCCCACGGTCTGTTAGACAGACCTTGGGGCATGGTATTATACTCATGAAGGCCGGCCAGTGGGCCAGGAAAAGGCTTTGCACTCAAGTATGTTCAAAAAATGTAACTTTTGGCAGTGTATTAGAGATTATTAGAGAGACCGTATGTGTTCTAGCCTAGCTAACTGCTGCTATTGAAGTTAGTAAGATACAATATGTATCTTTTTATTCTGCAGCTATTTA
This sequence comes from Naso vlamingii, assembly GCA_029822935.1. Lineage (NCBI taxonomy): Eukaryota > Metazoa > Chordata > Actinopteri > Acanthuriformes > Acanthuridae > Naso > Naso vlamingii. Next base: position 22,730,687 of record JAPQLA010000014.1, read on the forward strand.
GACAACTTTTTTTGCATGCAGTTTTATCGTGTTCTTAATTTCTCATTTTTAATGTATTTTTATTCCCCTATAAAACATTTTGAATTAAAATATTACACAGTATATTATATATAAATGCCTTGCCTCGTAACATTACTTTTGGGCACACCAGGGGGCCATTTTCTGCAAAAGCTGATACACTACATGTTCAGTACCAAACAGCTGACAGAAAAGGTTAGCAACTAGTTGAGTTAAGCATTTAGCAGCAAAACAGACAAATACTTCCCTCAGGAGTAAGTAGCGATAAAAAAGAGAGAAATACATCTCCAAATGAATTCTGAAATTGCTCAGTATTAGCTGGATGTGTTTACAGTTGTCAAAAAATTATATTATCACTTCCAAGTTCAAATGGAATGCACCAAATCTTTGAGGTGTTGAGCTCTACTCATACATCATTAGCTGATTTGCCAGTTTAACTTGGTTAAAGAAAGAAAAAAAAAACTTAGTCACTGTTACAGATTAGTTTTCAGTCATGGGAATGCTGGACTACAGTATATGAGCGTCATCAGCTGAGACTGAAAACCATACAGCCCAAAGCCCATTTGATATGAGTGAAAGCATAACAGGTCAAAGCGAGGACAGACATGTCTATTCTGCTGGCCTTTCTCATGGTCGTCTGTTAGCAAAGGTCACACATCTGTTAAGTAATATAAGTGCATCATCAGCGCCTTTCAACCAAGGCACTCGGAGCCTCAGCTGTACAAATACAAGGAAGCAGGCTCCCTGCTGTAATGATGTGTTTGAATTGCCATGTTTGTGGTCTGACACCTGTATGGAGCGAGATAGGGGTCAGGAAAGAAGAGCTCAGGGTTTGATTATATGCTTATTTCCGGGATGAGAGCTCTTCAGCTCTCAAACTTATTAACGCTTTAGGGCTCTTTTTCTCATAATGGAAGGAAATAATGTAGATGATGAAAGCTTAAATAAAAAGTCATCTAACAAACTGTCTTTTGAGAAAATGCCAGCCATGGTTTATCTGCAAAACAATAAGCAGAAAGGCCATGTATGGAGCCATTATGGTAGCGTAACTATTTACAAATGTGAGTGAAGAGTCATATATCTGTATTTCAATGCGTGAGAGAGTAATAAGATTTGCAAATGTGTACAAATATCTGCAAAAATGTGTTCAGAATCGTGAGTAAATGCAAATGTCGATAAATATGTACACAGATCTGTGAATGTGTGGACATATCTGCAAATGCGCACTCCATCCATCATCCATCTTCTTCCACTTATCCAGGGCCGGGTTGCGGGGGCAGCAGTCTAAGCAGGGATGCCCAGACTTCCTTCTCCCCAGACACTTCCTCCAGCTCTTCCTGGGGGATCCCGAGGCGTTCCCAGGCCAGCTGAGCGACATAGTCCCTTTTTTTTTTTTTTTCCCCGAGTGACAGAGCTCCTCACCCTATCTCCAAGGGAGTGCCCCACCACCCTGCGGGGGAAACTCATTTCGGCTGCCTGTATCCGAGATCTTGTTCTTTCAGTCATGACCCAAAGTTCATGACCATTGGTGAGGGTAGGAACGTAGATTGACTGGTAAATCGAGAGCTTCGCCTTTCGACTCAGCTCCTTCTTCACCACGACAGACCGGTACAACGACTGCATTACTGCTGCCGCTGCACCGATCCGCCAGTCAATCTCACGCTCCATCCTTCCCTCACTCATGAACAAGACCCCAAGGTACTTGAACTCCTCCACTTGAGGCAGGAACTCTCCTCCGACCTGGAGGGGACAAGCCACCTTTTTCCGGTAGAGCACCATGGCCTCGGACTTGGAGGTGCTGATTCTCATCCCAGCCGCTTCACACCCGGCTGCAAACCGTCCCAGCACACGCTGAAGGTCCTGGTTCGAAGGAGCCAACAGGACAACATCATCCGCAAAAGGCAGAGATGAGATCCTGTGGTCCCCAAACCGGACTCCCTCCAGCCCTTGGCTGCGCCTAGAAATTCTGTCCATAAAAATAATGAACAGAACTGGTGACAAAGGGCAGCCCTGCTGGAGTCCAACATGCACTTGGAACAGGTCTGACTTACTGCCGGCAATGCGAACCAAGCTCCTGCTCCGGTCATACAGAGACCGAACAGCCCTTAGTAGAGGGCCCCGGACTCACCCCCCACAGAATGCCATGAGGGACATGGTTGAATGCCTTCTCCAAGTCCACAAAACACATGTGAACTGGTTGGGCAAACTCCCATGAACCCTCGAGCACCCTGCGGAGGGTATA
>JAPQLA010000015.1:0-28461 GCA_029822935.1 Naso vlamingii
GAGCGTGTTCTTTTGGCGGGGTGGGAAAACCAAACTTATCTAGAAGTTCAGAGTCAGACATTCAAACACCGTCAGAGCTGAAGAGCTGTTTAACTGAATAACCTCCATGGCCAAACCAGTGTTCCAGAAATGAAGAGTTATGTCTGTATAATATGTCTCCGTTGTTCCAAATGTGGAATCTGTGGGTGAGAAACTGTGTCTGTAAATCAAAGACCAGAAAAGAAGCATTTGTTCATGGAAATTAGATTTAAGGGGATTTTTTTCAACATTGTAGTTGCAAAGTAAAATAAATTTAAGGCCACCAAGTTTTGAAAATACGTAATTGGTGATAAAGTTCCAGATTGAAGATGGTTTTTTGAGAAACTGTTTAATCCGATTTATTTTGAAAGTCTTTTTTAGGGTCGAAAAATCCAGAAAATTCGGGCCAGCCTGTGATCCTGGTGTCGTGTAAAGGTCGTTACCGCCATAGACTGTCTAAAAGTACAGAAGTAATAAGTTACAGTCTGAGGTTACCACGGAAGAAAAGAGTCCCCTGCCGCGGGAGCGCGCGTGCGACCCGTGAAGGCGGAGTTACGTCGCTACGCTTCGATTTGTGAACAACAACAGCAGCAACATTACAAAGCAAATGGCTCATCCATCAAAATAAACAGCCTACTAAATTAAAATAAATGCTGAAAAAATAAGAACATTTCTTTGTAATTCAACCGTATGTGAGCAACTCATCCATTCAAAAGCAGTTCCACAGCCTGCAGTCACACCCTGACGGTCCAACTGATGTTTCTTTCTTTTTAGAATGGGTCAGTGTTCAGGTCCAGGCACCATCTTTAAAGGATGAAGAATAAATATGGAAATACACTTTTTTTAATCTATAAAGATTCGCTTTGTTAACGTGTGTGTAGTAAATTTGCGATTCTAAAATTGTCGTTCGGGTAAACGATGTGAACCTTTTTCTGAAATCAGCTGACTGATCAAATAAGATGTAAATCCTCGAGGGATTTTTTTTTTTTTTTTGGCCGATCAAAAACGTGTTCGCCCCTTAAGGGTCGTTCCACGTCAGTCTTTCGTCTCTCGGTTGAAACGTCACATGCGGAAGTGTCAACATGGAGGACAGGAAAGAAGCTTCCACGACTTCTCTTCTGAAAGAAGGTAAGAACAGCTTTTTGCGTGGCAGTGACGGTGTGCGCCGTGTTTTCACGTGTTCGTCGACTGCTCTCGAACACACGGCAGCTTTAACGGAAGTCTCATCCGTCCCGCAGCTCACCGCTGACTTCAGAAGCACAACTCCGAGCTAACCGGCTATTAACGCCAACGTTACTTTTTCATTGTCGACATTCACTGAAAATTCCCTGTAAAACGTTTCTGTGCTGCTCGAGTGCTGCTGTGGTCACCGCCGGTGTGAGCCGTGAGCCGGCGTCAGAGCCTCAGTGAGGCGAGGACGGTGTCCGGAGCGAGCGACCTCCGGCCGCAGACAGACAGGCTGAGGAGCTGTCTGTCTGTGAAGGAGCCGGGCTCTGCTGTGAGGAGGGTGAATGTGACCGACTGTGTGTTCTGAAGGCCTGCTGCTGTGTTTGCAGAGTGCTACACCGACTTCCTGGCTGAGGACTTTGACGTGAAGACGTACACGGCTCAAGCCATTCACCACGCTGTCATTGCTGAGCAACTGGCCAAGCTGGCGCAGGGCATCAGTCAGCTGGACAAGGAGCTGCACAGCCAGGTACCCACCCAGCACACCCACCGACCCCCTGCACAGGCTGAACTTGACCGTCAGGAAATGTACATGTGCGTCACAGAAAGCAGCGACAGTCTCACTGCCAAACACTGGTCAGCGCTGCGAGTCTCTGTCAACACCAAGCCACACGTGGTACCTCAGATTTGTCTCACTCTGACCAGATGCTGAGATGATGAATTAAACCGCTTAAAGACAGAAATCTAACCAGCTATATTAACTATTTAATAAAACGATTATTGGTTCAGAAGAATTGTTTTTCTTGGGTTCAGCCTCTCAGATGTGAATATTTTTTGAGTGAATCTTTCTAAACTGTTGGTCAGACAAAACAAGACGTTTGAAGATGTCACGACAGTTTTGCCTTTTGAAATTTTAATGGTCATTTTTCACTATTGTCGGACATGTCACAGACTCTTTAGTTCTGGAGTAAAGAATTTGAATGAAAATGGTATTTAAGCATCTTGATTTCTTGAACTAGTGACGACCTTTAGGTGTCTTGCTTAAACTGTGTGACTAACTTAATGTGGGTTTATATGCTGTCTGTGAAACTGCTGAATGCTGTCTTCAGTTCCACTGATACAGTAACTTAATGGTTAGCAACAACCTACTGAACGTACCCGCTGTATTTTTATTCTGTTAAATGCCAAGCATTCATACTTCAGTTACTGCAGACCATTTTCTAAAACATGTCACATGGTTTTTGACTGATGTTATACTCCTCAGGCAGCAGTTACTGAATATTTCACAGGGAAAATTAGGGGCCGTTTACACGGCACAAGTTTTTGCATCAAATGATAAACTTTCGTTGCTGTTCGGCTTTTCTTTCCCATGACAACGGCGTGTTGGCACCCGTGAAACTGCAAACGTTTGAAACCAGGTTCCAGAGTGGAATCTTTTGAAAACACAACTTTCTGTCCGGCTGTGTGAACGGACAAACAGTGAAGCCTGTGAAAGTGGTGACTAAGCTAATGCTAATGCTAGTGCAAGTCAAGGCATTCTGCAGCAGCCACCAGCAAACTCTGATGAAACACTCCGCAGTGCACCCAAAGCAGCAGAATTTCTTTAAGGTTTTGGCTGCTTAGAGCTCAGCAGCAACAGGAAGTGAACAGCTTCAGCAGTTCCTGTGGTATGTGATTACAAAACTACACTGCCACATACTGGCCTGGCATGCACACTACAGCACTTTGAGTTCTTCAAGTAAACAGATTTAAAAAAAAAAAAAAAGGAACGGAAAGATTTTTCCGTTTTTAGTAGGGCTGCTCTCTGAACGTGGCGTTAAGCAGAAACTGAAAGCACACTAGACACAATAACAGGAGCAAGATTCAGATATTTGTACTTTTTCCTTCCAGGTTGTGGCAAGACATGAAGACCTTCTGTCTCAAGCAACTGGGATCGAGTCTCTAGAAGGTAATGAACCACTTTCACTTTTCCCATCGTAACTTCAAGAGAAACACTTGCAGGAAAAGCTTCATGGACTGGCACCACGGATTTTAGAATGTTTACAAAATAATAATTATCAATAAATAATAAAATAATAAAATTTGAAATATAGTAAAAGAATAATACATTTTTAAATAGCAGTGAAGGCATACATATTCTGTTCCAGCTGGGTTGAAAAGGCCCTGAAAGCCCTGAGTTCAAACTTCTCCTCTGTGCAGGGTAGTGCTGCACGTCGCCCTCTTGTGGTCAATGTGAGCATTACAACAACAAACAGTTGGATAAATGAGTGTCATCCTGAAAAAAACTAGCCTGTTTTTCAGAAAGGACAAAGATGAAGTTACTCAAAAAAGAAACAAAAAGCAAATAAACATTTGCAGACAGTTTTTTTCCTCTGGCAAAACCTTTTCCCCACATTTTCCACAGACAAAAAATGGAAATAAGAGAGGTTGTTCTGGCATTACATCACCTTTCCTGCTCTACAGTCTGAAGCACAAAAACACAAAATGTAGTTCAGTTACAAAATGGATGACTTTTTGTCTTACTTGCCTCTCAGAGCTTTCTATTGTGTTGCCAAGTTAGAACACTGACCCTTTTTTTCATAATACGCCTCCACAGCTACTGCACTTCAAGGGTATTACCACAAGGGGGAGCCAGCATTCCTCAGATGAAGTGAGCCACAGTGACTTAAAATTGGTGTCAATTCATTAAAAGGATTTTGTTCCTTTTTTTTCCCCAGGGGTACTTCAGATGATGCAGACGAGGATCAGCGCTCTGCAGGCAGCTGTTGATAGGTGAATATGTTTGAAGGACACCAATCAGAGGTTCGGAGGGTGCAAAAATGTCCCATTCTCAGGCTAAATCTCATCTCACCCCTTACCCCTAAAACGTAGCCCTACCCCTCCGTTAAGCACGTTTAGGTGTAGGGGTTTCCTGTTTCCTGTTGAGACAGAGGGGTAGGATGAAGTGTTTGGGCTAAATGGCCGGGGGGGTGACGTCTTTTCATTCTCTGTCATTAACTATGGCCGATATAACCATTACTGATGCATGTTGGAAAACTTAACAACATTGTGTCTGAGCTCGTGACTTCATCTCGTAATGTATAAAGTTGTGTCACACTGCTCCGTGTTTCCACACACAGCCAAAGAAATGAAGAGGAGCTCATAGTTTTAACTACGGCCAATAAAATAATTATTTCTGCCTGCATCAGTTGTCCAGGTCCTACACATGTTAAAACTCTTAACTACGTCATGTATGTGCTCATGACATCATGTGGAGGTGTATACAGTCATGTTGTACTGCTCGGACAAAAACATGATGCATCTTGTAGCTCAGTTCTAAGGGGCATGAGTTTAAAAAAAAAAGGGATTGCGTCTCAAATTCTGTCAGTACACTGTTTCACTTTGTAAACCCCACACTGAAGAAATCTTGGTGTCGTAAAGCTGTATCTCAGAAACCTGTCGTCACACTCACACTGTAATCTGTTGACTGGACTGTTGTAACTCTTTATAAGACTTCTCTGTCCTGTGGTCTTTCCAGGATTAGAATGAAGATTGTTGACCCATACAACAAGATTGTGGCCAGGATTACCCAGCTTGCCAGACTGCAGGTACCCATCCCACCACACGCTGATGTTGGTATTCAGTCCTCCTTCAAAACCAGTTTAGATGCTGTGCAAAACTTCAGCTGAAAATACAGTCAGTTGCAAACAAACTGTGTTTTGAGCACTTGTAGTAATATCCCTTGTGCAGTTACACAGAGGTTAACCTGCCCCATCCTTGCTTGTTAATGACCCAACCATTATACGATCACCTGTTACCAGTGAGCCTGATTACCTGTGGAACGTTCCCAACAGGTGTTTATGCGCCTGTCCCAGCTTGTTGAAACATGTTGCTGGCGTGAGAATCAGAATAAGCATGTGCAGCGTACAAACCTTTTTGGAATGAGGCGTTATATAAACTTTTGTGGCTCCATGTGAATCACTCAATGTTTCTTTTGAGATGGTTGTAAAAACAGGCCGTTCTTTTCATGGCACTTTTACCAATGAAAATCACTTTACATTTGAACAGGTGGTTTCCAAAACCCACAGAAAAACGACACTGTGTAGGAGATAGGTCCAGTATCAGCCCGTATGTAGGCAAGAGATTCATTGCTTGTGGAGCTCCAAGCTGCTGCGTGTGCAGCTCAGTAAGAACACGAGAGTGTAACTCTTCTGTTTGTGCAGTCGAGGGAAATCATGATAAAGTATTGATGAAACAGCGGCTGTAAAAAGGTCAGTGTGATCCTGAGGTCTCTCCCCTTGGCTAATGGCCTTGTGTCAGATTTTCTGTGTGTGTGTTTGTGTGTGTTGGAGAAAGAGAGATTCCTCAGGGCAGTGACTCCGGCCTGAGCCTTCCGTATCAGTTGGACGTAGTTTAAATCACGTCTGAATCGGCCACTGTGGAATCATGGGCTCTGTTTGTCATTTTCCCCTTCGTCATTAGCACGCTGTCTTGTCCGTCTGTCTATGTCCACCTCATATGTATATACCTCCTGTTATATCTGTTTGCCCATATTATTGGCTGATACCGGCCTATTGCAAATATTTTGGTATCAGTGTGTATGTTCTCCGGTAAGTGCTGATATTAAAACTTTTAAGTTTTTTTAAGGCTGGAAAAAAAATGCTTGGATGAGCAATTTAAAATGGTGCAAACATGTAGTTTGTCCAGCAGTGGGCGGTTCTTTAATTAAAGGGCCTGTGTGGAACTTCTAGAAATGCCTTGCAGCTAGAGACACACGTGGCCGTTAGGGGAACTGCAGTCTGTGTCCTGCTCACTCTCGCTGGTGCGCGCTCGTTCAAGCACGACTGAGGACTCGCAGCATCAGCCGCATCTCACAGAGGACTACACCGTTTACTGGCATCATGTTTAAGGAGGTAAGAAAAGTTCCACATCTGTAAGTTCACAGTGTGACAAACGGTATATTTGAGACTAAACTGTATTTGACTCTGGAGCGCTGACGCAGCAGTAAAGCGAACTTGAGACAGCCTAGGAGAGAAAGACTCAAGTTTGACAACTGCATATGTTTAAAGGCATAGTCAGCATAATACCTAGCACAGTTTAGAACAAACTTTGCATATTTTGACTGCATGTAACATATGTCAAAGTTAGCTAACATTAGCTGATCAGCTATATCAACAGGCTAACTAAATTGGCTTTCAACGAGGCACCGCAATGTATACATGGGTGTCTCAGCAGGATGGTATTGGCAAAGGTTAGTGAACTATGTTAGACAGAACACTATACATAATGTGTTACTATTGCAGTTATTTCACCGAGTCTTTGCACTAATGCAGGAGCATTACATTAATTTTATGGTCAGCTAATGTCAACTAATGTCTATAAACAGCTGCAGGTAGGTCAGGTGCAGGTAGAGAGAGGCTGAGGAGGAGGCTGAGGAGGAGCAGGGGCTGGATCTGTCAGTGAGGGGGACACACTGAGGGGGGCTCAGCTGACTGCTGCCAGGACAGCAGAGGTGCAGGTTGGTCACATGTATAAAAATTACCACATGCCCACTTGAATTGAACCTATGTAATCTCAAGTATGCTTGTTGCTCCGTTTTCAGGCACAGTTGCTGCAGCTGTCCCAGGAGGAGAGGGACGAGGTGCTCCAGACGGTGGTAACTCGTCTGCCAGGGGTTTTTCTGGATGTGATGGAGTACTGCACCAGGACCAGCCAGCTCGGTGCACCTGCCACCACCGCTGAGCCATGCAGATCGATCTTGAAAACAAATGCTGCCAGCAGGATCCAGCATCTGAAGGGTGTACTCAGTTTTTGTATTTTTACTCTTGTTTCTGTCAAGCACCTTGTGTGAAATTGTTTTTGATATGTGTGCAAACTTTAGCCGACTACCTCAAAAAAATAAATCAAAGTTCTTGTTATGCAAAAAGCTAGAATTTTTTCCATGTCTTGTCTTTGTTTTTTATATTACAAATTTCATACAGTGTATATTTACAGATTTAAAAAATATATTTTTTTACAAGTTTTTTTCTGCACATATTTGTAATAAAGAATTGTTGCTCTGAGCCAGTGTCTTCTCTTTCATGCCCCCCCTTGTTTAGGTGGTCAAAGTCATGTTTTAGACAGAGACTAAGAGGAAGAATAAGCACTGGTGTTGTTTTGGCAGTAATGACATTTGTTAAAGTAACTTACTGTAGCATTTGGAACAAGATGATGATGTCAGAACTGATTTGCAGCCTGCTGCTTTAAAGGGGAAATCTTGCTCTATAAAACAAAAGAGTCTTGAAATATTTTGAATGTTATTTATTGTGATGTAATTTTTTAACATTGTTTAAATAAAAAAGATTTTTTATAGAACTTTAAGGTCAGCGTGATGACCTCGAGCGGAGCTTCACTGCCTCACTCGTGCATGTCAGTAGTGCATCACACTTACTTTGGTAATTGATTCGTCCCTGGTTTCACATATTTTACCATCTCGCCTCCTTCTTCGCTTCCTGCTCAAGGTGGCCTGTGACCTGCTACGACGGATCATTCGAATCTTGTATCTGAGCAAAAGGCTCCAGGGTCAGCTGCAGGGGGGCAGCAGGGAGATCACCAAGGCTGCTCAGAGCCTCAACGAACTAGGTGAGAACGTGCATGTTTATGTCTAATATGTCTTATGTCTAATCCGTAGCTCACGTATAAACTGAAGCTGCAGGCTCCCACTGACCCCCCAAGCTTATTTCTACAAGGTTTATAACAAATAAAATGCTAAAACAAACATTTCAACCACAGACATTTTTAACAAAATAAATGAAAAACAGACTACATTAACATACACACATCCACATTTTACCTGCCTAAAACATAACATTACAAACTGAGTACCAAATACACTTATCTGAACAGGTGACCTGTAAAACAAATACTTTTAATTTGTCCCAAGTAGTTCTTGTGATACAATATTATTTATAGATTTCATTTTTCTTTTTACCCTGCCAAACTGACTTTGAAAATAGTGGAGGTCTGTCATCTTGGGATAATTGTTGTGGAAGTCAGAATGTATACAGAAAAGTGACAGGCTTTAAAAAATCTGTAATTTGAGAGGTTGTGGTCTGCAGGATCACAGGAAGAGAGAATCATACAGCAGCTGGAGGTGCTCTTGATGGATCAGCTGCCGATTGTTATTGGCTGATATTTATTATAAATGATTTGATCAGTGGCTTCTACAAAGGCTGACCAGAGCCGATCAGGTGATGCAAAATGCAACACAGTTTTTTTTACATGCTGTTAGAATGCTGTAGTGGGGGCTCGAGACTAATGACGTCCTGTTTTGCTGTTGCTTAGTTAACTCAATCACTGGCCGATTACTCAACCTGCAAAAAATAAGAAAATTCTGAAAATGTTCCTGTGACACCTTTCCATCTATCCTCTCAGTCACAAAGGGCTCGCTGGCTGGACCTCAATACTGCGACAGTAAGATGTGCTGGTTAAAGCAGGAGGGCTTTGCAGATAGTTGTTAGCACCCAGTGAGCAGCAGAGCACAGCCGTGTGTTTGGTAGTGGAGCTAAAATCACAGCAGGACTGACAGTTTCTTTTCAGAGGAACATAATGTATTAAACAGTGAACTGCAGTTTAATCTGACAGCACAACAAGTATTTGGGAAACAAATGTACCCAGATGCTTTAACTGAGCACATGTTGGAGGCAAAAGAACACTGGCTTTGGAATAAGTAAGTAAAGTTACTTTACATCAGTGCACATTTCAGATTAAAATAACCGGATACAAGCAGTGACCAAGTGGTGGCGTTGTGGCCCCAGCACCAAAGACCCCAGCAGAGTCTGCACAGTTTTCTTTGCAGATAACCTTTCACTCTACTTTTCATCCTTTTTCTGTGAATCAGTTGGCAAATCCTGGGCCTAGTGACCGAACAGAAGTCCTGATCAGAGCAGCTTAAAAGTAGATTTATTGATGGATTCATGGATGTTGACCTTTGAATTGATTATGGGGCCCGCTGTATCAACTGTGTGTTGTACAGCTTCCTGCCTGGGATTGGCTTGACAGATTAAACACTATCCAGAACAAGATACCCAACAGGCAAGTGGCTGGAAAAGGTTCATGTCAAGCCCTGCCTGCAGCTTACCACAAACGCTTGATTAGTTATTTGGGGGGTGGGAGCAAAATTTAGGGGTGGGGCAAGCCATGACCTATGAAAGGGTGTGTGTGTGTGTGTGTGTGTGTGTGTGTGTGTGTGTGTGTGTGTGTGTGTGTTTCTGCAAAGTTTGACCATATCCCATGAATCCGTTTAGAAGAAATGCACCTTTTTGTTACAGGCCACTCCCACTATCACGCCCCCTTTTCAGCCAGTTGGCATGTACGCAAACACACACCTTCACACAAACACACACCTTCTCACATATACACACACACACACACACACGACGACCTCTGTGCCAAATTTCAGCCTCCTGGGGCGAAAACTGGGGAATGTTTATGGAGCGACCAACCAGCCATGATAGTCAGGCTGTCTGTTTTGGAAAGTTGCAGTTTGTGTTCGTGTAAAGGTGAGAGGATGTTACACCATCATAAAAGATCTGATAGGAACTTCATGTGGAAGCATACATTGTTGTATAATGTCCTCCCCCCACATAAAGGTGGTATCAATACCACGATTCACAGTTCAACCCCAGGTAACCTTTTCTCTCAGCTGTCTTTCATATACTTGTTCTGAATGTGTGTGTTGGGATTATCGTGTCCGACAGTGGCTGGATAAGTTCAGAGGACTGAGTGACCTTCTGGTGTCAGCAGAGGAAATGTGACACTGATGCATTTCATGTCAACGACACCTGTTTTTTATCTGCCACACTACAGTCAGTTATCACAAACAATGAGCGTGACCGAGGGGCTTCACAAGGACGAGTGTTTTCAGAAGCTATGACTGCTGGCCTGTGACCGCTTCTCATTTCTCACACACTCACTCGCACGCACGCACACACAAACACAGATTGAGGTTCACACAAATTCCACAAACTCTTACAGGTGTTACAGTGTTGGCCTCGCTCTTCGTCTTTTTTCCCGTCACTTTTCCAACAGTTTTACCTTTTTCTCAGGTGAGGCAGTTTTGTTAGGATATTTTTGGCAATGCTGAAAAAGTTAAGGTGAAAAACATTCAGACTGTTACTGATACTTCAATAGGAGTAGCCTATTTTTTAAATTGATTTAATAAATAATTACTTGATATTTCATTTATTATTTTATAGTAAAATCGTGTTGAAATGTTTGTATCAGATAGATGCAGCAGGTCTGTAAGTATATTTATATTTAAATCTGTAATTTTTTTTTCTTTTTGTCAGAAGGTCAAATAAACACTCTGCTTAACATCAGTATTTCAGACCACTCATCACCTGAATTTCCATAAATATAAAAAACCAGGTTGAAAAATTTTGCGCACTTCTCACACAGTTACATTTTTAATCAGAAATGGCTTACTAAACTAACCGTAAAATTGTTTTCTTTGACATTTGAATCATTTGAATGTTGCTGATACTCACATCTCATACATGGAGTGAGCAGGCAGTGATTTTAGGACACAGTAAGCGTGTGATATATTAGGGGAGCAGTGCATAACCATGTGTTTATAGGTAAGTTATAATTTTTGCAAATCAGATTTTTTTTTTTTTTTTTGGTTGTTTGTGTGAACGGCGGTTCAAATTTTTCAGATCTGGCAACCACTTTTCATTTGTCCGGAACAAAGCGGCCCTCCACATAACAGCATCTTCAAACAGCAAAAGGCGTCGAAGGCCTTGAGAAGTTGTTATGTTTATATTTCAAAAAAGTGCTTTTTGTTGGTAAATGAAAAGGGATGTCCTGGGAGTAATGGTACAACTACTTCCTATTAATACATTACTAATAATACAGTTTTTTAAAGCAAAAAGAATGCTTACAGATTCTGTGAACGTAAAGTGACTTTAGTTTAAACAACAGATTAAAAGGTTATCCCTCATTTCTTCACTACAAGTCATATGAAAGGTGACCTCCGAGCAAAGCTGAGGAAAACATTTCACTTTGTCTGAAGACTTCCATTCCCGTATTTAATCCCACATCGATATGCTAAAGACAGTCGAGGGAAACTGGAAACATATTGTGCCTTTGGTTGTTTATTACAAACGTTGACAAACAAATTGAAGGTGTTCTGTGACTGCACACAGATTCGTCTCATCTTATGTCGAGGTCAGACTGCACGATGTCAGCCCGAGAACAGCCGGACCAGGAGGACGCAGGGCGTTGAGTGGGCTCGGAAACAATCAGTGAGCATCAGGCGCAACAATCGATCATTTCATCCCACGTAGCGTGTCATAATGGACGACAAACGATGCCGCATCTAGGACATCTCACGACCTTACGACAAAGACTAGCATGTTTGATGTTTTGTTGGCCTCCCACCACGGCTTGTCAATAGTAGCAGTCAGTAGCGAGCGCTTTCTTGCTGGTGACGTCACACACATCATGAACTGCAAACGATGATTGATCAGAGGGCACGTGTAGTCTGTCATGTCTCTCAGCAACGACACGGCTAGAATTTATGACTCTTTAATCGCCTAATCTGACACCGCGAACATTTTAACAGAGAAAAATATCTCGGACTCACCACTCACCAGAGAACAAAACATGCACTGCTGCCTCGATACAGAGTTCTTACTAAATTGTCCTTATTAGCAGTCCACAACATTCCACATCAAAAAGAAATGATATGTCCTCTTGGTTTGCCTATGACAACTATTTGAGACATTGTACCCTGCAAAAAAATCAGCTGTAAAGTCGATCTTTAAATGCATATATTCAGCTCCAAGGAGTTTCCCTTTTTACAAGTGGTTATTTCCAGGAAACTCCTCACCTCTATCTTTTTGTTTTGCTTTTCTTAGGGAAAACATCTTTTCTGGATTATTGTTTTAGTACCATTTAAGTGAGCTGCTGAAGATTTATGTACTCTTTCGTTAATTAACACTTGTCTGTTAAGCTCGTTTAAATTTTAAGTATATTTTATTCAGTCAAATTTCCTCCATGTTTTCCTCAGATGCTCTCCACCTCTCAAATTGCATTAAAAAAAACTATGTAGCTTCCTATAAAACACCAGTTTTTTAATCTTACCTGCCTTAGTTTATTAATTCACCTTTGTGACTGGAATTTATCCAGTTCCCATTTATTGTACATATTTAAAATATTAACATTTGAGTTCATCTTATTACTCTGCATCCTGCGAGCACAGACATTTTTGTCTGGCTTCCGTGTCCTCGAAGGTGACCTTCTTGTTCCTTCTGGGGTCAATCCACGAGTTATGGATGACCGCATTGTTTGGGGTAGGGTCAGCCTCGACCACAGACACCACCCTCTTCTTCATCTTGCTTTTCAAAACCTTTTGGAACTTCTGCCGAGTGAAGGCGTAGAGGAGCGGATGAAAGATAGTGGTTCCGTAAGCCATCACCAGAAAGCCCAGGCGAAGGCGAACTGTTATATCACTGGGTCCAATGCTGAGGATGATGGTGTTGAGCACAGTTATTGGAGTCCAGCAAAGTAGGAACGTGGAGATGATGAGGAGAGACATCCTGAAGACTCGTTTCTGCCTTTCTCTTCTCTCTCGGTGACGCTTCACTGCTCGTCTTAATGCAATAATGACAGACACTGATGCCCGCATGCCCAAAGGTGCACTCCCACCTGCCCTGGCCCCTGTGCTGCTCTGTGAAGCATCAGTTGACTCTGCTTGTGTTGCAGTGCCCAAAGATATAGTGTTTTTGCTCTTCTGCTTCTTTTTGGGCAGATTGTGTTGAAATCGTGTTCCAATGCGAATGTTAAGTGCCTGAAGGATCTTGTAGTATGTCACAAGCATCACCACAGCTGTAAAAAAGAATATAGGGATCTGAGCCAGCAGGTGATAGTACAAACCCAGCTCTGTGTAGTATTCGTTTGTCTGAGCCACTGTGACCACCGCAGTCTGGTTCACGAGGTCTGAGCCAGAGTTAATGAAGAAACCCACTTCCATGAAGGGAACCAGGAAACTGAAAAAAGAGAGAGCCCAGATGGATCCCAGTAGAGCTACAGCCCGGCCCATTGTAAGAACACGATTCGCTGGTCGCACTGAGATGTCATAGCGGTCCACAGTGATGGCGAGGACATTTGCAGCAGTGGCTACACTTGCAAAGGAGACACTGGCCTCATGGAAACAACAGATGATGGCCGTATCCGCCTCCAAAGGAAGTAACACCACAACAGCTGTCAGTGGGATGCAGCATACACACACCTGGAAACGACAAAAGTTCTGCTCACTGTTTGTTTTCTTTCCATTTAAACTTTAGACTGCTTCACATTGATTGTAACATATATGCTTATTGTAAATAATCAGATCGACAATCCAGAGATCTTAATGTAATTATAACTGTCACACACAGCTGAATTGCCAAAGGAATTATTTACTTGGCGTTTAACCAGAAACTGGTGGAACCAGTCAAGTGTTTACCCTTAACCTGTTTTTTACTGAAGTCTGTAGTAAAATAGATATTTGAGGTGTTGCGACATTGTCAAATAGTTCACCCTCTTTAAAAATCAAAGTTGTATTGCAGCGTTGTAGTGGCTGTGGCTCAGGAGGTAAAGTGTTCAATCTCTGACTGCTGGTCAAAGTGTCCCTGAAAATATGTCCACTTACTGTCTTTTTTCATGCAGGACAAGCGCACGATTTCCCTGTTACACAGCTGTGCCACTATACTGCACATCACAACTCTAAGGAAAACTGCTATATGGGTTTTATTTGTTTGTAACAAGGAATTATTACTTATTATTACAAGGAAAATAACTAATGTGCAGTACAGAAATGAAATCCAAACTGTAAAAAACAGTTTGTGGCAGCAGAGAGGAAGGGGAGGTTCTCCCAGTGTCTCTGTTTATCAGACCTTATATTATACTTTTTTTTCTGGCACATCATCAGATGTTCTGGCTCCTCTCTGAAAGCAGATAAGTAATGTTCCATATGATCTCAGCTGAACTTCCACTTCAGACACAGTTGGTGTTGGGGAATCATGGGGGATTTGCTGAAATGGTGGCAGCACTCACATGTTCTGGTACTTAAGGTGCAAGTATCCAACAACTTAAATCCCTGTTTGCAGAAGAAAGGTCACAACTTACCAACACATCCACCACATGCAGGTTCATGGTGATAATGTTGGAAACAGAACTTATGAGGTTCTGTTTCATACAGTAAAGGACGAGCACAGTAAGGTTTGAGCTCAAGCCCAAAACTATCTCCAGAAGCAGAAAGCCTGTCAGAGAAACCTGCAAGCAGAAAGAACATGGTGGCATGAAGGATGATGTTCAGAGTCATTCTGGACGTATCATAAAGCATGATAATAATTTATAAGTTTTGATTTATACTTTGTATAACCAGAAAGTTCTTTTGAACATACATATTTTAGTATCCAAAATTTTAAGTACCAACACATTAATGAGCTGACTAGTTACCAACTTCCTGAAAATAGATATACCCAAGAAAAGCCCTCTGAGACGTGATTATTAGGCTTTAAAGTTACCTGGAAGCTGATTGGGTAGATGCCCTCGGAGGAGGTCATGTCAAGGTCATAGGGGTCACCAGCGTCAAGCACCGTCATGTTGCTCATGGTGGCTGAAGAGGTCAGCACTGCGGATGTGTGCATTATCCTGAAGAGAGGAGACGACCTGGAGAGCAGTTGCAAAAAAAAATCACTCACATAAAAACATTTCGAAGGCGTCTTAAATTCGACCAGAGTTTTGTTTTCTTTCTGCACAGAGTTTGTCACCAGACCAGCCTTTCGCTGGCACTTGTCTGTTGCTTTTGTTTGAGCCAAAACTCTTCATTCACTTAATGTACTTTATCGACTGCAGCCATCTCCTCTTGACTTTCTCATGACTAGGAAAGGGGAACATTGAAAGTTCGATCTTAACTGTTTTTTTGAAACTCAGATCTGTTTAAACAACACAGGAACCAGCACTGTGGTATATTGAAAAGATGGGGCTTGGACCCAGATATATTATTTTGAAAGTGTGGCACAAAGACTAGATAATAGCTATGTTTGTTTTACGTTGGAACTCTGGAAAAGTTGACACTTTGTATTTTTTAATGGTAGTTGTCTTTTCTGAGAGTCATCGGGAGTAGAAGAGTCTGATTGTGTTACAAGACTTGTGACTGAAGAGGTCACTCCCTGGCTATATTACATTCTTAAACTTGTAAATTCATGCATATGCTAATTTCTAGTGCCCAGGGTACAGTAGATCACACTACAACTGAGAGAATGTGTCTTTTGATGGCAGGTATCAGTCATACTGCACACACTTCAGAGTCAGTTGACAAAGATGCCGACAAAGAAACTCTGTGTATGTAGAATACCGTATAGCATGGAACCATTATTGATTTTAGTGTACTTCATCAACTGTTTGCTATAGTCCTATATTGTCAGTGTTGCCTTGTGACTGCCATACCAATTTGCAGCTGTGTTGGGTTTGTTTAACAACAAAGAAGATATGTTACATCAAAATTCAGTTTGTTCATGCTGTAAACAAAGTGAAGCTGAACATCTGCAGAAGTTCAATACACCAACAGAATCTGACCTGGTGTGCAGAAGTTAAAAGAATTTTGCCGGCAAACAAGCCATTTTAAAGTCTCGTTTTGCTTGTTGATCTTAAGAATTTCAAATACTGTGAAACTGTGGTTTAACAATACATCGATTTGTTTTGAATCGTAGGATACACGTGATGGTTTGGGTCCACAGATTGGTATGGAGAATACACAGTATAATAATACACATGTATTGAGACTGATGAACATAATGTAAAACTAAATTCAAATAGGTGAGTTCCACCAGGAAACCTTCAGCAGCGGTAAGCCTTTAGCACGTTTAGCACGTACTGATAGAGCTGACGTAGGCGACCCGCCTGCTTTTTTGAAATCTTGTAATCATGAGGCTTCTCTAGACTTTCCAAAGTGTCTGGATTAAACTCTGTTAGCCAAACGAGTCATTTTGCGGCGGTTGTTTGAGGCTCAAAACAATTTATAACCGAGGAAGAGGCTAGCTGCGTCAAGATGCACACAGGAAGTCACAGAAATGGCAGCGAGTCTGAACTGGTACCAAAACATGATGTCTAAGGTGAAGAATGAACCGAACCACGACTTCCGTGTACCGTTACACCCCTAGTTTGAACTTTGAAAAGTAAAGGCAGATGTAATTTCAGGCTTGAACTCACACGCCCCAGGCAGTGTCCTCTCCAGCTCAGTAGCAATCAAAGGAACTTGGAAGAGCATGTTAAACCATTCCACCAAATTCTGACTTGACAAGGTCAATGTTCACTTCATCCAGTTAATATGCAGCAGTCTTTTTGTCAACATATAGAAATTTGAAGGTCAGTCAAAAAAGTTTGCAACCTTTATCTTGTGGGATACTGGCTCCTGTCTGGGTTAGGGAATAATCTGTTTGTGAAGCGCAGAGAGCAGCACACGCCCGCCCCTCATCGGGGGGCTTGTGTTTGTAACATTAGTGCGGTGCACTAAGATCAATGCTTTCTTTCATGCACAGCTCTGTCTCTTCATTGTCCGTTGTGCTTGAACCATTGCCTCCAGTCTCATCGCCGCCTGAAAATGATGCCAGTGCAGAACAATCCTGCTCTCTCCACTACTCTCCTTTCAGCAGATATTGTGCGTCTGTCACACTTGTATCTCCAGAGATGGTGGAAGTTTTGCTGTGGTCCATAGCATATTATTGTTGACCATTTCAGGTTTGATGTTTCATATTCCAGATAACAGTAAAAGGAGAAAGTAGGGATGAGAGATGGAAGTAGAAGACAGACTTGTGTGGTTATTCCTCTTGATGGCGTTCTACCCTCCACTTCCCTGTGATCCCTGCAAGGTTGGAAGACCAACGGTCAGAGAGCCAGGTGTAGGTCAGAAGGAGTCCTTGGATATCACACAGAGAGATTGATCCCTCGACTCTCTGTAATTAACATCATCCTCCTCCACTCCCGTCTTTTGCTTTACAGACAGCAAGAAAGGTATAAATTGAAAAATAATTCATCCCTTCATCTTCATCATCACCTTCCCTTGCTTTCTTCTCAGTCACATCCTGTCCTTCATCCTGAAAAGGGAAAGGACGGAAGATATTTGTAAAAGGGTATTTAAGAAATTTGCATCCCCCCAGTTTGTATGTTGCATCATAAATCACACACTTATCCCTTGACTGATAGCTTGCTTTAGCTTTTAGTTCTCATTGGAAGCCTCTCTTGAGTATTTATACTTGTGGTTGTGCATCTGCCAAATGTGTGCTTAATCAGTTTTTGATGCTTTGCCTTTTGTCTTTGATGGCTCTCGTCACGTGTTGTTCAGCAAATTAGGTCTGAACTGGTTCTCTGCAGACCGTCTCAGTGTATAAAATTATATGCTGACTGTCACAGCAGCTGGTCGCACACTGCCCCGGTCAGCTCTTATGATTGTACCTCAACTGGATTGTTTCAGATTTTCAATTTGAAAAAAAGCACAACTGAGGCCTGTGAAGAACAAAAAACAGGCATTAAAGGTTATTCTTAGACAAATATTTGGTCAACTTCAGACTGATTGTATGTAAGTGATGTGTTCCTGTAAGGCTCATTGTGTTTAGACAACATTTAACATTTGAGAACTGAAAACACCTTTTGCTAAATGTAAAAACATGTCTGCAAAAACAGTTTCTGTTTCTGAAAGGAATGTACCAGTAGTATTTTTTTGGTAGTGGTACCTGCAGAAATTGATGCTTGGTAATCTGATGATGAATAACAATATTTTACACTGCACATATTATGATATTTATAATGGAAGAAACTCTTGACACGGTCTGCACATGTTTTACACATGTACTTGTGTCCATGTGTCCATAGCAAACGACTTCAGTTGAGGAATATCCATGGATAAATTTTCAGTGATTATATTTTGACGGTAGATAATTCCTCTTTGTTATTTTCAGATAAGTGCAATGTGCCTGCAAAGCTCTGATGTAGAAATCTCGTAAGCTTTCTCAAAGGACAAGTTTGTTTTCTGCACTTTAAGCCTTATAATAAGGATATTTACGATCATATATGATGTTCAACAACATCATTATGATGAAGGGTGCAGTCCTGAGAGCTGGAGCTCGTTACTGACGTCACCGCCAGCTGAAAACAACAGAGGAGCACGAGCACTCAGACAGTCCGTCAAAAACACAATAAACGCTCGTTTTAGAAGATGAGAAACTCAACAAATGTTTAGTGGTGTCCTCTCGTGACACTAAGACACGAAGCTAAACAACAGCTAATAATGTAAACCAGCTGTTTGTTTGTTTGTTTGTTTTCTGAAGCAGCTTAAAGATCAGGTAGTTGAATTTGTGTTTTAGCATCAGGACATGAGAGGACACCACTAAACATTCAGTGAGGTTATTGTGTTTTTCGGCAGATTGTCTCTGTACCTATGCATCTCTGCTGTTTTCAGCCAGCGGTGACGTCAGCAAAAAATGTGCAATAAACCGAACTTCTCCTTATATTATTACTTACCGGGTTCAACTGTTTTTAAGCTACAACTTCTGCTTTTATTTTAGTTACACCTACTGTACACGATGACGAAGATTCTGTCAGCTCAAAGATTCCATTGAGGTACCTCAGGAAACCAAACCTAACCCATTTGTATAAATGTACTTGGTATAAACATGATAATCTACATATTCATCCAGTGCACCAGTTATTTTTTTTTATCTGTATTACATGTTGTGGATTTCGACTCCTACTGCCTATTTTCTGTCTTGTAGAAATGTAGAAGTTTATGTGGGACATGTTGACAGGTGTGGGCTTACCCTGACCGTAAACACGCAAAACTTGTACCATAAACCAATCAGCCAATGACATGTAATCTAATGGAACACCTACTAATGCCAGCACGCCTACTAAGATCTGGCAAAAGGCCCAGGTTCCAGAGCCGCCTCAAGCTGCAGTTATGTAAAGTGTAAAGGATATAACTAAAGGGATGCTCACGTCTGAGCAAGGGAAAGAATCGGCTGAGTAATCCATTTATTGGTCAACAATAGTTAGTGGCACAGTTTTAGCTATTTGGTTAATTATCTGTCTTTCATTAAATTCCCTCTCAAAAATGTTTTTTCTATGTAAGTGTTGAGTTTGACTGAGCCAAATGCTGTAGTATGTGCAGATTTTACACTAGGAAGCTGTCATCAGGGCGCCCTGGTAGTTCAGTTGGTAGAGTGTTCGCCCCATGTACAGAGACTGTCCAATCCTTCAGCTGTCCTACCAATAAAAGGTACAAAAGTCCCCAAAAATGTCTTTAAAAAACGTGTGAAATCAAAGATAGTATGAAAGCCATTACTCGTCCAATATAACAAGTGTGATATGGAAACTCGAAGCCTCCGCTACACGAACACTGCAAAAAGACTTTTTGGTAAAGTGAGAGAAATTGTCTGTGTTGAACTGACCCATTTACACAGCACTGGATTTATCCTTTCATTTTGCGTTGTATGAGCTCTCCTCCTCTGCAGGAGGCAGTGAACTCAGCTTGACTTGTGTAGACCAGTGCTCCTTGCTGTTTGACAGCCACACATGTTGTGTAATTATTCTCCACTCAAAATGATCGCTTCTTAAAAATCGTGACTCACAGGCTCAACAACATGTCAGCATGCTGTGTGTTTGTCTCGAGCTAAATGTTTTGATTTTGCAGTTCCTTTGTTCAATACAAACATATCGTCAGGCTGTCAGAACACATAGCAGCTAGTGTGTGACTGTGGTGTGTGTTAGTTTACCTCTTGACAGAGACCATTCCTCAGTGATCCTTGGTTCTGTTGAAGTGCTTTCCTTCCCTGTAGGGCTTTGCAATTTCATTCCCCAAAGACAGTGACGTGCCCATAGGCGATAAGCCCGAGTGACTGTGGGTAACTTGGTAGTTCCATCATTCAAGGATCTCGATGCCACGCTGTTGGGTCCTGTACTGTGGGGCTAAAAAGCCTGCAGCCACAGAGCCTGGATGGAGCGAGAGAGATACTGACGCTGCTGCGCCGCCTCCCCCTCTCCTCTCCTCTCTCTGCTTTGCTTCTTTTTCTGTCCGTCTGTCTCTCTGTCCTGCTTCCTGCCTCTCTCTGTATCTGCTTCGAGTAGCCCTTCCTACTCATCCATCACTCCCTCCCCCTCCTTCTTCCCTCCCTGAAAATGTCTTCTTCCTCCTTTTTTTTTTTTAACACCTCTGCGCTTGACTAATTGGACTCACAAACCAGATTTAACACTCTCCTCCTATTTCTTCTACTCTCATGTTTGATGCTTCTTTCTTTTCTTTATCTTTCCTTCCTTTGTGCTGCCTGTATTAAGTGGGGAAAACTCAATTTCCAGCATGCAGGGGGAACACAGATCATTTTTTGCCCTTGAGCCCTTATTTTTTTTCTCTTTTCCTCTGAGCTGTTGACCCATAAGTGTGTTTGCCCTCATTAAAGAGCCCAGGTAGAAAACCGTGGCCATGACGATACTAATGGCAGCATCCTTCCTCTCAGGACTTTGGCCACTCCTCCACTGTTTGCGTTTGAAAAGCACCTGGCGGATGGTACATAATAATTGTCCCAATCTGGCTACCGTTGCAGCAGTCACCATGCTGCCGTTATTGCCTACTGAACATTTTTGCAAGGTAGCTAGTGAGTGAACTAATTAGGGCGACTTGGCATTGGCATGGCAACAACAGCCCTGCCGGCCAAAGTGAGTTCAGACTGATGGATCAGAATTCACATCAGGGCCCATCTGTTGTCTTCCGGTTACACTCCTTCACTGGTACAACAATAACTCCAGAATCTTTTTCCTCCCTGATCTGGTTTTTGTATCTCAGCTCTTCTTGTGTTTATTTAAGGAGTGTAAGCAGAGATGATGGTTTCCAGTCTGACTGTTTTACTGACATGCGCAACTCAACAGGAGGCACGATCTCCCTCAGACACAAGTCTTTAGCAAAAGAGAGATAGATGGCAAACAGCCCAGTTGTATAGAGGGAAAAAACATGATCAATGACGTGTAAGACAGAGATAGAAATATTGATGGAGCCAGCTTTGAGATCAAGAGGAAAAGAAAGACGGTTACAGTTTTCTCTGCATGACCCGGTGATCTGAGAGGCTACTTTCACACCTAAATTTCCCTTGAGCACAATAGAGTGCAACAGAAATAGTCCATTAATGTTTAATGGATGCATTAATATTTCAACCTGTTATCTAGGCTGTCTGCTAGCAGCCTAAAGGCCGCTGGCTGTTGTGTAGTCCCTAGCTGTGCTATTTTAAACAGAGGTGCAAAGAATAAAAAAAACAAGTGCTGGCCTTGTATGCTTTGCATTTATGAACGGGCGGTCATGGACTTAAAGGATAAATGCCACACCAGTAAATGCTGATACCTTGATGACTGTCTGACACAGACGGCTGCAAACTCAAACAACAAAGACCCAGTAACTCATAAAAGACAGTTCAAAGGGGTGAAAAGGGGAACCAGAGTGAAGGGCAAGCTTTTAAAAAGTGGTTCATGATAAGCAGTAAACACAATGATGTGTTTCCTATACATTACTTTATGTTTGGCATCTCCCTACATATATTTACATTGACTGCCATATGTTGATTTTAATTTTATTTTCCTACTATTTTAAATGGGTAAAACATCATTTACTCACAAATCTCATGCATTGCATTGATTCACTTAGTCCTAGCCAATTCTCATGATCGCGTTGACAGCAGACTTTTCTGTGAACAGCCTCTCCTCTAGTGCACACTCTGAGTTAAAGGAGAAGTTCAGCCTTATAATCACAATCATATAGGATGTTCTACAGCATTTTTATGATGAACGGCGCAGTCCTGGAAGCTGGAACTCATTGCTCACGTCACTGCTAGCTGAAAACAACAGAGGTGCACGTGCACTGAGACAATCTGTCAAAAAAACACAATAAACACTCATTTTAAAAGAGAAGAAACTCACCTAATGTTTAGTGGCGTCCTCTCATGAGCCGAAACTAAACACAGAGTTAAACAACAGCATATGACGGCTCTTTCAGCTTCATTTTACATGAACCACCATAAAATTAGTTATGTAAGAGTACCTTGGTTTAACCCTGTGATTATTATCATTTTTTGACTTTTTTTTTTCCAGCATTCCTCCGCGGTAAACAGATTTTTTCCAAAAATATGAGTCAGTCACTTTAGCTGCTTTTGCTGGCAGTCTATGAAGATACAGTTTCAAAACATCCAAGCCATCTAAAAACGTCCATCCAAAACTCTCAACAGCTTCGTGTCGTATAATCCAAGTCTTCTTTATCGTGTTGTAGGCTCAATACTTCCAAAACTTTTCTTAAAAAATACAAAAAAAGTTATTCCAAACTTGTAAGGGAGCAAAAATGTCTGGTGCAGAGAGAGAGGAATTTCTGCAGTCTTTGGTGGAACCATATTTATTTGAGCCAAAGTTCACCGCTGTTTAGAATAACCGTAACACACGACTCAAAACATTGGATCAGATGTGTTGGATTTAGGCGTGTCTTAGCCAAAATGAAAGTGTTTTGGAAGTACTGAGCCTAGGACATGATAAAGAGGACTTGGATTGTACCACATGAAGCTGCTAAAACATTTTTTGATGGATGTTTTCAGATGATTTTGATGTTTTAAATCTTCATAGACTGCCAGCAAAAGCAGCTAAAGTGACTGACTCATATTTTTGAAAACAAAAAAACAAAAAACCAGACCTGTTTACTGTGGAGGAACACTGGAAGAAAAAATATGTATTCTTAATTTCAAGACATCTAACAGTGAGTGATTGAGAATTTTTCAGTGAGTATCACTTTAATGTGTGTCGAGTTGCATCCAGAAGAATGTCAGGACCCGAGCGCTCTCAGCATGAATCTGCACTGTAACGAGACGAGATCATTGTTATTGCTGATGAGAGTATTTTGTCGCAGTTGTTAATCCTAACTGCACTCAAAAAGCAATCTAAAGACATTACAGAGCTACCTTTCTGTACTACAAAATGAAGTGTTTGAATTTCAAAACAGCTTTTCAGTGCAGTGCACTTCACGTTACTGGCTGCTCCTCTGTGGCCATGAAAAACAAATTTCAGCTACACTGTAGTAGAAGTCCAGTTTACCAGGTGCATTCATCAGCTTGCTGCAACTCAAACCTGACATCGATGTTCATAAAAAAGACTTCACTCAGTAACACTTACTGACGTAAGAGTTTGATTAATACGCGGTGTTTTAGCATCCTTCAGGAAATCTCCTTTTTGTCTTCCTCTCACCTCTCCATCAGCCTTCCAAGTTTGTGCTCAGTGATAATTATTTCCCGACTGCTAGATGTGCTCTGATAATGGGGAAACAGATCCCTCCCTCCTGCCCGCTCTTATCTACAACCCCCACTGCTGATTACCTCCATCACCACGGTGATGCTGAGGGGGGGTACAGTTTGCCACGTTACTGATTTCAGGTGCAGTAAAACTGATAAAATCCAACATTGTGAAGCATATTTTTGTGTATGAGTAACTTTATTTGTTGTGATTACTTCTGATGCATCTTGTTGTCCTCTGAAGAATGAACTGAGTGAATTCCCTCAGCACAGAAACCAGGACACATCTGTACGAGGGCACAGCTTTTCCCCCGGGTACCAACACAAAATATCCAAAGGCCTGTGTTGTCTGTGTGTATGTTTGTGTGTGTGTATTACGACACAAGTCAGAAAAAAAACCTCTCACTCTCTCACATGCACACATATCTAAACAAGCAAAAGGATACGGGGCTCAGCTGTTTGATCTTGGACTCTGGCAGGCTTTGTACTTGGGTTGAGGCTTCGAGTGGATTGCTTTTGAATTGAATGTGGCTGTTGTCCAATTCCCCGGTCCTCTGTGCCTCAGCCCGCCACCTGCCTGATAATTCTCTCCGTCTTTCTCAGGGAAGAAGAGCAAACAATCGTCGCTCCAGACAAATAGTACGTCTGAAATGGTTGATATCAGGCCGCAGACCCACACCTCTGTGCCTCTTCTCTTAAAATCAGCAGCTGATTTCCACGTCTCTTTTGTCTTCCTGATGAGGCAAAACATATGGAGGTCAGAAACAGAGCTGCAACAGTTAATCAATTAATTGATCAACAGAAAATTACTCGCCAACTAATTTGATAATGGACTGATTATTTCAGTCATTTTTCAAATAGCAAAGTAAAAGTTTTTTTGTGTCATGTATGATCATAAATGACGAGTCTTTTTGTTTTGGGCTGTTGTTTGGACAAAAACAGCAATTTGAAGACATCACATTTGGCTCTGGAATATTGTGACGAGCATTTTTGGCACTTTTCTGACATTTCATGGAATAAATTATTAATTGACTAATCGAAAAAATAATCAGCAGGTTAATCAATAATGAAAATAATCATTAGTTGCAGCCCTAGTCAGAAAGATGCTATTATTTAGGAAAACTCAAGTTAGTCCTGTCTTCAAAAGAGAATTTTCATGATGGCACAAGATTGAAGGAATGAAGCTTCAGGTTCCATCATATAACAGAAGCAGCAATGGCAGCAGTCGTGCATTCAGAGATCTTTCTAATGTAGGAAACCTGATTTTTTCCTTTAAAATCTCAGAGAAAAACACCCGATGACATTTTAAAAAATGAAGATTGGGGTTTTGATTAAAGCAACATACATTTGAAACAATCATTGCCCGTGACGCCTTCTGACCAATCAGCCAGAGCAGCTGGACCGCCCCGGGTGGAGAGGGAAGAGAGCCCGTAAAAGAGCTGTGAGCCCAGCCGGGACTTACGACTGCTCCTTCTCAGGGTGTGATACACACTTTTTTCCTGTTATTTCCAAGCTGAAAAATATAGAAGAACAGAAATAATTTTGGGAGCACAATGAAAATTGATCATTTATGTGTTTTTCCTTAATAAAAGCGACACAAGAATACATTTACAAGAAAATGGTCAAGTTTAATAATGCAGCTATGGTTACTGAGAATGGAAAGGTGCCGACCTCTCCAGCCACCCGGAATCATTATGACCACGGATACGACCCTTCTCAGTCAGAGGTGAGAATCTCAGGGTAACTCATGATACGATACGTGGTATGTGATGCGTGGTCCATGATATCATGATACCATGATCCTGCGATAATCAATATATTGCAGGACGATTACATAAAGATAGATCACAGTATCTGTCTGACCAAAGAATACAAAATGCAGACACAATTACATACATGAATACAAACTTACACTGATGTTGTGAAAGCCGAAGTGGGTCGAGACTTTGCACTAGATGGGGCTGGAGCATTTCTTAACTATAAATTCTTTTCACTGCTGTCCGTCATTATCCTGTAGTTAATTTCTTCCTCAATTCAAGCACCAACACATGAAGTAGTGATGCTGCTGGGTCAAATTGGCTGGGATATCTGTTTACAGCAACGCGGTGTTTGAACTAAAACATGGATATTTGGCATCAGCGACGCAATAATTGCATCTTAAGAGTCAGGACGAGCAAGAGAAAACGACATGTACAGAGAACATCTGAGTATAATCGATCTTCCTCATTCAGCAGCTTTTCATCATAGTACTGAAATGTACAGCACTCCCTTTGCTGGTTCATATAGATGTAAATTTTCAGATCAGCTGACGATGTTGCCAGGAGGAGGTTGCATCAGCAGGTCGTCGTTTAGTCACACACACCAGACAGTTGTCTGCTGTCTGTCTTCTCTCCTCATAACTTAGCCCTGTCTCCTTGTTCCAGCCTGCTCATCTCTCAGCCTGGCCCTGCTTTTCTCGCTCTTCCCGGCCGACTGAACTCTCCACACAAGTCAGGACAGACGAGTCACTGCCTCCTCAGAGACACTTGTTCGCCCGGCCCTTGCCATTCTTTCTATAAAAAAAAAAACAACCCAACCCAACACTATCTGTAAACTAAACATTTAGTGGAGGTGACCGAGAGGAGCAGCTCAGACCACGGCGGCGGCAGTCGGATGGGCACTGCTGCTGGAATCATCATGGTAAAGCTTAAGTGTTTGCTGAAGGCACTCATGATTTGTTGGACAAAATCACATATATTGACAGTGCTAGATCCATTCAGTTTCATATCAGCCTAAAACAGGATTCAGTTGCAAAGCAAGTCAATATTTCTTTCTCTAATGGACGATCAATCTTTTCAAAGCGGGTGGGTGGACAAACAAAGCAGGGGCTAAAGCAGAATGGAAATGCTCAACACACAGTTTGAGGTGTGATGTGCTTCTTTGAAACAAGTGTTGCTGACAAATCTGACAAGCTGACTAGTCCCTCTGTCATCTTTTCTGTCAACAGAATGCAAATTAAATAACAGAAATATGATATTTAATCATGAAAGAGATGTGTTGAGGTTTCAGACAGAGCCACTGATGTAAAAGTGATTGAAACAAACAAACAAAAAATAAATATACAAAGTGGTGGATCTTGCTCCATCCCTGCCAATGAGTGACTGAGACTGTCTCTTCCGTACTCCGTCAGGATTCGATCACATGTTAACGATCAACATGGTAAACCTTCCAGACGAGTCTTTCTTTTTTTTGACAGTCCACAACTTTGCCAGTCTTCTGTTGTCGCCCCAAAAGACAGAAAAGAAAATTTTGTAACATTTCTTCATTTTATTTAAAAAAAAAAGAGAGAGAGAGAGAAAAAAAATACATATATATATATAAAGGGTCTTGGAGTGTGAATGAAAATGGCAAAAAAGAGCTGGATAATGTATTAATCTTTTTGTGTGTGTCTCTGTGTGTGTGTGTGTGTGTGTGTGTGTGTGTGTGTGTGTGTGTTTGACATGTCCCAGACTATCTGTCACAGGGTGTGGATCTGAGTGGCATCGAGGTGATTGAAAATGACTTGCTGCTGATCAGCAGAGCCCGACTAGAGGTGGAGAACCAGGCCAAAAGACTACTGGAGCAGGGCATGGAGATTCAGGTACACACACACACACACACACACACACACACACACACACACACACACACACAAAACACACAACACACACACAACACACACACACACACACACACACACATTGTTGTCGATCTTTTCCATGACTACTGGCAGGAAGCAGGATTCACTAAGGGTGTGTCAAAGGGACAAAACAGCAGCAGCCGATGAATGCGCTTAAAATAAGAACACGTTGTGCTCAGCCTTTTAATTGATCGCGATTAATGCTTAACACTGTCTAGTTTTTTTACTGCTGATTTTATCTATTAAATAGCTTGTTGATAAAGAGCTGAGAAGGAAAATGAAAATATTCAAATTAAATTAGGTGAACTAAGCATTACACCGTTGAGGTGCTCATGCGTGGTCGCCCCATTTTCAGGTAGTAGATTTTCAATTCCTTTATGATTTTTTTATTTTGCGATTTTTTGATTATTTCCTGGTCACATGTATTCCTGTTGTCTGTGGACTACTGAAAAAAAAAGGAATTATGACAACGATACACCTCTGGTACACCTTTGGCCTACTTAGGGGTCTGCTAAATATTAATAAGGTTGAACTGCTTCATGAGCAAATCTTACAATAAAATGCATCGTTTCACTCAGCTGCTGTGTCTGTAAACATTGCATGTGACCCATTTGCTGCTACACTCAAAGAAGTAAATGGGTCACAGAAATTGAAGCACCCTGACTGTCTTGGTGCATTTACATTTTTGCATCATTAAATAGATAATAATTTTGTTTTGTCTATAGATTAAAATTTAGTAGATTAAGACAGACAAGATTTTTTCCTGTGACAGATGTGAACATCTCATATGATGTCACAAATGCCCATTGTGCCTTTAATTTTTTCCAAGGTCTTACAATTTTATTTATTAATTAATTAATATTTTTCATATTCACAGGTTTTGAAAAAAAGAGCAAGCTTGATTTAAAAGAAATATTTTGCAGTTGGTTCTGACTTAAACAGACGGATGCGATTAGAAGAGAGACGAGCACTTTGTATTTGTGTCAACCTGTAAAGAACATGTGAGACGGGGAGCACGTGTGAGCTCTGCTAACCTTCATCTGCTCCAGAAATCCTTGTTCTCATGGGGACAGTGTCCCATTAAAGGGAGAGTGTGTGTGTGTGTGTGTGTGTGTGTGTGTGTGTGTGTGTGTGTGTGTGTGAGACAGTCTGTTCAGTGTCCATGATCATATGTCGCCAGTGTCCAGAAGAGTTTTGTAGTGATGTTTCAGTTTCAGCTAAAGTGCTAATCTGAGTCCAAAAAAAACCATAACATGGTTATTAAACAAGTCACAACAAGCACACAGGACCGTTTAGAGTTGTTGGAAAGTT
>JAPQLA010000015.1:130955-144399 GCA_029822935.1 Naso vlamingii
GCAGTCTGTTTGAAAGTAGCGGGCAATCACAACTAAGTCTGTGTGTACAGGAAACACCACAGTCTGTTCCACCTGGACACCTTCCCAGCTTTTCATCATTTCTATTTATCTTTTCAGGGCAGACAAACCAGCAAACTGATGACTGATTCGCATTTGTTCGATGTTGTACGGATGCGACCATAAAGGAGCTGTTTCAGTGCCGGAACAAAACGCTTCAGTCTGCCTATCTTCACTTGTCTCAGTCTTCTTTCTCCTCAGTTAAAAATAAACAGGGCTGCAAACATTTCTTCTTATTTTTTATGTCTTATAGTGCATGACATTTCTGTCTAATGAGCTGACTGAGTTAGGATCAGGTGTGCGTGTATGAGCCCTACAGTACTGCATTTTTGTCCATGAATGAATTCTCGCTTTGAAGTGATTGTAAAAATGATCTGAAACATCAACATCTTGCAGGGAAATCATGTGTCAGTGACTCTAAAGGAATAGATGGAATATTCACAACCTTTAATCAGAAAGAAATGCAATAAAGAGAGACACATTTTTTAACGAGCACCGAACACTGTCATCAGAGTCTTAATAATAATGCTAAAATAAAATAAGCATACATTTATTCGCAAAAATATTTCAATTTCACTCTCAACGAAAACTAAACTTTTTTAATCATTCAAATTTGGGCGGGTGGTTAATAACATATTTTTCTGTGGGCTGAAAAACTCAGATTTTTTTTCTCTGCCTTACATTGACTTTAAGAGGCACAGGAAATCAACAATCCTTGAGTTTGTAATCTTGTGTCTGTTAAAACAACATAAGAGTCTGTCGTGTTCATGTTAGCCAATATTTTGTTGCCATTTTCATGTTTTCACTTTGTTTTGGAAGCTATGTAATGTTTCCCCTCTAGCATTCACACTGCCCAAAATTTACTACAACATAGTCTAACAAATCACAGTTAAAGCTGACAAATGTTAATTTTTCTGTCAAACCACTGAGAGGCAAGTGGCAGCAATCATTGGACAACATGAACTGATGAAGAAGGTTTGATATTTTTATTTCTCCTGTTGACTTTATTTGTCTCTGGTTTTTAACCTAGACTCTTCCGAATTTTACTGTGTTTGCTACCATTAGTTTTATTTTATGTATTTATTATCATCTGTTTTATCGAGTTTTTAGCCTTGCCTTTTGTAACTTTTACTGTCTAAATTCTATTCATGTGTTACATTTTTATAGAATACTTCTTATGGTTCTGGCATATTTTATTATTTTAAAAAGGTTTTTCTTTTCTTTTTTTATTGCCTTTGTGCATTGGTCTTTAATTTTTTTTCCTTTTTAATAGATTTTACTGTCTACATTTTTCTGTCTTGTTACCGACTTATCAGTCTTCTGTGGAGCACTTTGACCTGCACTAACCTTTATGGAAAGTGCTGTTCAAATAAAGTTTGACTGATTGATTGAAGCTGACAGAGGAAGTGCATTTGAAGCAAATAGACGATCTTAACGTGACAAAGCTCAAGCTGCTGGTGAGATATAGACCTTTAGTCTTGTTATCATGGTCAATGGATTTCATAAAGAGGAACTATTATTAATATGTAGCGATAGGGGGCCTTTCTCTCCCTTTAACCCTTTCATAGACAGATAATCAGGAAAAAATGAAAGATTGCTAGATGGGAAGTTTTTAAATCACATCTGGAGCATTTCATAACAAAACCCAGAAGATGCGTAAAGCTTTGAATTAACCATTAGGACTAAAATAAGTACACACAAGAAAGATGCATGGGAGTACAGAATCTCCCATTAAGCTTCTGTTGGTCATTTTACTGTTAAATATCTGATCAGAAAACCTCTTCAGTCATCACACGTTAGACCATGTAGAAACTCCTGCTTAGCAACCTGAGCAGGCTGCAGCAACTTGGGTTGTTGAGTTAATGTGCTGTTCCACTCACACAAAGCCGCCCAGACGAGCGTGCCAACACATTCAACCAGCAACAAACTGAAGCTCAATCCTTCCATGGAGACTCAACAGCAAAACAAATCGCCTTTGTTGCTCCATCAGAATTCCTCTCCTGCATTATTATGGGAAAAGAGTCCTAATCAGGTTAGCTAAGAGACACGCTGTGCTGTTAGACAAGTCTGTTTACCTGTGGGTTATGTCTGAGCCGTGTGCTGCATGAATACCAATCAGATGCAGCCGTGCACTGTGATTCAATTTGAATTCTTTTTCAAACTGCATTCAAACCGGCACTTTAAGTACAAATACACTACGAGTTCTTAATAAAAATCTACCCTACAAACAAATAACTGCGGTGGAACATTGCATTATAACAGGATGTTTTCCTCAAAGTTGGCTATGACAGCTGAATTATACTTAAAATAGCATCTGGAGTTAAATAAAAG
The DNA here is from genome assembly GCA_029822935.1 of Naso vlamingii. Lineage (NCBI taxonomy): Eukaryota > Metazoa > Chordata > Actinopteri > Acanthuriformes > Acanthuridae > Naso > Naso vlamingii. The sequence continues at coordinate 133,344 of JAPQLA010000015.1, forward strand.
TTGATGTACTAATTTATAATTCTGCCTCAGTATTAGCCTATATATATTTGACTGTCTGAGAGCAGTGACATCATCCAAGTCCGTTCTGGTTCGTGTTCTCTTTGTGCTGTTTTGGAGCCATGCCAACATTACTGTCTATTTTTTATTCTTTTTCTTTTTACTGTTTATCCGACATTGTTGTGACCTGTAAGCTAGCGTTATGACTTTCTGTGACTTTCCACTTCCATGGGAACAAACGAGTGAGAAAACGAGAGAGGCGAGCGTCATGCAGTGCACCCTAATGTAATAAATCGCCGAGAGACATCTGACATGGAGAGGACAGGAACTGGTACTGGGAGCTTGTGAGAAGTTCTGGTATGGCCGTAAAAAGTCCCGGTACACCAGGGGGTAAAATCTGGAAATGGGGGTACTGCGAGGGTTTAGTGTATAAAGTGGGACTAAAGAGATAATATGAGAAGCACATGTTACTGGCATAGTGAAAATCACAGAGAATCAGGATCAATCTTTGCCACTTAACTGACCTCTTTAGTATCTTTGTGCTGATTGGCTGTTTTAAGGAAAAAATGCTCAGCATCAAACCTCAGAAAAACATCTAATAAATGCTAATGCTGCTTGAAATGACCACTGACAGTGTCTTTTAACTTAAACAGATTTTTCATCTGAATTATTTGATTTCGTTTCGTAAAATCCTAGGAATGTTTTTTTCAACATGGATGTCAGACAGAATTCTGATTGGCTACATCTGTCATTTTCAATAATCAGATGCTAAAAAATAACAATAAGCCATTATGTTCTACAATGGCAGATAGTGACTACCCATCCTTTTGATTCAATTACTGATGGTAACACTAATATTTTTAACAGAGCACAACTTAAGCGGGTCTCTTGTCAAAACTGTAGCATTAGTTCTCTCAGAATATTTTTCATATTCAAGCAACTTTAGTATTTTAACTGAAATATCTCAAAACAGACCCTGAAACAAATTGACAAACAAATTGAATCTGGACTGGGATCAAATCGGGGCTTTGTGAAAGGGAACTGAATGGATTTGGGAAATCAGTTGTGATAGCCATATTCCCAAAGCAAGTCCACATATCCAAGGCAGACATTTTCTCTGAGCAGCAGTGTAGGTGTAACCACGGGGCTAAAATACTTGTATTGCTCACTTGGACACAAACGTACCGAGCGCTAAGAGGCATTTAGCTTAGCTGAGACTGGAGTCAGCGAGGAAACAGCCTGGCTCTGTCTAAAGTTCAAAACTACACTGTTGAGTCAAACTACACCATGTGAATAAGTGTTTGTAAAACATTTAAACGGATTAACCATTAGTCTGGAGTAATGTCTGCTGTAGCAAGATGCTAAAATCCTCCATACGAGCAGCAGTACAGTGAGTAGCCAGAGTACACAAGTGCACATGTTGAGCCTCTTGGTGCTTCTCACAAACGACCTTATGTAACAGCAAACAACCGTGAAGGCTGGAGCCAAAATACAAAGCACATCACTCATATTGCTATCACACACTTTTGGCTCCCATGTCGCTATTGGCAACGGTGACAGATGGCTGATGGGATAGTGATTGGTCCCTGGAGTTGAGCGCTGTCAGCCAGGCGAGGATTCAACCAGAGACAATCAGGAGTAATACTGGAGAGAGGCAATCTGGGAGAAATCGAACTCATCTCTCTCCTTGCATTCTCTGCTCCATACTTCCTCTCCACCTATCACCATCCTCCTCATCATCATCACCATGAGCTGCAGTTAGCCCTGACGCCCACAGCCTCTCAGCGCATAAAGAGGCCAGTGATATCATCCTCCTGCTGGCCTTTAGCCAGGCAAAACCCACTCATTTCACATTTTCTCATTTTTGTGATGCTTGGCTGACGAGGAACGGCGGCGAGCTTCAGGAGCTGCTGGTAGCTGTCCGTTACAGGCAGGATGTGATCACAGGATAACAGCACCGTAAATTATGTACAAAGCACTTAAACCTGGCTCATATCAGGAACATAAAATTACACGTAGGTTATTATAGGTTATGTTATTCATATTTATGATGCATTAAAAGGTGTGATGTGCATCATATTCACATGTATTTATCACTGCAATATTTGCTTGTTACGATTATGCTAAGTTAAAAAAAAAAATAAAAAGAACAAGAAGTAGAAAAAAAATTCTACCAACCTCCACTGCAATTTCTTAAGAATGAAGAATTTCTTTTAATGAGAAGATAAATAATAATAAAGTGTTTTAGCAATTAAAGAATTTAATGACTCATCACATAAAATCGACCTAGTGTGTGTGTGTGTGTGTGTGTGTGTGTGTTTTGTGCGTTTTTTTTTTTTTTTAAATTTTAGTTCACCGCATGCAGAACGTGTTGTTCCCTCTGTGGAACGTGTCACGTGTTGTGACACTGTAATCACTGAAGTAACTGCTGAGATGACATCACAGTGACATCATTGTGAAGGTCTATTTACAACCTGTCTGACTGATATCGCCTTCTTCCCATATCTAAGCAATTATCTTAATGCGTGCCATTTTTTTATTACTGATAAAAAAGAGACACAATTTGAATGAAACTACAATTTCTCTTGCAGACACATAACCATTTAAATCCCCACTGCTTTGAAATTATTGGTACTTGTTTGTCAGTTATTTTGACAAATTCCTTTTGTTGGTATCGATTAAAGTAAGAATTTATACTTTATTTGGCAGTGATGCACTGGAATGTAAAAATGCTACATGCATTTTTGGTTTGGAGATGTTCCGATACTATTTTTTCCTTCCCAGTACAGATTCCAATTCCCAAACTTGTGTAGCAGCCGATACTGAGTACTGATCCAAAACCAGTGCATTAAAAAAAAACAATTTCTTTAAGACTTAAGCTGTCATCAGAATTTAGTTAAATAATAAAAAGATTTAAGTAAAACACAATAAAACAGTAGTGTAGCAACAACTTACAAATCAAAATCTAGGAAAATTAAATTCCTTACACGTCACCTTTTTACTGGTGGGACTTTCCAGTGTAAAATGTTGTCAAATGTAAACATTTCGTTGCTCCGTCGATTCTCTCTGTTCTTCTTCGCAGCTCTTAAAAGTCGTAGTTGACAGTGACAGCACACCAGTAAGCGGCTTTTAAATCACATGATGTCAGATCAGTGCACAGACTGGCATACTCCCCGCCACTAAAACCAGCATTTTTGGTTGTATTGGAGGCATAAAAACTCTACTTTGATTCCACCTGGACATGAGACGTAAAAAAGGACAAGGCAAGGACAGTTAGGAGAAGGAGAATTAAAGTAAACAAAACAACAGACCAGCAAGAAATCAAAACAAAGAAAACAGACATGAGACAAGAGCTAGTCACACAAGTATCAATACATTTTTCACTATGTGCTGTATGTGCTTTGACTTGCACCTTTGGGGCACTGACGTATGGACGTAAATGCATGAAAAAGCAGAGGCACAAACAGAAAAACCAGGCAGGACGGAAACTGCACTGTATCACTAAATCGAGTTAAAGTAAAAACTGAGATTTCTATTCAATTTGCACTGAAGCCTGATTCCAAAGAGAGATAAGAAATAACTAGTTTGCAGTTGGTCTTGCTCTATTCTTCATTTCCCCTTTGACTGTTACTGAGTCATTTCTCTTTACCTAATTTACTAATGTTAAGAAAACAACAGAAACACAACACTGTCCTGTCACAGTGATGGAGACGCTTCGTTACACTTCCTGTTCCTTCTCTGGCGATGTGTAATTGGCAAAGCTTTGTCTGACTTCCACAATATCCATCAGCTCAATTATCTCCATCCTGCACCAACCCTTCGTCACAACCAGCAGGACTGAGGAAGCCATCCACACACTTCATCAATCAGCTGAACTGTGGCTATCTGATGTGACTGTCAATGTCACGCTGCTGCGGCGCTTCACCTGCCAGCTGGAGATGGCAGCGAAATCCCGCGTCTGAACAGGTAACCATGACATGAGAGCACAGACAGATAAGATTTGGTGACGTTTTCACCCAAACAGGATTGATTCAGTAATTTTTATGAAACTAACAAAAATAAAATGATGGAAAATAGAATTTAAAATCACATCTTATATAAAATAGAGAGATCTTCTAGTTTCTTACATCTAATTGAAACAAAAAAGGGATACAATGTTACAGGCATCATATATCTATGATTAAAGAAAATCCCCTCTATAGTGAATCAAGATAAACAAACATCTCTCAGATCTAGTTTCACATTGATGAATATTCTGTAACAGCACGAGCAGCTGGTGACAGTTTGTCCAGCAGCTGTAATGACATTTGCTGCTGTTGGTAAATTGCACCTCTGAATCAGCCAGCTGAAACAGCAAACAGCTCAGAGCCACGGCGGAGCAGCTCGTTTTATTTTGCTCGTATTTTGAAAGAAAGCCTTGGCAACAGCATGTGTGAATCTTGCATCGCAATCAACACTGCCAATAAATAACCTCCCAGCATATGCCACACTGCACAGCATATTTCACAGTGTCTGCAAACCATGAACATATGCACAGTCCACACACCGTAAAAAAAACAAAAAACAACAGCACTAAAGTCCACAGCTTGTTGACTCACCAGTGGTTTTGTAGCAGGACTGACGGAGGCAGCAGAGCAGGAGGAGGACGGCTGCCTCTTCCATAGGCTTTGCTCCGGGTGAAGGCAGCAGCTCTGCTGGTATGAGCGCTGCTAAACAGCCCTCCCTCCTTCGCTTTCTCTCCCCTGCTCTGCCTACACCACCGATGTGCCAGTGTTATCAGACAGATGTGTCAACGTGGAGCGGATTCGTGCCAGAAAACCTCACGAGGCTGCCACCTGAACGTAGCAGAGCCGAGCGAACAATTCTGTTCGGATGTTAGAGGGAAGTGTATGGATTCTGTGCAGGTTACACTGCTTGAATGGGAATGTCACATGACAGAGGGTTTTACCAATTCATTTAAAGATCACCTCCACTCCTGTATTATTTATGTCCTCTTGAAAGTCTGACCTCGACTAAACTGACTTTTAATGTGCAAAGTTTGTCACTGGAGATGTGATTTCACATTCCTCTACTAAAGGGTGTGTGTGTGTGTGTGCATGTGTCTCAGCACTCCATGAAAATCTAAGCTTCCAAAAAATAAAAAATACCTGTTATCATGTCACGCTAGCGTGCTAACATAAACTGATTATCATTATACTACAGCTGAGGCAGACAGCGATGTCAACAGTTCTGTAAGTGTCTGATCATAGAACAGGATCCATGCTGCTAGCATAATGTAGCTAAAAATACTGCAGATGTTTTTAGCAAAAAAGTTCAAATGAAAATAAACTGAAATAGGGTTAAAATACCCTGTATACATGTTTTTATTAAATAATTGGTGGTGTCGTAGTCAAGACCACACTGACTGAGACCAAGACTTGACCAAGACCACAGTGTGCCGAAACTGAGACAAGACCAAGACCATTAATATAAATTGGCTGGAGCCGATCCCAGCTGATGCTGGATGACAAGTCACCAGTTCATCACAGGGCTGACATACGGAGACAAACAACCATTCACACACACATTCACATCTACAGGCAAGTCAGAGTCACCAATTAACCTGCATGTGTTTGGACTGTGGAAGGAAGCAGGAGAACCCGGAGAGAACCCATGCAGACATGAAAAGAACATGCAGACTCCACACAGAAAGATCCTACATCTGCTGGGTATCAAACCCAGGACCTTTTCGCTGTGAGGAAGCAGTGCTAACCACTAACTCGCTGTGCCACCCAAGTTTTACATTTAGTCACAGTAATTATGTTAACAAATAAATCTGTTGTGGTCTCAACCGGTCTCAATTAAAAATCTGTAGTCTGCTATGTCCAAGACTGTGACAAGTCCGAGTCAAAATGGGTTCGATTCTAAGACGAGACCAACACCCTCGAAAGTCAAGACCAATCTCAAGGACTACAACACCAATAATCATCTTCAGAAAAACCTTTTTTCCCTTTGAGAGACATCCAAAAACAGTCTGCATCTTATATACCGGTGTGACTTATATTCTGGATTATACGGTAATTGTTTGCCTACAAGGTCAACATATCAGCTCAAAATGTGATGAAGTCAATTTTCTTCTGCCCCTTATAAAAAAATCAGTTACTGCAGGTTTAACTCCAATAGTGGGGAATGAGAAAACAGAAATCCAGTTCTTTCAACATACAGTTCACATCAGAGACACAAGAGTTCGTGGGTAATGACAGTAATACTGGTTTGAAAGTCAAGGGGTCACAGAAGTCACTAAGAATAACTTCCTGGAGCTAATTTATTGTGGGACACACAGAGAACTGACATCACCACGGGGCCAATCCGAATTTAAATCCACAAGTGTTTGTTCACACTGACCGAGGGGGACAGTTACAGAGAAACTTGTGACAGAGAGCACGCAGTACTTCAGTCACAAACAGGATTTGTGTTGCTTTATCCGTCACTAGGAGTCCATGCACATTAATTACAAGCAGCTTAGAGTGAAGTTTTCTGTCCTTGATGTGTAACATCATCATTTCCATACACAGAGGATTATGGGAGCCTCAAAATGTAGCCCAGGTGTGAAGATTTTTGATGTTTTGTGATGTTTGAGATGCTACAGAGCTTCTGTTCATGTTTGAAGCGTGAAACCTGCTGTGAACCTTTGTGTGTATTCTTCCGTCCTCAAACATCTTCTTTCATTTCCAGCAGGAGAGACACTTTTCTGTGCCGCCAATATACTTTGATACCATTTCTCCCAATGTGTGGCCTGCATAAGAGCCTTCAGTTGTTTCTACAGCTGAAAATCCTTTTCAGCTGTGAAATGAACATCTACTTCTTAAAGCCACGCGATTCTTACAGCCATCGCAGGCTGCTACTTAATGCTGCAGCATTTTTCTGTCACTAAGCTATTTCTAGAAAAGATGATGTAGGTGTGAAGCTTTTCAAATTCAAAGAATGTATCACTCATTAAACATGTATACAGTCTGCTCCGAGCTGAAGCCTACAAACAAGCACACGAGGTATCCCACAGCCTCGACACAGATTGTTAGATCACAGAGACGCCGCTGAAATGAAGGCTGAACATTAACGTTCTTTCAAGTGAGTTTTGTTGAAGTGTTGTGCTCTTTGATACAGTTTCAAAGGCTTTTGCAAACAGCAAAGTACAACATTTAGGGGCAACTTTCACTATGATCATAGCAATTTCAGTTAAAACTGTTTTATCATTTTATTCAGCTAAACTGAACTAAACAGCATGTCTGTGAGACCTGCCCGAGATCCAGCTGTGACCCACTCTCTTAAAAAATAAAAATAAAAAACAAAAGAACAAGATGGTGATACATAAGTAATTGGGGAAATTTAAATATTTCAAAACAAATGGAAACATTCTCCTTAGGAGTCAGTCTTTTATAGAAGACAGGAAGCTTTTAGTGTGCTTGGAATATAAGAAGAGATGTTTGCTGCTGTCTCATTCAGCAGCAGGGAAGTAAAGATCAACTTTATAGTTTTTAAAAGGAGTCTCATGCTGTTTTTTCCCCGAGTTATGCTAAAATGATGAAAATGCAGGATTGGGCTTTAAAGAGAAACGAAATGCAAGATGAAGACATTCGAGAAAAGCTCCCCTACAAATGTGAAAGATCTTCAGTAGCTTGCAAAGCAAAGTTAAGGCACACTGATGATAAAAAGTGTCATCTTGGCTGCATTTATTCTAATTAAAGAGATGATGTGTTTTAAGAAGATGGTAAACAGACAGCAGACAGGGAAGTCCTGTGACACTCTCCGATATCTCTGATAAGCGGAATAAAAAAATGTTAAAGGAGAATATTTTAGGGTGGCTGCCATCTGTTCTTGTTAATTAAAGTGCTAAATAAGCTAGCTCTGAGATATCTACGTGAACACAAAGGCAGTGAGATGTGAAACAGAGAAAAGGGTTTACTGGTGGATGGTTCAGGACAGATAAGTCTGTCTCGATGGAAGAAAGTCAGACTTAAAGTCTGTGTGAAGTAATTTCAGATTTCTTTTTAAACTCACTTGTTAGAAAATGATACTGAAAAATGTGAAAAGGTTGAGAAGCATTTGAGTTCGAGCCTTTAACTGCTTCAACAGTCTCCTGTTCAGGATTTTTTTAGTATGCTGAAATGGTTGCTCAATGATGCACTGCAGCAACCAGACATATGACCCCGCCCCCATGCCCCGCTGGTTGTAGTGGCGGGATATGACTGACAACTTTCTGCAACGTAGTATGGAGGTAGGAGTGGCTAAGTGAGACTAACGGACAACCAAATCCAAAGATGTCCCAACAAGCCGTTAAAAAATCACATGACGTTATTATATTGTGTCCTGTTTGAGATTCTGATTCACCGTGCACTGTGGAAAGAGACATAACACGATTTTCACTTGAAATCGTGTCACATTATCACGCTGAGGAGACGCTGGACAGCAGGAACTTCCTGCCTCTCACTGCCGAGGAGGACGGTCCAGCCCCGGCAGGAGCTGACACGAGGCTTCGTGGGCTGAAATGTCAGATATTTCTCTTCCATATTGAATATCCTTTATATTGAGTGATATCTAAGAAAACCAAGCTCATCCCCCCCCGCCCCAACTCTTTCCTTCCTCCTCTTCTGCTTCTCACTGCAGAATATTTGATGCTGAGCTGCTTTTTCGTCTTCTTTTCTTTTACATCTAAAATCCAGAAAGTTTGCCTCTCAGATGTCAGGGACACAGCTTACTGAACAGAGGTGTGTTTCTGCAACAGTCTGTCCTGCAGACCACCCAGGCTTGTGAAATGTATCACAAACACAAAAAGGTATACACTGCACTGTTCAGGGACAAAAATAGCTCCATATTTGGGACGAGTAATGTTGTGTTTTTCTGCTTCCATTTCTTGAAGATGGTGGTAAAAGGCAAGCTTTTCAGAAGCTGTTCCATCGATAAAAGTTGCACTCGGGGGCTCAGAGGTTGGTCTAATGTAATGAGTTTGGGCCTTTGAAAGTGTACCATGCACTTAGGCCACACTGCTACAGTGGATGAAGCACATGTGGTGCATTAAGAAAAAAGGCCAGAGCCGATATTCAGCAGTGGGAGGAAATGGCAGGTGGAGGGGACGTGGGGAGTGAAAACACATTAGCCGAGATACTGCTGTTTGAATGTACATGAAGAGCAGGGAGGACATGTGTGTTTGTGCTTGGCTAACAGGGAAACTCCAGTACAAAAACACACACACACACACACAGAGAAAGACACTTACAGTAGTAGCAGCCTGCTAGCAGAGCTTTTATTTTTCATGCGTTATATTTTCCAGATAAGAGCCAGTCCTGCAAAGCCACTGAATGGAGTCAGTGAAACGATGACCTGAATTGCCACCTCTGAAAACCTTCCAACTTTGTGCAAATCCGACATAACTGTAGCAGATTTAAGATGAAAACAGATTCAAGCAGAATATCCTCACACTGGAGAAGCTGGACTCAGTGACACTTTCACTTAATAACCGAACGAGTCAATTTTTGAGTCAGTTAAACATTGTTTCATAAAAAATCTCACAATTCTGAAACTAACTGCTGTTGGAAAATAGATAGATACTACATTAGACACAAATCTAGTACAAATATCATCACTAATCCGTATAAGTCATCGCCAAAATACATTTTCTTACTTTGCAATGACTTCTGTCACTTGATGTTCCAAGAGCAAAAAAAGGATGTTTACCGTCTTTTACAACGCAAGTGACTGTTACAGTACTAAAATCCCTCAATACTGGATTTAACTTTTCATCCATCAACAGATTAATTTATTATGATTTGCTTTATTGTAATTTCTGTTAATTAATTTGTTTTTTTTACGATTAGCTTGGGTTGGCAACATATGGAAATCAAGCTAGCTGTAGCATGAGACTCCTAAGGAAGCAACTCGGCTGCCCCCTCCCCTCCCTGTTTTTGCTGCGGCTCACATTATATTTCATTTGTTGTCTCTCTCTCTTTTAAGTCCAGTTCACACCAAAGATCCACAATGAGAGCAAACAGTTGCAGAGAAAGTTGCAGTTAAGGTGACGACCTGCAGCTCTGTGCTGCTGCCATCCCACGACAGAGGAAGAGGCCGTGAATGCTCCTTGCTTGCTGTATCATTTAAACACGAACAGGTTGGGTGAAGTCATGATTTGAAGGCAACAACCTTCAGCAAATTTTCAGTTTGGGAATTAAACTCAACATTTGAAGTCTTTCATTTGAGTTTGAGCTTAACTTCATTGAACTCAACTCTGAATTGCAGCAACTTTTAATTTTACGTTAAAAAAAAAAAAATTGTTACTTCCGTTGACTCAACTGTAAATTGAATTACAAAAGCATCACTGGGATTTGAACCCAAGATCTTATGAAAGGTGTTTAAGCAGACTGAACACGTGCCACTGACACAATCGTCATCTTTGCTTTGGAATGGTATCTTTATCACATCGTCTGACAGGAAAAGTTGAGCTTCTGGGTTAACATTGACTCAAGGAAGATAAAACTTTTTGGTAGTGGGCCGACCCAAAGCCTGGCTAGCTGACACGTTCGATGAGCTGGGACACAAGAGCACCACAACCTGCAGCCGATGCTGGTCAGATGTTATAAATACAGGCTGTGCTGCTCTGAGGCCGACATCAGTGAGAGGTCTGTGTCCTGTATGGGTGTGAGACAACAGGCTGGGCGGAGTTAACGTGACGTAGTCCGCCTCAGAGGTGTTCAAGTAGCAAACGAGAACTCCAAAAGTGTCTTTCCCACTTTCCACAATGAAGATAGAAGAGTTATCAGGACTTTCACTCATGTATTGAGTCACAACTGAAACACACAAATACTGGCAACTTGCTCAATCGCTCTGAAACAAACACATGACTTCGTTTGCTGGACTGACTTAAGTTATTGCCTAAAATGTTATAAACTTACATTTTAAAGTTTAAATAACTTAAAAAAGCATTTTAATGCCATTAAAATGCTTAAGTTCAGTGAATTCAACAATCAGAAAACAGCTCTAATTCCAGATTTTCTTTAGTTTTGATTTTTGCTGGCTTATTAATTAGTGT
>JAPQLA010000015.1:144499-162519 GCA_029822935.1 Naso vlamingii
TGTGTGTCTGAAAAATGACATTTTTGTGTCAGAATGTTCAGAAGATATGTGTCTGTGAAAAATGGGTCCAATATGTAACTTGGTGATGATTGGCGAAAGACACAGACCACTTCCAGTCTCCTAAAGGGGCGGGGCTGTGGCGACACTGACACAGAAAATGAGCGCGAGACTTTTCGCTTTTTAAGTCCCACCCTTTCACTTCTGGGCCAAGGGACCCTTCAATGTGGTCTGTTCATATAAATATATGTTTATCTATTCTTTGACTTTTCATAAAATATGCTATATTGTGACATGTATCATAATCGGGACATGAGATTTTGGTCATAGTGCCCAGCCCTAATCTCTTCAGTGTGTCAGACGCCTGCTCGTAGCAGCCGCTGGGACTTTACAGCAGCGAGAAGGAGAGAAATGTTTGAGAGACTGAAAGACAAGAGGAGCTAAAACACGCGATACAAAACAGGACGCAGCTGCTTCGTGGACGACACACAGACTAGTGACCAATTAAAGAACACACTTGAAGTGAAGATTAGAGTCACAAATGTTAAGCTTTAACTGGAGCTCACTCAGTGGCTCATCACTTATACATTCAGCTATGGTTTCTCCAGCTTGACGGCATTATTACCCATTTTAATTGAATTATGTCTAATGCTACACATCCAAAAAGTCCCCAATTCTACATTTTTCCATTATTAATTGCTGTTACTAAAACTACTGCGGATGTGTCAGTGTCATGGGTTGGAGATAAGAGAGAGTAGAAATCCTCCGATACGAAAGTCTAATTTTTCAAATCACTGACAATTTTTTTCGCCCCTTCTGATGGTAATATGAGACGCATATAAATCATCGAACCAGCTCAACTTTTTGTCATCTGTTTGTGAGCATCAATAACATACAACAACCCAAAGAAAACTAACTATAGAACAGATAATAAAACTAACACGGCACAAAGGAGACAATGTGGATCTACTGTTTCAGACAGTCAAGTGGATGTGAGTCACATGCTCACAAGTTCCATATTATAAAAACATCTTTCGCCAATTCTTTGTTCCTGACCTACTGTGAACAGCACAATCAGCAACCACAGCAGCAAAGTGGTGAAACCAGTGTGGAAGTTACAGTTCCTCAATTAACATCATAGATGTCAGCTCCACAACAATATGGCTCTGTCAGAGTGAGAGGAAAAGCCAGTGACTGTCAAAATAAAACATCAGCAACTTCAGCAACTGAGAAAACCCTAAACAGCTGATTCCAAACTTTTTGCACCAACTCGCAATCCTTCTTTCAGAAGGCAGCTACATCGGTGTGTTCAGTTATTTGCCAACACTGAAATTAACTGTAAAGAGAATTTTGAATTTAAATAGTTTCGTCTCAATTTGTCCACTGAATTATCAGTGTAATGTGATGTGATCTATTCAGACTACTCAGATCGTACACAGCAACTTGTATCTCAGCAGTTTTTACATTTTCAGCGAACTATATGGAATTGCTCAATATATCATCTGTGAATGTTTTCATTCGTCCAGGTCGTAGTTATCTGGGCAATTAAATCGAAGGCAACTGGACTTAGTAACATGTCTGTGAAGACAGACTAGCCTAGTCTAGTCAGACAGCACGGACTGATGAAGCCCCTCAGATGAGAGGTGAAACATCTTCACAGACATATTACTAAGTCCAGATGCCTTCCATTTAATTGCCCAGATCTCAATATATCACAATATGCATCATATCACAGTGTATTGTAATGCATATTGTTTAGGAAAGTAACGGTATCAAAAACTCACAGTACTATAATCTCTCTGTATCAAGTCCATGGTACAGTATTTAAATATTTAAAAAAGACAAATCAAGACCTGGAAACTTACATTGCTTTGTTTCCTGTATAAGCATGTGCAAATAACTGTCATATTTAATGTCTAAATCACTGAACACTGATTTACAAATGACCAAGCTCATGTCCTGTGCTCTTTTCTTTATCCTGCAATCATAAGTTGAGCGTCTACTTTGACCTACAAAGTCTTTTTTTTTTTTTTTTAACCAGTAACGTCTTTTTGACCATTCCCTGAGCTAAATGAACATCTTCCTCAGTGAGCCGACTGAGGGTGTTTGTCTGCTGGGACGAAAAGTTTTCCACAATTTAGTTGGTCTCCTTGCTGGCAGACTTTTTTTTCCCCCTTTCTTTACATAGCTGCGCACTGCCACCAAAGAGAAAGTGAAAAAAAATCCAGTCAGCTTATTCCTTTATGTCTTCGACACATCTGAGTTTAGCTCAACACTGAAGTTTGAGAGAACACTTCGTACATGTGATCTCTGTCACTGCAGCCTGCCTCTGTCTTGATCAAAAACATTGACACTGACATTGATTTGCCGTCTTCAGTGCGTGATGAGGGAACAGCTGTGATGGTCAACGGTCTCTGTAGTTCCCACTTCCCTCAGCTCTGCTTCAATGCAGCTGAAACAAAAGTACACTTTTTGTACGAAAGACCTATTGTTGGATACCGCCATATGTCCATGATGGTACCGAGGCACCTTTGCTATTGTGATACTGCAAAATTAACAATACCGTTACATCCCTACAATCATTATCATGAAGTCCGTGCCAAAACCCAGCCCTAATGGAAATATGAAAAACAAGAATGACAAGTCTTTTACACAATCACACATTTTTATTTTATGGGCCATACTGTCTCATTAAGATGACTGTAATTTGCCTGGAACAATGACTCTCTGTTCACTCATACAGATCTTTACCGTGTGTTGAACACCTTTTGGTGAACAGCCAACCCTTTTTACACCGCGCCACACTTGATTTCATAAAACCCGTCTCAGAGCGTTTATGGTGTCAGTAACATGCAAACTGACTGTATGTCTGAAGCACTTAAAATAACATTGCATGTGTTTGCTAAGACATGTTGCGACTATAAAAAGACTGTAAATTGAAAAAAGGTGACCGAAATGCTCTGGGTGAAAGGGTCAGTAACCACTGTTCCATTCAGAAGGTAGTATGGCTGAAACTGGGCAGGTTCAGAGGAGTTCTTGCTTTGACTGACAACAATCACAGCCCTTCACATTAAAACCAAATTAATCATCATTTTGTCTAATGTTAAAATGAGCTTTAAAACCCCAAAATAAACTAAACCAGTCGGCGATGACATGTTTTCCTGAAGTCAGGGGTACACCCAGGCAGGTAGCATGTTGCAAACATGATTCAGCTCACTACGAACCACGCTGTGCATGCTTAATCTGAGTAAAAGTGACTCAACATTCTACCACTGCAAATCAGAAGCTGCCATGTTTTATTTCAAGCCAAAACTCCTCAGACGTGCCTTGGGTCAGTGCAGGAGAAATTAGTCAGCTGTGCTGAGCTAAACACCTTGGCAGAACTTCAAAACCTTGGCAATTAAATCAAAAAATGTTTTGAAAGGCATTTGGAAGAAACTCCAGGAGCTCAACACTGATCAGAATCTAAATCAGAAATATGTTACAACTCAACTGAGAACGTGTTGAATTCTCCATGATTCAGTTCTCACCGAGACAACAGTGGTTTGGACGGAAGATGCTGCAGTCACACAACAGACACAAAAGGCGGGTTCAGACTGAATGCTTGTTTTGCCAAGTGATGTCAGTCCAGCTGAGGTGCGTGTGTACCTGAGACAGCCTTAACTCAGCAAACCAGCATGCCACAAACACATGTTTACAAGAGTCCTAACAGGATTTACAATACAACCAATGACAGAAACAGTCTCAAAATGGAAACCTGTGGATCAGAGAGGCAGAAGCAACCTCATTGCCACCCTGAAGGTCGTGGCCTGGGGAGGAACTGCCTGTCAGCAGGCATTCAGGGGGCAGCAGTGTCCTTTAACATCATGGATGCAGACAGAGCAGCAGGGCCAGGATTCTCATAATGGGCTGATAGAAAAGTGACCGAGCAAGAATTTGGCAGGAATTTGAAGAATTCGAAGAAGTGTTGATGATGCAATGTTTCTCAGTACATTTGAGACTAGGCCTAATTGTTTAAGGTCCAATGCTGCTCATTGTATCCAAGACTGGACGTGGCCGCGTGAATCGTTCGTCCATGGTTCAGTCTGAGTCAGCCAATACCAGAAAAACAGCAGCGGCTGTCTGCTCAGACCTCCTCCTCTGTCAGTGTGAGCGCTCCGTACTGTGCTCAAGCCCGGCATGCTTTAGCAGCCCTGGCAAGGTTGGAAGAAGTGGGCTTCAGATGCACATGCACAGGCACGGAGCGCCGACATCACTGTGACTGTCGGTGGAGGATTCACCTTAAATTCAGGCGGACAACAACATACAAAGTCTGGATAAAGAGCAGTGGAAAAATCTGCAACTGTCTTTTAGATCGCTGATACCAGAAAACAATTGAACAATATCATTACAGGATGAAAAAAATGAAAAAAAAAAAAAAACTCCATAGATCAAGTAGCTCAAGCATGCTCAGGCTCGATTAGACTGGAGCAATGTGAGTGCAGGCCGGGGGGGGGGGGGGGGGTCATGCATTAGATAATCTGCATGGTACAAGACAACTGGACCAAGTGTGAGTGCGTCCTAAATGCACAGAATGCAGCTGATAAAGAATATGTGGAAAATTGCTATTTCTAACCAGAGTCTCCTCTCAGTCAAAACGGTGTTTGCCAATGTGCAGAGAGGAGAAAGACTTTTGTATTCCACCAAACTACTAAATGGGAGGTTTGAGGTAGATTTCTTGTTACATGTCTAACCTTAAACCTAGATGCATTTACAGACACCCCAGCGATACCAAGGCCCATAAATTTGAAGCAAGTCTATCTGGAGTCCCACTACTTGATCCAAACAGTGCCACCATAGTAAGGGGTTTCAGGTTCAGTTTGGGATGTTTAGCTAGATGTTATCTTGAAGCCATCAATAAAGGATGGAACAAGGCAAAGGTATAGCTTCAGGTCTCCAATCAAGTTTTCAAGACTGGCATTACAAGACGAGTTCAAGTCGGGTCTTGTAGACGCTGGAAAATATATGCTAGGCTCAGATTTCGGGGTGGGAGGTTGACTCAACAGATCACACTCAAGACCCCTCGTCTCAGAGTTCACAATTACTGAACTGAGAGCTAACTAATTTTATTTACATTGTTTACAAGAATTGAACCAAGATACAGGCTGAGTATACTTGTCATTTTGCCAACACAGCATTTCAGCTGCAGTACCAAAACCAAAACACACTATCAGCCTGCATGAAAGAGTAATCAACCAATAAAAAGTTTTACCAAAGCAAACATTAATGAGACTATTAAACTGACCAGGTATTCAATGTCACTCTTTGATACTTCATGCCACACAAACGTCAGTGAGTATTCAAGTACTGAGGATGATACCAAGTCCTAACAAAGAAGGCTGAATAATAACAGCAACTATTTTAAGTTTCCAGCTGAGCATTTTTCACAGTATTTTGACATTTCATGGGATAAAAGATTAATCGTGAAAATATAATATTTTAAAATGAGCATTTATTGTGTTTTTTGACAGATTAGCAGAGTGCTCGTGCAAATCTGTTGTTTTCAGCGAGCCGTGACGTCTGCAAGAAGCTCCAGCTCTCAGGACGGCACCGTTTGTCATAATTAAGCTGTAGAACATCGCATACGATCATAAATATCCTTATACAGCAGTTAGTTCCTACCAAGCAATGTGGACAAGAGGCATTCCATGAGTGCTGATACAGAGTACAACACTGGGACTTTTAACTTTGTGTATCACTCCGCCTCACAGGTGTTCTAATCACTAACTGTCGGCTACTTGGTTACTTTGTAACAAACTGCACTGAAAAGATGGACGCTTTTGCAGATTGTCTTCAGAGAAGGACGAAAAGAAGGAAAGAAGCAAGCAAGAAAGTAAAGTAGAGGACTCTTCTGTAATTTATACAGTAAGCTAATGTGCGGGAACATGTCAATTGTTTGTGTTGCTTAGCAACAGTCCTGTATCAGCCCAGCTGTGGAACTGTTTTTGCTGGCGGTACCAAATAAATGATTAAATAAACAAACAAATTCTAATCTGTTTTTGCTTATTACTGTCAACTCATTGGAGTTTGTAGAACTCTTGTATAAAAGCAACATCACACTCGAGGTCGAGCTGCAGGACTGAACATCGTCACAGGTGTGATGCAGCTGTGGGCACGAGGCTGATATTCAGTACAACAGCATGACCTCAAGTGTCATATTGCTTAATTATTATAGGGCTTAATGTGCAAAAAACTAAACTTCTCTTCCAAGTGCATATCAGGAAGGTTCTGGTAACTTCCTAGTCTGCAAAATCAGTCCCCAGTGCTGTTCACAAATTCCCGTCTCCCCACTCTACCTCTGAATGTGTATTGATCCCAACACGCTCGATGTGCTCGGGCTGCATCCACACCTGCACTGACAGCTGTACACTTGTCACATGAGGGCATGCAGGCGCTTCACATCGTTAGCTGTGCTTGTATGTTTGCATGTCTGCTTGCACACATGCATACTCACATAGTGTGCATGTGCACATTCTGCATGCATTCATACATACCAATGAGCAGCGGTTCTAGGCTATTTATAGAGAAGTAATATTAGCTCACGTATGTGTCAGCTGGTGCTCTCAAAATGGCCACAGAGCAGCTCGAGCAACAGCAGGAAAACTAGGTGGAAAAGTAGGTAGAACAAATGAAAGTGCCTGAGCGCAACCTCAGAGAGGGAGCAAAGTGTGTGCATGTGTGTGTCAGCGATGGGTGTGTGAGAGGCGTTTTTGTCGTCGAACAGGTCCACAGAATATACAATATCCACAGGAGCAGAGTCACTAATAAGCCTGGAAGGTTGCACGCACGCACACATACACACACAAATATTCTCTCTCTCACACACACACACACACACACATGTTCACACAAGCAGCAAGCCAACAAGTAGAGCCTGTTCAACGCAGCAGAGCAGCCTCTGAGTCACACTTGCTTGTCAAACTTGCGACCTACAGGCAGCAGACTTGTTCCCAAGCAATTCCTTCCACTGCAGTGTGTGTGCATGTGTGTTCATGTGTGTGCATGTGTGTTCATGTGTGTGCATGTGTGTGTGTGAGAGGGTGAGAGAAAGAGAGAGAGAGAGAGAGAAGGTTAGTGGATAACTGATAGATGGGCAAAGCATCAACAGCAGCAAAAAGTACAGACCATCTCATTATCCACACACACTGTCTGTGTGTGGTTGAGCATGTGTGTGTGTTACAGGAGAGGGAGACAGGGGTGTTTGTGGATCCCTCCAGCAGGGCAGAGAGGGGGAGAGGTGTGTGCTGATGAGAGCTGAGGGAAATCTTTGGGTCTGCCGACCAAACAAAGCAGCCCCTCACAGCCTCGACCACTCAAGCTGCCGCTCTCTCTCTCTCTGCACCTATTAGCCTCTTCCTATCTCTCTCTTTTTTTTCTCCAGCTACACATTCCAACTCACTTGATGAAGCAGCGAGCTCCCTCGAATGTGTATCCTTCCTCCCATCCTGTTGGTAAATCTGAAAGGACAGGGGAAAGGACGAGACACAAGATACAGAAACATAAGCAGCTGTGCAGAGATATTAAGCTGATAACACACACACACTCAAGCGCGCGCACACACACACACACACACACACACACACACACACACACACACACACCTGCACAGCAATGCAGTGGCTGGAACACAAATAGCTCATTTGACTCGAGCTCTATAATGCAATTCCGCGCCCCCTCCTCATCAACCAGAACCGATTCGTCAGTTATTGTGTGTCTTTGGCTGCACTGCTCAGTCTCCAGCTGTTCGCACACGCTGCTCATCTGCATGCAGCGATGCCCTCCCACCCGTCAACCCTTTCCTGTCGCGCCAGATCAGATGTGTGTTATTTTGGACTATATAGGCTTTTCCACTGACCATCAGACGCGACGCATTGTTCTTTTAGCTGCCTCGGCGCCTTTACGTGCTTAGAAACACCGTGTTTCTGCAGCAGAGCGGCTGTCAGTGGCGGATAACCGACAAATGTCACTGCAGGGAATCGGCTCCGAAATCGGTTAACGCCTACGTGACGGAACTTTTAAAAAGTGTGTCGCAAAGTGTCCAGGTGGAGCGAGCAGGATGAGGCGGGGGGCGCCGTGCGTAATGCTCAGCCGGGGGAGAGCAGAGTGGAGAGGGGAGCGGAGCAGAGGAGACTGTTGCTTTGCTGCAGAGAGAAGAAATCTCTCCTCATCGTCTTCCACGGCTGTCTTCGCAACTTGTCGCCCCTTTTCTCTCCACCGTGACGCGTGGATAACCTTTCCCAGGCGCTGCGTGTGTGTGTGCGGGTTCTTTTTTCGCAGGGACTGAAGAAAACAACATTGTAAGATTGTTTACCTGGAGTTTTCCTGTGGCCCGTGATTACAGCTTCTCCAGTAACAGGATGCAACCAGGTTGTACTCTTTGCTTCTTCACTGTTGGTGGAAGGAAACGGGGAAAAGGTGAACAGAGAACCCGAAAAAGACAAACAGGAAAAATGCGTCGGAGAAATAAGCAGTGCGTATCCATAAATCCATGTGTCCGCGTGATATTTACTTGATGAAGAATATGCGTCCATCCCGAGTCACCCCATAACTCCAAGAAGAGGGAAGGCAGGAGAGCCAGTTCGGCTTAGGATCCGCCGCCATGTCTAGCTGAGAGCTGTACTGCTCTGGGTTACTACACAGGGGCTAGAGTGCGCGGCGCCGTGCCAAGCGCGCGCGAGGGTTTCCGCGTGCATGCGCTTAAAGGAGATGGGAGCGCGCCGAGAGGATAAAGACACAAGCAATGCTTTTCTGCCAAGTGATGGAGGGCGGTGAAGTATTTCTTGGCAGACGTCCTCCTGAGTGTGAGACTGAACTGGCCCCGATGAAAGTTCAACATTTTCATTCTTTCAGGCGGGGCTCACTTTATAATCACTCATCCAATCAATCAATAGATGGATTACATTGCAACATATGTATTTAAACCTGATAGTCAAATAGACCTGGTACTATATATATATATATATATAAATCTAATAAATCTAAACATGTAACACAAAACTGTTATTATTTGAAGCATCTGCCTTCATTCATGTTTCTTCACTCATTCAAGCAGTTTTTTGTTATTCAGTTTGTCACGGGTCTGTCTGCAGTACTGATGTGCTCAGTGTTCACAGGATTAATTATTCTTTTAAGTAAAGGATATGCAGTAAAGGCTTTGCACAATTTAACATCATTTACATGCATTTTGTCCAGATTAAGTGCATCTTCAGTCAGTGACAGAGCTGCCTGTATGGAAAACAACTTTTCAGCAGCCAATCAGTAATATTCTCAAAAAGCACGGATGATTAGTCCTAAAATCCCACTTTTCTGCAGTAAAGCTCTTAAAAGAGCTACTGACAGCGTTAATGTTCAATAATTTGGGGGGGGGCTGGTCCTTAAGAGACCCTTTCTGTCTCAAATGACAAGAAGCTTATTTTGTTTGCTCTAACAATGATCAGCCGGTGGAGTGCTGTCAGTAAATCTCACGGGACGTCAAACTTAAAGCTCAACACTGGAAAAACCCCGCCACCCAAACAAACCACCTAACCCCCACCCCCACCTTACACACACCTCCTAATGAGGCTAGACTCAGCACACACACATTGTTAAGTCTATCCCTGAGGTCAGGAATAGCTCATATACTGAGCACACACACACACCACTCACCCAACCCCCAAATAACCACACACACTCACACAGACACACACGTGCACGCAGGGGTCAAATGGTTTCCAGGAGGAGGAGGATCCCCTCCCACCCATCTTTAAAGCCAGGCCAAATACTGTAAGTGTTGCACAAGCCATCACCTCCACCCCCTCGCTCACCGCCCTGTGCACACACACACTCCTCTGCCTCCCTCATGAAACAACTCTGTTTTATTATTTGGCTGTTTATTATTTGTTTCTGCTGCAGTCTCTACTCACCGATGCCCACAGGAGGAGTTACGGTTGTCGACAAACAGTAAAAAAAACATTCTTCACAATGACAAAAATCTTCCATAAAAAGCACGGAATGTTTTTTAAAAATAGACTGATTTATCACAGCTGCTGAAATTTTCATTAGCATAGAATTTAATTGGGTTTCATTTCACAACAAGGTTCTACAAATTTTAATTTGTTGTGTTATCATGTTTCTTTGCTCCTGTATCCTGCAAAATCATTAACAAATAAATGATGAAATAAACAGAAATGCGGTTCAACATTTTCCTGCGACCCTCAAAGATTTATTGTATTCAGACATGAAATATTTTAACCTCTGTGGTGCCATCCAGGTTCATCATGCTTGTTTGTGACAGTATGACGGCGTGATTAAGCTTCTGCATGGAAAAACTACACACAAGATGCACCACATTAATATGACTGGATATTACAAATTAACAAGTGTGTATTAGTCAGTGCATGTGCATGTTAAAGCCCCTGACAGAAGAGATTTGTCTGTGTGTGTGTGTGTGTGTGTGTGTGCGCCCCCCCCTGGAGCCCTCCATGAAGTCATCTAATTACTAAGCCCCTGTGTTGAAGGAGGCAGGTCCTTAGCCGATTAGAGAGCATGTCAGCACAGACGGGATTGTTAGACCCTCGTTCAGGCTGCAGAGGTCAAGGAGGGACAAACAGTGTTAGGGTGTCGTGTACTGATGGTAGTAATTTTGTCAGACATAGCTATTAACCATAGCGTGGCAAGTGCCTGGAGAGCCATTATTGGCAATAGGCGCAATGACAATGACTTATGTGTTTGTGTGGATTCCAAGGAGGCAGAAATGCTGCAGGTGGGTGGGGGTGCTGAGGGGCTGATTGATGGAACATGATGTTTTTGATCTTATGTACAAATCTTGCATTCTTAAATGTGTTACTGCTGACATTTTTCTAAGAAAATCAGATTTTCTGATTCAAATTTGCTTCAGGATACCCAGTGGTTTTTAGTCACTGAGGAACTAAAGCTGCAGGAGCCTGAACAGTAATGCCTGGTGCACACCAGATGATTTTCAAATCTTGACTCATTATAAGAACCTGGGGGACAACAGACGTAATGACAGATTTAACCACTTTTTAATGTTTTAACACCTGATCAGTTAAAACGCAGAACCACACATGGTCTCTATCAGGTTTGGTGCTAATGCACAACATCCTGCTGGTGACATCACACAGTCAGCTCACTCTCATTGGTTACTGCAGGTTTTTGCTCCATATTCACTGTAGGATTTGGAGTGTAAGTGTTAATATATTTTAGAATGAGAGGGCCTCCAATTGGCATCACAACATCATGATGCTACGATACGAAATGATACGATACAGTATATCGTCCCTGCAAGGAAATTTGTTCTTGACTCTGTCCATCCTTCAGTTTCGCCAAAAAAAAAAAAAAAAAAAACACTTTCCAAACAACATCGTACCTTTCATACATCATACAACAACAACATCATACATACACATACAGTAAAAAATGCGGCAGCACATTAAAGTTTACCCATTAAACAAATGCCCACTCTCTGACTGTGGGGACACATTGCACAACCCTCAACTGCATTACACTATATTGCACCACCCTCATAAGTCACGTAGCACTACCCTACATTCCTGTTTGCATAAATTACACAATACACTACGCTACATTACCTGGCATTGAGCAACTTAATGGACAGACAGGAACGAATGTTTGAAGGAGTTCAGCCTGCTCTGAGGAACCTTAAATCTCCTAAACCAGAAGGTAGAAGCTGGAACTCCTGAGTGGACGATGTGAGTCGGGCTGGACACTATTTCCTGTGCCTGTCTGATGATAGACTGCTCATAAACTGATCGGAGGGACTGGTGTTCTTTAACCCCCATGGTTTTCATGGCAGTCTGCACCAAACGAACAAGTTGCCCCACCAGGCTGTCATTCCATATCTGATGATACTTTCTAACACTGCGTGGTTTGTAATTCTGGAGGGTAGTTTAAAGTGTTAAGAATATAGGACGGGCATATTGAAGCATATTGCTTCTGCCTGTGCCTTTTCAGTCACTACTTGTTACTTAGACTGTCTTTGATAATGTTCCTACTGTCTATATATTGTTTATATCTCTAGGATGTCATATTGTTGAAGATAGACTGTAAACACACTGTGTTGTGAGTGATGACTGAATAAACTACTACTACTACTAAAAATTCCAGAAAATGTCAGCCCTTTACCTTAGCACTGATTTTACTGGCACCAAATACCTGCACACTGTGTGCGTGAAGCTGAACAGAAGTTGTGGTGGTCAGACGTTTACTGATGTTCGCAGTGTTTTTCATTGAGTTTGCATTTCCAGTCGGTTTTATTTATTGAACTTATTGATTCATTTTCCTGGATTCTTTGAATTAATTACCCTTCGGTTATGGACTTTCCAGTTCAACAACTTCATTCTGTCTTTATTATTATTCAATAAAGATAAACTAATTTCACCTAATTCTATGTACTTTATAGGCGAGTCGCAGTCACATGACTCCAAGGACGCACGAAAGTCAGATGGGTGGGCAGGAAGTGAAGAACACTACTGAACACTTTCACCACTCTGGTCTGTATTTCTTTAGGTTTTAGTCTGATATGTAACGTGCAGAAGCTAAATGATCGTAGCCTTACCTCTCATGACATCATCACTGCGTACTCGAGCGTTGTCTGACTCCGCTCCTCAGTACTTAAGATGAAGATTTTTAATCCATGTCTGCTGACATTTCTCCGGAAACATTTTAAATTTCTTGTCTTTATGTGTCACTACTTTTGGGACTTGAAAGTTGTTTTTTCCCCAATCTGATCGGTTGACACAGCCATAAACAGCACAAAACAAAACACCTGAATGCAGCAATCACTTCCTGACCTCATCTGTTGCCCATGATGTCATCTGCAGCCCACCTAACAGCTCCCCTCATTTTATTGAGAAAGTAAATACGGATCAATGAATTGCAAAACAACTTTTTGCAATATGATCATTTCTACACAAATAGGAAAAAAAATCAAAATAATCCGAAAAATGACATAGTGCCCTAGACAGTACAAATACCTCCTCCTACTGAAGACTTGACTCCCGTTTCACACAGTCTCTCAACAGGAGGCAATCAACACTCAAGGGAAACAAGAAAGGAGATAAACACCGGAAATTATGCACATTTGTTCTTCACTAATGTGCTCTCTTACTCTCTCTCTCTCTCTCTCTCTCTCTCACACACACACACAATTTTTCAGCTGCATTTAGTATTTTTAGCAGATGCATTTAGGCACTTTTGTCTGGTTAAATGTAGTAAAAGCAGAACTGGGAATAAGGCAGTGGGAAAGCAGCGTGTCTCGAGCTTCTCCTTCAAGGTTGTGTTAGCTCACCTCCTCTGCCGACCTTGTATTCAAATGATTGTGTCTGCTCCCAGTCTAATCACTGCGTACTTAAATCCTCAGAAGACACCATCATACTCAGTCTACTCATAAAAGACTCGAACATCAGCAGCTAGAAAGGGGGAGTGGACAGGTTTCGGACTGGTGCGATGAAAACCATCTGAAAAACGAACACACCAAAAACTGAGGAAATTGTGTCCGATCTGAGATCGATTGGAAATCACAGTTCTGTTTCCATACATGGGAATGACATCAGACAGGTCACTTCCTGTAAATATTTAGGGGTCCAGAAAATCAGTCAATCTGACAATCAATCAAAAAATACAATAAACGCTTGTTTTCAAAGGCTTGAAACTCACTGAATCCGTTCATCATAATAATGCTGTAGAACATGGTATGTGATAGTAAATATTCTTATGGTAAGGCTTAATGTGCAAAAAACTGGAATTCTTCTTCCAGAGGTGCCTTTAACTTTACGATTCTGTGATAAACTGTTGATTGTTTTTCACCTGCAGAATCTATTTCTGAGTGTTTTTATTGTAATGTGGTCTGATGCAGCAGTTTCTTCGATCTGAGACAAGTTTCTCTGATGGGAGACAATAAAGTTACCTTAACCTTCAGCTTAACATGGACTCCAAGAACTTCTACAGATGCACCACTGAGAATATCCTGACTGTCTGCATCATTGTTTGGCTGTTGCACCAGCCTCAACTATGAGGCATTAAAGAAGTCGGTTAAAACTGCTCAGCTTATCACCAGGATGACGCGTCTGTCCATAGAGGACTTGTAAACCCAGCGATGCAGGAGGAAGCTGACAGGATCATCAGAGACTGTAATCACACCATTCACAAACTGTTCTGCCTGTTGCTGTCTGGCAGACGGTAACGCAGCATCCGGTGCCTCATCAATCACTTACTGCCAGTAAACTGATCTGTGTATTACTCTTGTATTTGTGTCTATTACTCTTGTATATGAGCATTGTTGAGGGAGGCCTGAAAACAAAATTCCATTGGCAGAGAACGCCTCAATGAGACAGTTATCTATGACAAATGAACTTGCAACTGAAAAACACAATAGTGATGCCTTAAATCCTGCTATGTGTTAACAATTTATAATGCATATGTAGTGCTTGAGTAATTGATAAATGATAAATCACAATTTTTTTTATTGCTCAATAGTGAAGTTCAATTCCTCTTGAGTGATTCAGCACCATGAAGGCTGACTTTGCCTGGAAAATTGGATGAATGAAAGTTGAATCCCATTCTAAATAGTGGTCAGATTTTCATGATTCAGTGCTAAAAATATTAAACATTTTCAAAGACAGGTGGCTCACTACCACAGTTAGTGCTGTCCCAGACTCGCTGATCATCTGAAATGTATAAATTATGTACTTTTGATTAACAAATGCATTCTACAGTAATGCTTTGCAGTTTTGTTTGGTTTTTTGTCTAAAAGGAAAAAGGAAAAATGGTTACTCCTAACTAAATATTATTGCATCATCTGACTGTGGTAAATCTGAAAACTTTGCAAACCTACCCTCCACATCTGTTTGCCGTCCTAGCCTGAGTGGGTCAGTGGTGGAAGACGGATTTAAATCTGTAATTTCTCTTTCATGAAATGCTCATCCTTTTAAAAATTTTACTTGCAAGTAAAGAATTTAGTAAAAATGCACTTTAACTATCAAAAGCAGATACTTGTGATGCAGAGGCATGTTCCCAGTGAGTTATGTTATGGTTACGTCTGCCCCTGATACGCCCTCAACCTGTAATTCTGAGTGACTTCATTTCCCAGGGTTACTTCTGCCTGTAAGCCGTGGGTGTGTCTGATTGTCTGAGTGGAGACAGGTGTGCCACAGCAGAGCACCACCAGCTGCACCAACTCTGCTATCAACTCAACACACACTCTGGTTCTGCTACATTTTCTCTGCCTGCTCATAGCCATGCTTGTCTTAACCTCCAGCCGCTCTTGCTTGTTTAGCAGTTTGCCTGTTGCCTTGTTTCCTTCGTTTGAACCTGTACTTTGCAGTCCTGTCTGCTCTGCCCCTCAGCTCGTCTCCTGATCTGGTCCCAACTCGTCTGCCCCTGTTGGTCTTTCCTGCCCCCTTTCCTGTTGTTCTCTTCAGAATCAGAATCCTAAAGATCTTTATTGTCATCACACGCAGGTGGAATGAATCTACAAATGGCATCTTTCTATAATAAGGGCAAAAGTTAAAGCAATAAACAACAAATATTAGAATAAGAATAGCAAAAAATGCAACATGATCATGGTAATGAAACATTAGAAAACAGCACCGTAGCAGCAGAGCATAAATCTATACAGAACTTCGGCAGCAGCTTCAGTTAAAAGGTGCATTTGTGCAAACACAGGAAGTATTTGGTGTGTGTGCCGTAGCCCTTTGTATGTTGTGTTGACAGTGTCTTTTCGCTGCTCTGTGGGAGGGGTGTGATGCAGGTCACGGCTCCTGAATAGAAGCTTTCTTCAGTCTGTTGGTTTTGGCTTCTTGTATCCTGAAATGTTTCCCAGACGGCAGCGAGAAGCAGATTGATTTTACACATGAAACTTCATTAAGTACCGAGCTTGCATCATCCCAGTTCAGGACTCGTGTGTGGAAGCACTGGCAGAGGAGCACACTCAACCACTGACCCCCGGTAGGGCAGCTCCAGCTGAGGGGCGCTCAGCAGGTTCACATAGCACAGCTTATAGTGAGACAATCCTACCGCCGTCCCGTGACATTTTAGTGAATGATTTTAACAAGGGCTGTCAGCATTAACGCGTTAATTGCAACAATGAAAAGGCCATGCTTAACACATTATTTTTCAATCACGGTTTCTTGCATCCTAGCAGCAGAAAAAAGACAACAATACGCTTCTGAATGGCTTTTTTAAAAATCTGCCTCTCTCCTGAGTTTAAGCCAAGAAGACAGATCCCATTCTTTTGACTGTGCATGCAGTAATAAGGAAAGGATGGGCAGAGCTGGCCCGCCGCTAATTAGCTTAGCTCAAACACTGATATTCAATGGGAAGTGCTAGCCTGCCTCCACCTAAAGTCATCAGATAAACTTTGCAAGAGGGGTGCGACAGCTGCAGACCTTGAACTGATGCAGCATCTGCAACCTCCCAGGATGAGCAGTTAAGAGGATAAGGAGATTCTTCAACATGTCAGGGTATTTCAAGCAGAGAGCTCCTAGAAATACGTTTAGAAATATGTTTTGCTTTCGCAATGACAGTCAATTTGTCTGCGTGCATGTAAATAAAAAGAAAAGAAAAGAAAAAATAAATATCTAGCTTCACAGTGAAATTCCTCATAAAAACAATAGCCTGTCTCTGGTGATTTCCTCATCTGTTTCTTCTCCTAAACAACCATCTCAGCAAGTTTCCCTTTTCAAAGACAGCAGCTTGGTAAATAACATTATGCAATCAGCTGAAAGCCACTCAGACCCTCGAGATGCTAATTATTCCAGTCGAGTAGCTGCCTTACAGGCTAGTCACTGGTCAGCGGCTACTTTTTGACAGATAAGCCCTGCAGTGTCGTGGATGACCCATTTCACATGCTTAAATCTGACAAACACACAGATTCGTGAGGGCAAAACCTAAAAATAAGAGGATGAGCACATTTACAACACTGTCTGCCTGGTATTCTCCTATGCAGTGGACACAATAAGACACAAACAGAATCCAAAACAATTTCCCTGCAGAAAATTCCAGCTATACTGAAGTCTGTAGTGTTTGTGAGGCTTACAGAGGTCTTACTTCAGCTCAGTGGCTGTTTTGAAGGAGGTAATTTTAAGGGCTTTTAAGCAAATGTTGTGCAGTGTCTGACTGACTCTGTTTCCTGGATTTTGAATACAGCTTCTCCCCCTTGACAAATTACAGAATTGTTGAGTGTTTGTGACTTTGAAGTGCCAATTCAAACGTTGTACAAGGGGCTCCGCAGCGTGATCTGTCAGGCATCATTGAATTTTTCCCTGTGTTTTTTTTTCAAGCTGCACTGTATGAGCTCTCAATTCTTGGGATTGTCGGGTTCACTGTTGTTTTAAACATAAAAAGAAAAAGACAACTGCTCCACTTGTCATAAATATTTTATCACTGTATTGTGATTGGTAGGAACTGATTTCATGGTCTCGCCTTAATGTGACGTGTAGCCAGCCAGCAGTCATGCTATTTACCCCGCTTTGCATATGAAGATGAGGGATTTTAAGAAAAATGTTGTATTTGAAGGCACAAAAGCATATGTTACATTACACACTACAACTCTGCATATACATTAAGTCTTGCAAAAATACATTTGATAATTTGTAGATTTAATTATTTAAAACTTAGACATTACATTACCCCCCCAAAAAAGTACAATAAGCAAACAAATAATAAATAAATGTTGCTGATGACAAACCAGAATTTCAGGGACCACAGGAATTTAGGTGTTAAGTGCTGAAGTGTTAAGGTAAAACATGATGTATAACATTACATAACATAATGAAATATGACATAATGAAAACTAAGATTGAATTGGTAGTATGGAATTATAAATAAACTGGGATTTTTATGAATTTATTAATTGTATGGCAGAGGGGATCGTTCCTATTAACTATAACCAAATTTAAGAAATTGTTAAAATAATATTCAAGTTAAAAGAAGAAAAGTGAGAAAGAGGTACGAATATATAAGTTTAA
>JAPQLA010000015.1:168971-180994 GCA_029822935.1 Naso vlamingii
ACTGACAGTTTCTCAGTAGCCATTGACAACTCCACCGTCTCCCCCTCCCCACAGGTCAAGAGTCTGGGTGTCATCCTTGACAGTACTCTATCTTTCCATTCTCATATCAATAACGCCACCCGGTCTGCTTATTTCCACCTACGCAACATCAATCGCCTCCATCCACCACATCACCCCCGTTCTACAACAGCTCCACTGGCTCCCAATAAAATTCCAAATTGAATTTAAAATCCTTCTCTTAACATTCAAGTCCATTCACAGCCTCGCCCCTCCCTACCTGTCCGACCTCCTCCACGTCGTCACTCCTTCCCGCACTCTTAGATCCTCCTCCTCCATCCACCTGACCGTTCCACCTGCCTGTCTCACCACCATGGGGAGCAGAGCATTCAGCCGCTCTGCTCCCCGTCTCTGGAACTCTCTACCACCGGAACTCAGGAACATCACTTCACTTTCACACTTCAAATCCAAACTCAAGACCCACCTGTTCAAAACTGCCTTTTCCCTATGATTTCATTTGCACAGTCTTTGCTTTGCTCTTTTGTTTGTATTGCACTGTTTTTAACTGTTGTTCTGTTTTTAACCAATGTACGATGACCTTGAGTGTCTAGAAAGGCGCCTAAAAATAAAATGTATTCTTATTATTATTATTATTATTATTATTATTATTATTATTATTACCAGTCCTGGTGCAGGGTAAACAGGAAACAGGTGTGGTGGCGGCTGGATACTGTAGCAGGAAGGAACACCAAGTTGATCATAGGTGATGCATCAGGGTGGACGTCTCTCTCGTTGTGGCAACTGGTACTTCCTGAGGTTCAGCGGTCACACTTGATGGAAGAGAGGCATTCGGCAAATGACTATCAGGTGGGTTTTCATTTGGCAGGTTTAACTCCTCATCCAACAGGTGATCAACAGAGGTGCAGGGTTCCTCCAGCTGATCTCCACCAGCAGGCTGTGCTGGCAGTGCAACAGGGACTGTCACTTCAACTGTCTCTGTAACTTGTTGGGGCCTGTGCTCAGGCCCTGTCTCTGGTCTGACATGCCTCTCATCAGTTACTGCAGGCGACGCAGAGACCTGAGGTGGTGCACAATGGAGTTCATATTCATCACCACTGTCCTCATCAGACTCAACAGGCTGTGAAGCAGGCTGAATCCTTGGTTTGTGTTTTTGTTTGTCAGGTTTTGTCATTTCTGGTGGTGTCTCAAAAGGTAGGTGATCACAGGACATAAGCAGGTTTCTGTGTAGCGCCCTGGAGCGTCCCTTACCTCTCTCTGGTCTCACTTCATAAATTGACAAGTCAGACCCCATTTGTCTCACAACTGTGTGAATTGTGGCTTCCCAGTATTCACGGAGTTTACCTGGTCCTCCTCTTGGTGTCAGGTTTTTAATCAGGACTCGTTCACCAGGCTGTAGGACTAAACTCCTGACTTTGGTGTCATTTTTTTACTCCTGTCTGCAGTTCTCTGAGCATTCTCGTTTGCAATGGCATATGCTTCCTCCATACCTTTTTTCCATTTTTCAACATAGTCCCTCTGGTAACTGCAACCTGACTCTGTATACAGTCTGAAGAGCATATCAACTGGAAGTCTTGGTGATCTCCCAAAGAGAAGGTAATATGGTGAATACCCTGTCACTTCACAGCAGGTACAGTTGTAAGCATATACCAGCTTGTTCAGAGACTCCTTCCAGTTTGATTTCTGGGTGTCAGGCAATGTCTAAAGCATTTGCAACAATGTCCTGTTCATCCGCTCCACTTGACCATTCCCCATTGGGTGATGTCTAGATGGAGAAAATCAATGCGTATCAGTTCAAAGGGCTGTGTTGTCACAATATTGGTCGGGGGGGCTCTTGTTTCATGACATGGCTTTTTCTCCTTAAGGCAAGTGCAGGTTTCGGTCACATAGTGCGTGATGTCACACTGCATATATGGCCAGAAGAAGCAGTCACGTACTAGAGATACTGTGCGGTCAGCACCTTGGTGGCCCATGTCATTGTGCAGCTCTTTCAGCACTTTTTCTTTGTATTGTTCTGGTAAAACTAACTGTTTACGAGCTGCGCTTTTTCTGCACAGGATACCATCAGTGTCTATTGTCATTTTGTCCCATTCTCTAAACAGGCATTTTGTCTTAAGGCTGAGAGCCTCTAGCTCTCTAACTGGTGGTTTGGAGCCTGACTTTTCACATTCAAGCACAGGGCCAATAAACAAATCAGATTCTTGTGTTTCTTTTAACTGATCTTTTGATATGGGGCTGACTGATGCACTGGCCAACTCATCTGTGGCTGAAACTGACATACAGAAAGCTGAAAATGGCAGGTTTGCAAGGGGCTCTTGTATCTCAACTGCTTGGATTGTGGCAGCAATGGCATTGGGTGGCAGCTCCTCAGAACATTCCTTCATCAGCGACTCTGCATCCTGTGGCATCCTTGACAAAGCACCTGTGTCACTGTTCTCTTTTCCTGGCCTGTACTTTATTGCAAAGTGGAAATCAGCTAATTCTGCAACCCATCTGGAGGTGGTTGCGTTCAGCTTTGCAGTTGACAGAATATAGGTGAGCGGGTTGTTATCACTATACAGGTGAAGGTTGGAGCATAGTACAAATAATCACGAAACTTGTCAGTGACTGTCCACTTCAAAGCTCGGAATTCTAGCTTACCCACATGGTAGTGTTAGTTTTTCTCAGCAGCTGTTAGCATGCGGGAACCATATGCAATTACTCTGAGCTTGCCATCTTTCCTTTGGTATAGTACTGCTCCCAACCCTTGGTGTGATGCATCAGTGTGTACAATGAAAGGCTGAGTGAAATCGGGGAAACCTAACACTGGTGGGTGGAGCAAACAGTCGATCAGTTGTTCAAGCGCACGCTGGTGGTGATCAGTCCATATGATGGGCTTATTTGAGGGCACAACATGGTTAACTTTCTTTTGTTTGTACTTTTTGTGTTGTCAGGGGGCTCTTCAGGGTCTGCTTTCAGGAGGTCATACAAACAACTCGCCTTCCTGGAAAAGTCTTTGATGTATTGCCTGTAGTATGTGAGTAGACCAAGCATTTTCCTGAGCTGGCCCACATTCTGTGGCCTAATGTCTTTCAACGCCCTGACAGCTTCAAAATCAGCTGGGTCAACTCTACTACCCTCTGCAGACACTATTCTGCCCAAATAATAGACCTCAGGTTTAAAGAGATCACACTTACTTGGTTTGAGTTTAATGCCATACTCTCTGAGGCGTCTCAACAATTGTCGTATGTTATCCACATGGCTGTCAAAGGTTTTACTGAAGTACAGTGTGTCGTCCAGGTATGGAGCACAGATGTTGTCACGGAGTCCCTCCAAGCATTCCTCCATACAGTGTTGGAACGCCGCAGGGGCATTCATGAGGCCGAATGGGATGCGTATCTACTCATAGAGTCCCCAAGGTGTAACTAAAGCTGTTAATGGCCTGCTTTCCCTCAGAGATGAATCCCTGGTGGTAAGCTTTTCCCTGGTCCAGAAGGAAGAACCAGGAATTACCACCTAGGCCGTCCATGATGTCCTGGACACGAGGGATAGGCTGGCGGTCTGGATGGGTCTTCCTGTTCAGGTCTCTGTAATCTATACTTAAACAAAGGGTGCCATCCTTTTTTCTAACACACACGACTGGTGAGGAGTATGAGGAGTTTGACTTCCTCACCCAGCCCTGTGCGATGAGCTCATGGAGGTAACCCTTCATCTCCTGGCACAGGGGCCATAGGACTGACATGTATGTGCATTTGACCGGTTCAGGGTCTTTGAGGGCGATGGTCATTTGCAGTCTCTCAGTGCAGCAAATATCATTGTCTGATCTTGAGAAGGAATGACACTCTTCCCTGAGCATCTGTTTGACTACTTGTCTTTGAGCATCTGCTAAGTGACTTAAATCTGCTGGTGGATCCTACTGTTCACTAGCATAACTTAGGGTCTGAATGTTTGTGTGATTCACTGCAACTGGTGTTTGAGCTTTCTCAAAAATCTGAGCAGGTAACACAGTCATGATGGTCTGAACTGTGCCAATTAAAGTGCCCCCTAGCAAAACAATGTCATGGCTGGTTGGGTTGGACACATCTATTGTGATTACAGGGAAAACACCTTTGATTCTGACTAGTGTGCCATAGAACTCAAGACCATCTGGCCACTGGGGGTTTAGATCTGGCTGAAACAGCAGGGTTATGTCATCTTTAAAGAGTTGAGCAGCTACACGGCACTCAATCTGGGTGTTAGTGTGCTTTGGAACTGCAATCACCTCTTTCTTTGTCTTCACTGCGTACTCATCTATCTGTTCTGCACTAACAGCTTGTATAAAAGCTCTCACCTTGTTTCTCTTGAGATTTGGGAAGGCTTTTCTCACAGTGTTGTACTTTTTGGTCTTTTCAGTCTTTGCCAGGATGTGTTCAATTACATTGAAACCTATTATGGGATGGGACAGGTGATAATCTTTCATAACAAGCACTGGAATGATCAGCTCTTTTGTTTGGTCATTTTCAGAGACCAGCCGGAAGCTCGTCTCAATCCATCCCAGGTAAGGCATTTCAGTTCCGTTTGCTGCAGTCAGTGTCAAATCATTGGGGGAGTCCAAGATTTCTGAAACATCTCTCAGTTTTGTATTTGGTAAGTGCTCCTGTTTCCATCTTTCATCAATGATCACCACCTGAGAGCCTGTGTCCCATAAAGCCTGGAGCTGGTGATCATTCAGGTAACATTCGACAAGACACTGCCTGCCAACTAGTGAGGTGATTCTGTAAGGGTTACAACATGCAGTTAGGGGTGGCAGATAATTGGCACCTTTGTCTTTGCTGAGGGGCTTTACCCTGTTGGTTTTCAGCTGAGTGCACTTTTCCTTATGTTCAGTCCATCGTTGTTTCTGACAAGTTTGGGAACAGGGACTGTTTGCAGGATGAGCACTGTTTCAGTGTCTTAAGAGAACCCTCACTGCCACAATTTTCACATTTCTGGGACTTTTTGCTTGCAATGGTTAACACTCGTCCCGCAGTGGTAACCATCTCCTGTTTAAAGGTGCTTCTCGTGGTGGTTTGACTCCTCTAATTTTACATCCAGCCTGAAAGTGTTCCCCACTCCCACACCGGTAGCAGTGCATGCAGCGTTCCTCTGCTCCAGTCTGCTGGCAGACAAAACACTTCCTCTGAACCTGGGCAGGGCAGCTGGGAGGCAGGTGGGGTGCATACTGAAGCGGCGTTTGAGTGGGTATTTGGAGCTCAATGTGGGTGCGATAATACTGCTATGCTGGAAAAGGTGTTTGGGGGTCCTTGCCTGACCTTTTTGCTGGGAGCAGGACATAGGGCTGTGACTGAAACATAGGCTGCTGTAGTGTCTCTTTAATTTGAGCTATTTCGGCACTAAGACCTTTAAGAGAAGCAACACCTGTCTTAAGTTCTGCTAACTCTATTAACAGTTCAGGGGGTACTTTCACTTTGGCCTCCCTCACAGGGCACTGTGCAGGTGGCAGATCTTCTGACTTGACTGTATTTACACTGGCTGCTGGCTGTGGGACAGTAAGCTTCTTCTTGTTACGTCTTTCTGTTTCATAGGCACAAGCAATGTTTAACCTCTCTAGCAAAAGCTCATCTGACGTCTCAGTATCTAGCAGAAGAGGCTGCATATCTATCCTAATGCCGTCATACTTAAAGGAATAGTTCACCAAAAAATGAAATTCAGTCATTATCAACTCACCCTCATGCTGATGAACACTCTGGAGCATTTTTTTATTCTTATAAATGCAGCTGGAGACCGGGGAGGCATATGGCTGCTCTGGAAGAGCTACAAGAGGACGTAGTAGGAGCATTATTAAGTAGAAGAGCTAGAGGACGATGGCATGTCTGAATTTCTGTCGTTACATGACAAAATTACAGACTTGGTCAGTGGAATCGATAATGAAACAGCACAAACTGAACATGTTACTGAAACAACAGAGAGAAACACAGAAACAAGGAACTGCAAATGAACAACAAGAACGAGAAGTCAAGCAGGCTACCACAGTTAATGGTATAAATAACGGCTCACTGCGCCAGCCCCAAGCTACTGCCGGCCCCCCAGTGAGCATGCAACCCCCAGCCAGTGTTCAGCAGCAGCCAAGCCCATACTGGCGCAAAGATTTCAAAATTTCTGGTCAAATAGGAGAACCAGGCCAGAAAGACAAACTAACATTCTCCAGCCTGGCCCATCAGATTGAGAATGGAATTAACAGGGGTTATCCTGAGATAGAGATAGTTGATGCTGTAATTCGGGCTATCTATATGGGGCTGGCGCAGTGAGCCGTTATTTATACCATTAACTGTGGTAGCCTGCTTGACTTCTCGTTCTTGTTGTTCATTTGCAGTTCCTTGTTTCTGTGTTTCTCTCTGTTGTTTCAGTAACATGTTCAGTTTGTGCTGTTTCATTATCGATTCCACTGATCAAGTCTGTAATTTTGTCATGTAACGACAGAAATTCAGACATGCCATCGTCTTCTAGCTCTTCTACTTAATAATGCTCCTACTACCTCCTCTTGTAGCTCTTCCAGAGCTGCCATATTGACAGGACAGTACAGGCTTTGATTGTGCAGGATTTACTGCTGAACCAGAAGGTCTTTACTGTCCCTGATGATCTCTTGTGGGCCTCAGGTGAAGTGTACTCAACCACTGGCTTCACGCTCTCCTTGAACAACAACAGCCTCCAACTGCTCCCTGCCTAGGTTGTAGTGGGAGGGATTTAGCTGGCTCAAAATTCAGGGAACAGGCTGTGAAAACTGGACATCTGAGCAGCAATCCCAGCAGTGCCTCCAAAAGGTTACACCCCTGTAAGGAGGGTTAGAAAGAAAAACACACGGACAACAATGCTGCTTCAGTCACATCCTGCGTAATAATGGACGAACGATAGCACTACGTTTCCCTCTACAGGTTCAAACGAGACATTGCAATCAATAACCGATCAGTAGACCACAAACTAAAACCAAACTCACGAGAAACAAAGAAACTTGGGGAAATAGGAGAACACTGCAAAACGTTATTTAAAGTGCCTTTTCCTAAAAGTTATACAAAATTTATATAGGCTGTATTTTTAACACAGATGATCTTTTTAAATCCGTTTATCGTTCTATCTCTTTCACCTTGAAGGCCAGAGTAATAGATCACAGGTAACCTGATCTGCAAATCAGAGTGCGCTTTTAACTGAATCCCTTTTGCAAAGCAATCAATTATCGTGTTTTTAACCTAGTACTGCATTATTATTAAACCATTTTTACTTAGTCATTTTAACATATCTTTTTAATTTGTCTTTTTATGCTCAATGCACATCCAGTGTATGTTTTTAACAAATATTTTCCCATTCAGAATAAAAGCATTAAAATAAATGACAAAATAAACAATTTGAACTAAACACATTTCAACCCATCACACTAACACAGTCTCTGAGTTTAACAGGACTTTGGACTTCTAGAAAGATTCTTCCTGCTTTTTAACCACACTTCCAGCGTGCATTTTGTCTAAGAGTTCATGCAGTGGAGCCGACAGAGTTGCTTGGTCAGGGAGGGATTTGTTGTAGTAGTTAAGCAATCCTAGATATGACTTAAGTTCTGTGACATTCATGGAAGCGGAAGCCCCCTGTATGGCTTTGAACTTTCTTCGCCATGGGATGGAGCTCCTGCGCGTCCACTTAGTCCTTCTCAAGTGCAACCCTGCTTCTTCCAACCTTGTCAACACTGTGTTTAGGTTCTTTTTAGATGACCTGCCTCATCCACTCTACTGATCAATATGTCATCAAGATACACTGCCATTAGTGGAATCCCTCTCAACAGACCCTCCACTGTCCTTTGAAAATATGGCTGGTGCTGATGCGACTCCAAAAGGCAATCAGTTGTAGGTGAACAACCTTCCGTGCGTGTTCACTCTCAAATATTTCTTTGATTTGTCATGCATGAGTATTTGTTGGTATGGGTGACTCATATCCAATTTTGTTAACTGCTTCTCCCCTGAAAGTGCTGCAAACAGGTTCTCTACTCAGGGAATTGGATATCGTTCCAGCAAGGAAACTGTGTTTACAGTGAGCTTGTAATCTCCACATAGCCTCACAGTTCCAACAGGCTTCAAAATCGGTACAACTAGTGTTGCCCATTCTGCGTATTTTAGTGGTGTGATCATGCCTTCTTTGAACAGCCTATTTCCTCATCAACTTTTGCTTGCATTACATAGGGGACAGACTGTGGATGGAAAAATCAGGAGACAGCATTTTCTTTCGCATGTGTGGTAGCCTTTGTACATCTCACAGTGTCCAGCTCCGCTTTGAACACATCCTCACGTTTGCTTGACACCTGCTGTAGTGTTTTTACTCTGGTTTGATGTGTTGCAGACATGCTTTCTGATCAAGTTTGATTTCTTTCCAGTTTAGGTGTCTCCTCCTACCAGTCTGGTCCTAGTAAGCTGGGGCCGTTCCCTTGGACCACCACTAGAGGCAGTTTCCATCTTTGCTGCTTGTATCCAACACTGTCAAGTGCTGCTCCTTTCACTTTAACAAGTTCTCCTATGTACGTCTCCAACTTGATCCTCACAGGTCTCAAGCGAGAGCTTCTGTGTCTTTCCACATGTTTTGGAATGTCTCTTCATTCATTAGTGAGTGTGATGGCCACAGCCACACATACTTCTACCGGCTAAAATTGTAATCATGCACTTTCACCATTATTTTGTTAGGCACTCTTTTGTTTGCAGCCAGCCACACCCCAAACAATTCATTTCCTCATTAAAGATTACATAACAGTTTATTTAATATGCAAGCTCTTTTATTTAGTTTAGCCTTACACTGTTTAAATGGAGTGCACACATTTTTACATTGCAGAGTTAAAGACGCTATTTTCTGTTACATTAATCATTGTTTTCTTTCTTTTGAGTTACTGTGCTGGTGGGGAAGTCCCTTCCTCTGAAGCAAAAGATGTGGCCAAGGGTGAAGGACTGTACTGGGGCCTGTCCATTAGGCTGTACCATGTGCTGCCAAGTTAGAGCTCTTGCTAGGATTTGTTAGGATTTTTCTTTGTATTAGCTGTAGTTCATGTAGTTTGTGTTCCCCCTTGTGTCTTATTTGGTTTGGCCAAACCACTATATATGTTCCCCTGTGTCTCATTATATTAGGTCTGTCTTCTTCAGTTAAAACCTGGGGGGTATTCCATCAAGCAGGTTAAAGGAAAATCCAGTAAAATGGCCATGTCTGGCCAATGTAAGCGAGAGTTCTGTTCCATCAAAGTGACTGAGATTAGCCCCACATCGGTAACCATAGAAACCATGGTTCTGGTTAAGCCTGACACATCCAGCTAAAACTCAGATTTCCGTTCCATCAACCTGAGCCACATTTCCATTCCATCAGGGTGGTTAATTTGAATCCCAGTTTAGTAACCATGGTGATTTGAGCTGCAGGGCAATCCTGCCCTGTAGCAGGTTTAAGGTGAGGATTAGCTCCATCTATGTTCAAAGAATGTCCAACAGACAGGAGCAGACACCCAAAAGAAAGTCCTGCTGGTGCATTTACACACTCACAACTGTCATATAATGATAAAATAATAAAATGTAAAACATAAAGTAATATAATTCATTAAAAAACATTGACTATTAAAAATACTTACACCTATAAAGACAAAATCAAATTAATAAAAACAAAAATATAAAAAAATGAAAGTGATACATTAAAAACAAAAGACTGGATATGTACACCAAACCACCTGAAAATGTGATTGCTCTTCCATCCCCACCCCACTCTGCCTCCAATTGGCCAGCAAATTCACAGCCAATTGAGGTCAGTTGACACAGGCCTAGACCATATACAGCAGTACATCCAAGAGAGGAAGATAGATAATTGATTCACTGTCACCTGTATTCACTTAATAGGGGTCCTCATCTCCATTGAATTGATGGATTTGGTAAATGTCATTTTCTACAGTCAACAGATAAATGTCATGTCATTATCTCCTATAAAGTGATACATTTAGGAAATGTAATTATCTACAAACAATTGTGTGATAAATGTGATGAATCATGTAAAATAGTTTGATTAAATGTATCATTATCTAAAATTTACATAGCAATCGGTTGGTAAATGTGATAAATATCACTTTTTAAAAAATAAATTAATACATTGGTGAATTTCATTAGACCTATTTACATTCAACTGTTAGATTTAATAGGTGTTATTATCTACATTCATTTTTTCCCTTTGATGTGGGATTTGTATAACATGATATTATGCTGAAATACTGAATGATCCTCTGTGTCACTTACGCATTTAGCCTGTTGGCGATATTCTGCCTGGCCACCTCCCTCGCCTTGTTGATGGCAGCAGTGTTCCCTTTCCTTGTGATTATTTCGCGATAATCCTCATAAATCTCCATAAGGAGGGTTTGCTCCACTGAGGAGAACACCTCCGCTCCTTCCTTTCCCTTGCTTTGAGCCATTTTGCAACATTTTCAGCACTTGACTAGTGTGGGCTTTTTGTTTTTCCTGGGCGTATGCACAGGGTGCAGCTTAACAGGTGAGGCTTGAATTAGTGTCAGCTGGAGCCAGCTGATTTCACTTGATGGAACAGGTCAGGGCTGGATTGGGAGTTGGTGTTAATTCAAACCTCAAGATTACACCTTAGTCTGGATGTTCCTAGCTATGTTGATGGAATACCCCTCTGGTATCATCACCGTTATTTTGAGTTTATTTCTATTTTGTTGACCTCTTTTATAGGTCTAGATATTAAGTTTGTGCTTTGCATATTTTTGGGTAAATAAAAACCTTGTTTTTTCAACAAACTCCTGTTTTTCTCATTGCCTCACTGCTTGGTCCCTGACAGTGAGACTGTAACTATTATCTATTTCAAAGTTCATTTCTTTTTCATTCAGTTCCATATTCACTGTATATGGTTCAACTTTTCTCAGTTGCACTTCACTTATAATTCCCAGTTTGGCCTTTATGCACTTCATTGTGAATGTGTCTCAGTTTGAGCTGTTGCTGTTACTGTCATTATGTTTCCCCTTGACTTTGTGGGAACAATGGAGATGAACACTGCCTCTTATCTCTCTGTGCCTCTGCAGATTTTTTATTTCCTTGGTTCTGTTTATATTTGTTGTGGCAAGCCGTAGCAACGTGTCCCACTTGCCCACATGCATGACATTTCTCTTAACTGAACTTACAGTTTACTGCTGTATGCTGTGGGTAACTTTGCACCAGTAGCATTCTCACTGGGCTTTATTAAATGCACGACCCTCATGTTTTCCTTTGTTTACATTGACACACTTCACCATTGCGCCAGGGTTTTGCAGATCCTGTGCATTCTTGCTTGCTGTCACCCCTGCGGTCATTGTTGAGTGTCACCAAAGTTACAGTCCCATGCGAGCTACACAGTTCTGCCACATACTCCATTATTGATTCTCTGGGCTTGCAATTTCATGAGTCAAGCTTGTATCTGTGCACAGTTTCACCTGGCTTTGGAATAAAGTGATGCTTTAAGAGGCTTACCAGCTCTTGGAAGGTTTTGTCCTTCAGCTTTTCTGGCTGAGAAGGTTCCTCATCAAGCTGTATGTTGATGCACCGATGACACTGATGAGCATAATTCTCTGCCTATCTCTGTCAATCTCATCTGCCGCAAAAAACTGGTCCATTATTTCACAATACTCTTCCCATGGGTGATTTTTTGTGTAAATTGCGGCAAGCGTGCCAATGGTGGCCATGCTCCTCTTCTTAATTTACTCTCTCTCCCTTCCACCGAAAGACAGTACAGTGTTTCCCACGGAAACGTTTTAGATGTAACATAATGAAAAAATAGGCTTTATATTTACTCGATCAGCATTTTATTGGTTTTGAGTCTCACTGTCTGTAACTCCTCTAACATAATGCTTGTTGTCAGTGTAAGGCAGTCAGACCCCCACCCTGAAATGTTGTCTGTGAAACAATGGAAATTTTTCCCCAGACTGGATGAAACCACTTGTGTATTATGCCTTTTGGTCATTGGTAATTGAATCAATCATCTATGTTAGAGTTTCACTATTTGATGAC
>JAPQLA010000015.1:188096-204887 GCA_029822935.1 Naso vlamingii
GTAAACATTTAGAAATTCTAGCTTTAACCAGGCAAAATTGTATGTGTGTGTGTATTGTTTTCCTTTAATGTTTAAAATACAGGGAGCCTTTTTACACAAACTGCTCAACCGGGTGTCTGCAAACATACGAATACTGAATAGTTTTTACTGAGTCGAAACAGACTGACAAAACAGTTGAACATCAAAACATTAATTCTAATTCTTTCTTCGTGAAGATTCAAGTGTTCAGTGCGTGTTGAGACTGTTGTCAAAAGCTGATTCATTTACTGTGTGATCATTTTGAAGAGTAAAGTCTGTGCTGAAGTTGAACTGTATGGCATTATGCTGATTCTCTTATCTTGCCTGACCCAACTAAAAACTGGGAGGACAAAATACCAGAGATACCTGTCATTAAATCAAAATGCAGTTCAAACTGCAGAGTGATCATACAGTTAAATTTATAGTAATTTCTGCAAAAACAATGTTAGAGTTTTCATGAAGGTGTACTTTAGTGCTAGGCTATTGTATTGGACTGTGGTTTTTAGCTATAAATAATAAACTTGCGATTGAATGCACCTGCACACACACACATACACACACACTCAAGATGAAGATCCTCAATGACATAATGCATTCCGTAGCCTCTTAAGGTTAACCATCAGAGTTAAGGCCTAACCTTAATGCGCACACACACACACACACACAACCCCCTTTTATTAAGCACATTACTTTTAGAGATCTTAATGAGCTTTGAGCGTACATTTTATGGCAGTTTACTTCCCATGTAAATATCTTCTTTCCTTCCCTTGTGTGAATTTATTAAGTCACTGTATTTTTGAACTTTGGTGCTGATTTCATGTTGAATCATAAGAGTCAGTTTTTATAAGCAGTCCCTCTTGTTTTTTTTGGGTGTAGTAAGGGAACCAAATTGTTTCTATGGATCTTATACAAACATAATATGGATGTTAGGATGTAATATTAAGGTACTTGTACCGGGTCCTTATGTGCTAGTGCTTCTCCTAACGCTCATTTTTAATCCTCGTTTTAACACAAACCCAACCCTTCCCCTGACCCTTCCCTTAACCTAACCGAGTGTGAACACTCGAACAGCCCTGGTGGGGACTGGCCTTAATGTCGTCAGAATGCAGAGATGTCCTCACAATGCTTTTTCAAAGCTAAATTTGGTCTGCGCGCACAAACATGCACACGCACACACATACATGTATATATCACTGTTGTACTCTAGCCACATTTGACATTTAGATCACATCTCACCTCTGGCATTTTATCCCTGAATTTTTGTTTGTCCTGTCAGGAACAGTACTTCCTGCCTAGTAAGAATCAAATTGGCCGGGTCAGCCGCAACTGTCACACCTCCACCATCCTCACCCCAAATGGCAAAGAGAATGCTCAGAGAATGGCGGTGAATTAACCTTTATTTAAGCTATTCCCTCTCATTGGCATGTACTGTCCATAGTTATTTCATGTTCATATTTACAACATTGATTCTGAAAAAGTTGGAATGCTGTGTTAAACATAAAACAGGATCTGTTTTAAGGACAGTACTGCATTCTGTTATGGCTGGGTGGTTTTTGTTCTGGACCAGCAGAGATGGACTTGAGAGCAGTTTTAGGTGTTTCAATACAATAAAAATGAAGTGCAGGCAAAAATACAAAAAGACCAGGTGGTGGTGGCAGAAGGCTGGATGGAACAGGAGGATGAATGGTGGCGGAGCAGGTGAGTGTCTGAGCAACATTAGAGAAATCGCAGCATAACAAAACACTGGAAAGACAGCAACGTGGCACACACTAGAAACACAAGAAGAGAAAAAATACAAGTTGGAAACAGAAAGGCCGGCAGTGTAATTAACACTACAAACACATAACAAAAAAACACACACAGGAAAAACACCAGAGAAATCACTGGCAAAGAAACACGAGAGATAACCCAACTGAACGAGATGGAGTTATCTGTCACATTGGTGCAGTCATGACCTGGCTTTTGTGGAGAAAGTGACTGCTGATGGTTGAAACCAGGTGTGTGACTCTGCTGCAGCTCAGGAGGCAAGAGAGTGAAGCCAGCCACGCCTCCTGCCACACACACACACACACTCACACACACACACTGCAGGGAGAGAGATCAGAGGGGGAAGGGGAGAGGAAACAACACAGCAAGATAAAAAAGTTCTTTTTGTTTTACACAGCATCTCAACTGTTCCAGAATTGGGTTTTAGAGCTCTCTCATTCTTTTGCAACATTTTATTTTCCTTGTTAAATAAACCACTACATGGATGTTTGAAAGATTTCTGTATGTTTTTTTATTTTTCCTTCCTGTACGTGCATTATCTTAGAGTTCATATATGTAGCTCATTTCTTGTGTCCCTTTGAGTTGGATATGAAAAACTTGACAGATGGTATCAGTTTCACTTTTAAATATATTGTTGATTCTTCTGCTGTAGAGAGAGGAGCTAACAGAGGTCATTCTGAAGCTCCTGGTGGCATGGAGGGATCCTCTGTGGAATTTCCACCAAAGCATGGCTCAACACCATGACTTCAACAACTTCAGCTCCAATAAAGCTCTTGAGATGAGCGATATGGTGCATGAGCTTCGTAAAGGAGTAGAGAAAGTGGCTGAGAAGGTAAAGTATGCATGAATTCCGAAGCGAAATGGTGTAGGGGATATT
Organism: Naso vlamingii; assembly: GCA_029822935.1. Lineage (NCBI taxonomy): Eukaryota > Metazoa > Chordata > Actinopteri > Acanthuriformes > Acanthuridae > Naso > Naso vlamingii. Next base: position 190,759 of record JAPQLA010000015.1, read on the forward strand.
TTACATGAGCCCTATAGAGCCCAGTTACAGTGCACTGTAATGGTAAATGGTAAAAGTTGGAAATAAGTCTGTAGATTCTTGGAGCTGCTGCGTGATGAAGCTTCCAGGAACTTTGTTTCTTTTCAAATCGGGTAATTGTAGTAAATGAAAATAGTGATGATAAATGTCCTCATTTCAAACAACAAATCCAAGCAACACTGTTCACGTCACATGACCTAACCCTAATGTCATATTCATATAAGAACAGAACACGATAACACAGTAAACAGAGGAGTACAAAGGGTGACATGGCAGGGGTTGACAGACAATAACACAATGTTCATATTACTTTCCAACATGTCTATAAAATGGGTCGAGGAACAATATGAACTGAATGACTAACTCTCATGTTCAGCACATCGTGATAACTGATGGTGCTGATAGTGTAAGAGCTTTTGTTGTATTCTTTCTCAATTTTTTTTCTTTTGTTTTTGTAAAAAGGGCATGGTTGAGTGGACTACCCAACCCTTTTTCACATTAGACATTTAAATGTGTCATGATCTTTTTTTATCATTTGTAAGAAAATCACATGCAAAAAGATTTTCTTCCTCCTACTCTTTTGGGTAACGGAATGTGTCTATATTACTTTGATTGTAATGCTTATCTTGTTATGGATGTTGTTTTAAAATTGTACTAAAACAGATAAAATAAACAATGAATAAATAAATGAATGAAAAATTAAAATTTAAGATAAAAGCAAATCAACAAACCACCCCCCCAAAAAACTTCTTTAAACCTGTCTGTGGACAGTGACCCATTTTATTCTTTTGTTGAGCACACATTAATCAATGTTAATGGACCAAAGAACAGGGGTCAGAAACACTCCTTGTAAATGTATTTCTTTAGCTGTGAGAAGCTTAAGTGTGTGTTCTCTGCTGCAGATGCAGATGTTGGGGATCGTTAGTAACTCTGTCAGCAACCTTGCTTCTCCTGAGGCTTCACTGCCATCTGACAGTGCTGAGTGGCGCTTGATGAAAGACTATGACCTCCTCTACTGCTTTCGCCGAGATTCCAACAAGGTCCAGAACTACCTCACGATCCTCAAATGTCGCATTGTTCCGGAGTATGGATGCTAAAGGCCAGAAAATAATGGAGGCTGTATTTAACATCTGGAGAAATTCAGAACATTGGACTAGATATGCTACAGTTAAAAACTACATGAGTATAACTGTAGTTTTTGTTGTGTTTATATCGCCATGGAATGGGATGTTAACTGATACACAGGTGAGATCAACAACGTCCAACACTATTCCTGTTGTCCACAAATGGAGCACTGCACAGTAATGTGCAAATAGCGCATTCAAGCAATAACTTTTTATAAATAGGTATTCCAAGTTAAATCACTTGATCATCTTTAGCAAATGCATTTTTGTGACCACTGGTAGGTGTGCATTTGTGATTTCCTGACTTCAGGCCGAAAGCAGTGCCTGGTCAGAGTCGGTGACAATCACCATCAACAGGCCCATGATGACCCCAAACTTCATGTCAAGGATCCTTACTGATGATGACAGTTGTGTCTATAAACCAGAGACCAAGCAGCTATCTTTGGAGTGGATGGTCTCCAAGTCTGAAAAAGAGGCATCAGGTCAGGGAAGCTCATTCAGGGCACACTGGCTTCCCGCCACCTTTATGCCCTGGATTTTGCTCCCTGTGACACTTTTTTTCTCTCCCCTGAATGAATTTTGTGCTCTGGCGTGAGCTGCAGACCCAAGTTTCAGGACTATGGTGACATCACAAACGCACACATAACATTATTCACAAAAACATACATAGAGTGCTGCTGCTGAAACTCTTGAATAAGGAAAAGGTACAGGCTGCACCTGCTAAATCCACATTACCACATAGCGTTCCGTTTGTGTGCAACAAGAACAGTCTTGTCTGTTAATAGCATCTCTCACACCTCGTATGTTGACACCTATGATGACTGAAGTGCTTGACGAAAGCCAAATACACGAACAGGATAGAATGAGTGACACATGACAGACTCCTGTAAAATGCATATAATCAATAAATGATCCAGCATGTGAGATTTTTACTGCTGGCAGAATATGGCAGAAATGGAATAGAATTACTGAGGCCAAGGACTATGAGTGCACCTATAATTGTGAAAATAATAAAGTAATTACACAAGGCTCCGTAGTTGGCATAACTTTACTGCTTTCCACATTATCATTTGCATTACACATTTACTCCTTCCACTCTTCAACTTCCCCAACAAAATGCACTGCTCACCAGGATCAAGGTAAATTCAGTGTGCCCACTTCAACAAGTACATAATGAAACAGCATACATTATCACCTGAAAATATGAAGAGTTTTGTTTTCATTTCTTTAGAATTGTGTCTATAGAGGGAGCAGGTGTCCATGGAACACACACAGAACACACTAAGCAAACAGTGGCTCTACACAAGGCCCTGCTCCAACATGCTTGGAAGGGTTTAGTGGACAGAGAGGCGTTCAGTGGATTGATGCCTCTAACATCTCATTAACACCCAGTATTAAAATGCTTCCCATATTTGGATGCGTTATTTGTATCTGTACAAGGGCAAAAGGCATGTTAATACAGAATGCAAATGTTCTGAGATCCAAACATGTGCATAAATACATCTGACAACAGGCTGCAATTTGGACATCGTGCTAGCATCCGTACCCACATCATCATTCATCACTGATCTCCGGCAGTGATGGCATTGCAATGCATTTCCTTGCGTAGGACATTAAAGGCATTACGCATCCACAGACACCAGTCACAAGGGAGGATGAGGGGTTTTACAGGGAATGAGGATGTTCAAGCAGTTTTGCCCAAACATTACACTTTCCGGTGTTTGATTTCGGAAAGGTAAAGCACGTACATCTCTGTCAAACTTCGCTGAGTGTCACCATAAGTGAGCAAGACTCAATATTAAACCATGACAAGCTTGAAATTCACAGAACCAGCTTAATGTCTAAGAAAATCTGGGACCCTGGGCAGAGCTGGCAGATGCTATGCTATGATTGCCCAGTTTGGATGGAAGCTTAATGTTTGCATCGTAAGATCAAACCCTTTCCCTCGCATCCAATCTGCATTCTAGCACTTGTAAACATTAAGAAAACTGCAAACTGTGAAAGTCAGAAAGTATAATAGAATAAGAACATACATTACATAAACTTGGATGTCTTGATCTGATCTAAAAATATTAGTTACTAATGTATTGCCCTAAAAACTCGCATACAGGTAACTGTTCCTCAGTTTCAAAAAAGATTCATGTCCAGTGCATTAGCACATTTGTATAAGTTTTATGGAGTTTCTAATCTCACTGGAAAGGACCACATTCCTACTTACAACCTCTAACCCTAAGCACATTTGCAGCCAAACACAGAAATAGTAGTAAAACTGTCAGTGATACATTTATAACAAAAAGGCATAACAGAGATATTTTGTATAAAACAGGTGCAAATTCGACCAGCAGCTAAAAATATTAGCAGTCCTAGGCATCATGTTATTACAAAGTTACAGACACATCTTCCTCAGGAGTCTACATTCTACACAGTTGATATGTCATAGGGTGGGGCTAAAGTGTAGGGGCAGGGCAAGACCTGACCAATGAAAGTGTGCGTGTGCGTTTCTACGAAGTTTCGCCATCTTACATTAATCCATTTAAAAGTTATGCTCCTTTTTGAAATAGGCCACTCCCATTCCCACACCCCTTTTTGGCCAGTTGGCATTAACACAAACACACACCTTCGCGCACACACACTTGGCCTACATGCCAAATTTCAGCATCCTAGGGCAAAAACTGTGGCTGTCAGAGTGGAGAATTTTTGTGAACCAAACAAGTGACCAATCTGGTGGTAACATATTGAATCCATCCACGGTGTTTATCAGGCAGTTCTGATGTTCAGCATTAACACTTCCAGGTGTTAGGATTACTAAAGAAAGTTTGTCTTTTTGGTTGGCACCAAGAGTTTAGAGTTTAAAACTCTTGTGCAGTTATAGTTACAAGTCGCTTTTTAAGGTAAACAACAACAGCAGCTACTTGAAGGTGTTTATTAATTTATCATCTTAGTCTTCAACAGATAGTCTAACCATGAAAAAGGTCTTGGAATGCCATGACACACAATCCAATGAGTTCTTCCTAATATGCAATTGAAATCCCAATTACTCATCCTATACTCATCATTAATCTTCCCTTCGTCGTCAGTGAAGTTGATGCTGAAATGAAGACGGAGGCTAATGGAGGAAATATTAGAAAGCTCCTTTATTCTCTGAACAGTGGTGGGTTGTGTATTTACTTGAGAGCAAGCTTGTAAATTTGTACTTTAAACTTCTAAGCCCGAGATGACTGTTTATTTCAGCTAACAAGTCTCAAACTGATGATAGCAGTTAACTTGGGTGGTGAATGTTTGGTTAGTGCCTCTTCTCAGTCTGGAGCTGTTTTGTGTCCCAGGGTTTCATGATTTAATGGAATAATCACCTGTCAAGCAGTTCTGATAAAGCAAACAGGCAGCTTTGGTCAGTTCAGTAAATGTAACCAATGATCTTAAGTGTGACATGACTGATTTATGCCACTAAATTTAAAGTAAAATTATTTGTTTGGCCGTATAAATCAAGTCTCCATTTGAAGAGATCCACTGATCATAGACCTCACATATATTTGTGTGGTTGCAGACAAAATGCTAGTTAATTTTGGCGTTAGATTAACTGGCTTTTCAATAATTCGACAGCATGAGAAATCATACTAATTACTTTCAGTTTTATTAGTTAATCAGGAGGCAACAGAAAAGAGAGATACAGCTTCAGTTCAAGGTACAAGACTTCGTATTACAGCAGAGTATGAAAGCCACTATGTGGAGGTTTTCTAGATTTTTTGTAACTACATCTTTTAAAATGTTTTTTTGTTTGTGTGTGAGTACAAAAATAATTATGTTATGCAATGCTTTCTGAACGGACAGAACAGATTTGAGGGGTTGGCAGCCAACAGGTATTAAAACCAGGGGACTCCAAGTCTAACATATTTTAATCCTACACATAATTTTTTCTTTATCTTGTGACAACAAACATTTTTTGATAATTGTAGGTGCAAACACCTGTGACAATACACAATCACTTCTAACTTCAGTTGACACATTTTACCGCTGAACCAGCTTCTTCCGGCTGCTGACTCGTGTCCACAGGCTGCGAGCCGTCTGGGCAATACTGGCCCCGCGGGGCAGACGGAGGCTCCTCAGAGGCTCTCTGATACATGCCAGGACTCCTGGCTCTGTAGGTTGCCCAAGGTATTCATGGGAAATGTAGTTTATTCTCCTGAGCTGTTTGCTGTAGTAGTTCCTTAGGTTACAGAGCTCCTCGACTGCAGTCTCAGAGATGATGGAGGCATGAGATGGAGAGCTGGGCACAGTGTTGGTAGCAGACTCGCTTGCTGCCGATGGAGAGGTAACAGCTGCTGCTACAGTAACACAGGGCTTCCTCCTCACTCTCTGAGGGGTGGTGGATTTGTGTTTGCAGCATGGTTTAACTTCACATGATTGGGTTTTCTGATCATCACTTTTATCTATGTTAATTTTAACATCAACCTCAATTGCATGTTGAGGTGTAATGGATCTCTTATCTTCCTCTTCCTCTCTGTGTACGTCTGCCAGCTGTGTTTTTGTTTTTTCTGTCCACTTGTCTGGCTGGCTGATTAATTTTGGGGCTTGTTTCCTGGACAGGTTCCTCTGTTGTTTACATAGTTTCTGTTTGGGCTGTTGGGGGCAGCTGTTGTCTATGACAATGGGGTCAAAGATCACATCAATCCGCTCTTCACTGACTTTAACAGCAGATGTTTCCTGTAACAATGAACACTAGGGTGAGCAAACAAAGAAAGCAGATCATCCTGGTAAAACTCAGAGGATGTTTTTGAAACATTTTAATCAGTCACCGTTATATTCTCCTCTTGTCCTTTTAAAATAACAAGCAACTAAAATATGTACAGTAACAAACAGGCAGAAAGAATCCATATTGTTCACAGCCAAGGTGATTAGTGGCAGGATGCTCCTGAGTCGGAGATCATGAGGCTTGGGTGATAGTTTCTGCAACTGTAAATATTGTCACATGACGAAGTCAAAATGATGTCAAGAATCTTAACAAAGACAGAGTGTTACATTGGCAGTCACTTTTTATTTATTTATTTAAAATCTATTTTTAAAAAACGATTGCCCTTGAAATGACAAAATGTAACATTCCCTCTGCAGTCTGTGGCTTTCAGTTCAACGTAGAACTGAAACAGACTGTGTTCATAAACTGTGGTGTCATTCTGACGTCATCATGACCAGAGGCCTGTACTACAAAGCAACTTCAACATATGCACAATGCCACTTTGTCACACGACCTCACTGAACCCCGCAAACTCAGTCTAGCTATGCAGTCACATACTGATGGGGAGTAAAAATCACCTGAGTTTCTTATCAAACCAAAGACTAATTATCTAAAGCTACTAAAGTTAACACAACAAAACCCTTATCAATGACATGAAAATAAAAAATATAATATTCATAAATTCCATTATTCCTCCATTCATTCATTCATTCACATCTTTATCGTAGACTCAGGGGCCAGATCAAAGACAGGACATTATTCAGAATATGATCAATACATACAATATATGATCAAGGCTTAACAAAGAACCAATTTCTTACAAAGAGGAAACTATGCTGATGAAATATTCCCATTACATGACTGCGAGATACTCATTATACTCACTAATATGAGTCTCAAACTAACGTGTTGCGGAGTTGTATTCTTGTGTCCTGTGTGACAATTTTGGACTTTTGTTTCACTTTTTTTGGCTGCAACTTCGGTTCTGTCATTGAATTTAATATTGGAGTATAAAACAGGTTTCAAAGCGGAAGGCTTTCAATCTTATCAGTCCAACAAGTACAAGGCTTTAGTGATCCCATCCGCCTCTGTGCGTTTGATCTGGTGATCTCGTATCTCAAATATGAGATACGAGATACGAGATATAGCCCTGTCAGAAGTCACTCACCTTCCTAACACAGAAAACACAGAGTTAACCCTTAAGTTACCATGCTAAGTGCAGTCCTGCTTCGTAGTACAAGCCTCAGATCCCATCAGTGATATCAGCTATTGTTCTCTTGGCTCATGCAAACTGGATGAAGCTATTCAGCCAAGCTGAACACATCATGAATTTGTACATCCAATCAAACTAGACCACACAATACCAATAAGAGGGTGTGGTACCCATAATCTCTCTTTATCACCCAAGCCTGCTGGTTAGGAATGATTTAATGATATGCTTATCATTTTACAGCTTTGAAGTGAAAGGGACTCCTTCAGCGCTCAGTCTGAAGGGTTGAAACATAAAGTGCCATGCCAACAGAAGCAGAATTTAACAGAAAGAATAAAGGACTGTACTTTGTCAGCTTGTCCTCTGGACAGGGTGGGGGTTAGGGGAGGTCTGTCTTGACTTTCTTGGACACACGGACATCTCCACCACTTTGAAATGATCTCTTTCCCTCTTTGGCTTTGCCCTGGCCACTCACAGCTTTTGCCTGCAGGTCATTGACAGCAGTTTTTACCTGAGAGGGTTCAGGAACCTGCATGGATTGGATGCAGGGATACTAGAGGGAAGGACATGGGACACTCATGTCTTGTCATGGACATTAACGACAGAATTTCATTCAGCATCATAACAGTCAAGGCTGAGGGATCTCTGATAGATCACATCATCCTGCAGGATCCTGCTTTCAGATCTACAGTGTGCTGTGTCGATTCCTTGCTGAGGATCGGTTCATCATCAGCCAGTATTTGTTTAACGTAGTGAATACAGGCTGGGGTCAAAACTAACAATGTTATATTCAAATCTATCAGTGCTATTTCAGCAAATTCAACACTTCTGTTATCATTTAATACACTGAATATTTCTATTTTTGAATGAATTCATGACTTTAAGCCTTCAGTGTATAACTTGTGTCTCTGTTCTCTGATCGTGGGGAAAATTACACAAACACAGCCGCTGTAGGCTCAGCCATGCTCCGCTGATGCTGGAGTGCACTCCACCTCTGTGACTGCACCCTCATTCAGCTCTCACTGCCCTTTGACCTGAAATGGATCGTCACCAGTGCGGCGGCATGGGGGAGTCGCCACAGACTGGAGATTTAAATCACTTTCATGATGGCTTTTACATTTTAAAGATTTAAAGCTAAATCATGTTCTTAAAGACAAAACCCACTGACTCGATTTTCACATGTCCAAAGATCTGCACTTTGATCATGCGTATGCCAATAACACCCACATTATTACATCTTCATTTTGCTGATGAAGACCATGAGAAGTAGTTTAAAGTCCAGAAAGAGAAAAAAAGCAGCAGAATCTACATCAACTGCAACTACTCAGTCATGACTTGTCATATGAGGGTACTAATGGTCATCAGCAGCAGCTGTGTGGCGTGACAGCTAATGAAAAATCTGGAAAAATACAAGCAAGATAATCCCGTCATCACTGTGTGGGCAAAGAGACTAAAAGATCATCAGAGTGCAGAGTAAAAGTCACAACATTTAATTCATTGATGACTTACCTCAATGGGTTTTTAGAAACAACTACAACATGTTACATGAACATTTGAAAATGACACGAAGGGAAGACACATCAGCCACACAGTGGAAGAAGAAGAAACTGGTTAGAGAGATGTCACAAACAGGAGGAGAAATCACAGTTATGCACAAACGCAGGAAACAGAAAAAAATGTGTAAAGGAGCACTACAGAGAAGAGCCTAAACTCTACTGTAGTTACAATCATTTTGTCCATTATTTCACAGAGAAACTGTTTCCACAGAACATGGGTTAATATGCCGACAGACAGGAGCAAGACATTTACTCATGTTACGATGTTACAACTCAAGTCAGTCAGTCTCTTCTGTTAAAGTCACATCACTTTGTGAACAACCAAGCTGGCTCAGTTATTTCAGAAAATTCAGAGCGTTTGACTTTAGCTTACCCTGAGCTTTACCTTTTCTACCTTGCTCTTTGGTAATGAAAAGCAAATACAGGGAAAAGTTTCAAGTAGAGAGAAACTGTATTTCTGCCAACTGGGAAGCGGGAACTGAAATGATCAAGCGTCTCAATGCAGGAAATCCTTCCTAACTAATGACAGATGCAGCTTTTGGTCCTTTTAAGACAGGAAGTAAAATCAGTGTGCTATATATCATCTGAATTAGAATATATTGACCAAATGTATTACAGCTAAAAGAGAGTCTTGCTGATGTTAATTTACACACTGCTGTGGAAAAGGTGTATTTATAAATATCATTATTAGCTTTCATTAATTTGCAAATATGAACTTGGTTACGAACTAAAATATTTGCATTTACACAAATAAATATGCTACTTTGTTTATTTTTGCCACTGTCTGGTTTCAATGCACAACTGTGATGAAACTAAAAGGCAGCAACATAATTTGAAATGTGAAGCATCTCAGGACTCTGACGGAGGACAGCTGGCTTTCATAGGACTGAAACAGATACGCTCGATAAATAAAAGAACAACCCGACACCCAGAAAATTCTACTGATTTTCTCATAATGTAACAACACAAAGAAGGTCTTATCTTTTTCAAAATAGTACCCACCCTAAACCAAAAAGAGGCTTTTTAAAACTCTCACACCACAGAGGAATGTTGGAAGAACATGAGCACTGGAGAAGTGAGTTTCAGAACAAACCTTAACAACATAATACAATAATGCAGACACAGTGGACATCTGACTGACTGACTATGGGCAGCTTTACTCACCACAGCAGCTCCACTCCCTAAAGCCTTCATCTTCATGCTGACTGTGTGAGTCTGGTTCTTCAGCAGAGGAGCTTTGCGGCCCAGCTTCATGTAGAAGTAGGTGGTGTACGGAGTAAAGCTGAAATCCTCTCTGTAGGCAAGAGAAAGCAGCCAAAAGGACAGACAGGACAGATCAGTGTCAGACAGAGACTAATCTGTCTTTCTCGTCAACATCCAGTTATTAGAATGCATCTAAGAGCAGTACTGTCAGTGCAGTGCTGTCCAAAATTAACAAATGTGTCTATACTGATAAAACCTTTGCATGTAAGGCACAGGTACATCCTGTTTCAATGAATATCTTTGATAGCATGCTACAGCTAACACATCCAAACCAGCAGGGTCCATAAAAACTTACCATCTGTCTACAGTTACTAATGAGCTAAAGTCAAAATGTGTCTGATGTATCCTTCTCTCAAAACCTATTTTTGAGACTAAATGTAGAACAAACACAAACAGATAACTGTTTGCTTGCTGTTGAAGTCACACTGGTAATCCAGAGAAAAGTCCAGTTCTAAGCAAACTTTGCTAGACTTCTGGAATAAAACTGATCAATTTGTTAAGATATAACTTATACATACACATGTGCTAAATAATCCCATTAAACTGCTCAGTATTTGAGCGGGAGGACTTAAATGGAGGAGCCAAATAACGCTAACCACAATGAAGCTGGTAGCCTGAGGGAAGCAGAGAGGACTGGAGAGGAAATGGAAGTAAAACTTCACAGAAAATGTGCTCAATTGAAACCACGTTACAGGCAAAGGAGCCACAGCCAAAGGAAAAAGACCAACAGAAACATCACGTCTTTGTAGAATCCAAGCTGCACTACCACTGTTAGGAAATTAACCACCCGATATACACAAGTTGATGGCAAAAACAGGACATAGAAAAAAGAAATGCAGCGTCAAGCCACTTCTAACTGAAAACATGATTTGAATCCATGGATAACAGAATGGATACAACAACAGAACATGACGAGTCACCCCAGATAGTCCTGCAGCAGCATGCGCACTATCACAGCTTCAGCCTGCAGTCGAGACAGTGTGGTGGTCTGGATCATCTTCCTGCGCTTGGCCGGGCCTTTCCCCATCCACGTGTCCACCAGTTTCAGAGGAGTCAGCTTCTCATCCATCGAAGCTGCTAGCTCCACAATCTGCACCACCTGCCTGGCATGCTGGGTAATGTCCACCGTGGTGAAGTCTGGAGGAGTTGAAGTCAAGTGATTTTCACACCTTTGAAGAATACTTGGCTCAAACATGCATCCACAGCTGAGCAATATGTCAATATACCAATATCGTGGTATGAGACAAGCTATGTCTCAGATTTTGCTTATCTTTATATCCTGATACGAAATTGATGTTTTCCAACTTCTATTATAGTACAGTGATGTCATTTTGAAATTACAACTGTTCTAATATTTGAACTTAAGCCCTTTAGTCATTCTACAAACATTACTGATGATTATTCATCAAAACTCTCTTTGTGTTCATAGTTTATGAAAGCACCAATATTCTTTCCCACAACAGAGTTACAATATCAGTATCCAGGTATCAGTCGTCAAAAATATCATTTCATTTAGTCCACAGCACCTTGCCCTACGTACAGCTATTTAGAATATTTTACAGAATTTTCCATGTGTGTGTTTTGCAGTTGTGTATATTTAAGCAGGGAAGAAAACCCTGTCTGTTCATTTTATTTTGATCACAGTCTGTTTAAATATAAAACCGCATGTGATGCATCAAAAGTGGCTTTGACTTAAAACTGAACATTCAGTCCAATTGTAACCTAGGTCACAATATTGTCACAATAATGTATAACGTAATTCTGTTTTTGTATAGTGACATTTTGTATTTGTATTGTGACACGCATTTCTTTCTCTGAATGTCTTCCTGTAAACGTCACATGCAAACCCTCGCGTGATTACGTTATTTCTTGTGTGATCACGCTAGCCAATCAGAGCCCATGATTGGCGTCTTATGCATGAAGTAGCAGCGACACTTATGCTCATTCAAACTCCGTGTAGCAGTAGAGATTTCAGCACGAAATCTCTCTGAACCTTTATTTTTCAACCTGTGAAAACAAGTTTATCTTGTGTTAAACTGGTACTCAGCCTTTTTGGCAGACGTGGTGAACGACCGTTGTACAGGAACTTGATTGAACGTGGAGTTGGTGAGTTACTCTGTCTGCTTTGTTTGTTCTGATTGTTACACCCGTGTTGCATCGAGTTGATGAGACTGTGTATTTTTCTTTGAATCATAATATTTAGATGACAGTGACTTTATCTCTGGAGAGTAATATACTGTTGATGTCCTAGGAATGTGGTTATTAAAATGTTTTCAAAACATTAAAACAATTAACTTTTGTTATGTTAAATTATGAAAACATTATACGATGTACACAGCTTAGGGTTCTGGCCTTGTTTTGTACAGGCCAGGTTTTAACCCCACAACCCTGAACTTCACTTGATGGCGAGCTGGATTTGTTATGACCAGGAGTGATTGCATCTGGATCATCATTCATCGTCAACCATTCATCATTCATCCATTTATCACTCATCATCGTATTCTTGCCAGACTGGCAGGGAAACTGACCTTTTCTTTATTCTCTATGGACTTCGAGTGACTTTGGGAAAAATAAAGACAATATTAAGTGAACTGGAAAAAAACTGATTAACTTGGTACCACTGCGGGAAAAGAACTGAAGTACAATTATTTTGTAAGAACTGAGTGAACGAACTGGAAATAGATGTGAATATTATTTTGTGTTGAATGATTGAATTATTATTATTTTATTTTTTGGGTTAAATGTGTTTTGATTTAATTGATGTGTTAATACTTGATGAACTTAGTTGTTTTCCCTTTTCATAAACAAATACAAACTCTAAACTGTTTCAAATCAAATATTGGTCAGTCTGTTCCTCCTCTACGAACTTAATTTTTCTTCTGATTTAAATACAGTCTGACTTAACTGTTATGTAACTGTGCTACACATTTCTACATCATGTATCAACATTTCGCCTGAAAACACTGAGATATGATATTTGGTCCATATTGCCCAGCTCTACATGCAGTCATGAATTTTCTTCAAACAAACCACAAAAAAACATAACACACCTTCTGCATGGCGGCAGTTATCACACATGTGGCTGCAGCCTTCATCGTCCCACACTTCATCAAAGTGAACAGCCATAAGAGAGCGCCGACACCTTCACACAGCAAACACGAAAGCCATGATGTGAGCACCATCATTACAGTGTGCCACGTGCTGAGAATGTGTCTTCGAGCTACCTGTCAATGTTCTGGCAGTAGTCAACCATCTGCTTCAGCTTCTGCTGACCAACATTCTCCATCACCACCATGGTGCTGATCCTGAAGATATCTGAGAATCCAAAGTAGACAATGCAGTCTGCTGACTTGTCATCTCGACCTAAGAAACAAAAACAGAAGGGTTTCAACGACATGTATTTGCACAAATATGACAGCAGTGTGAAGTGGTATTGTGACAGAAGTGAACAGTGTCTACCTGCACGTCCACTTTCCTGATAGTAGTTCTCGATGGACTTGCTGATGGTGTGGTGAATGACAAACCTGACGTCAGGCTTGTCGATGCCCATGCCAAATGCAACTGTGGCGACCACAACCTACACAACCACAGCATCATGTACTCTTAGTAGTGTTGTCACGATACCAAAATTATGACTTCGATACGATACCTGTCCAAAATATCTCGAGACCAATACTAAAATGATACTAAGGCAAAAAAAAGAAACTTAAACACCAGGGAAAGAAATTAAATAATAATGTAAGATGACAGACATGACAGAAATAAAGGGTTTTGTTGAAAGGACAACAGAGGATATGTATTTATGCTACATTTGAGCTGTTTTATTGTCAACTTATTAACATTATGAATGTAGGAATTAACTTTTAATGGAAATCTGACATTTAGCCATCAATGCACACAAGTGGCACCTTTTACTGAGTGGATTTCTTGAATGAAATAACTACTAATAGGAACTAATCCTTTAATCTTACACTATCAAATGAAATAAGCTCAAACAAAATTCTTTGATAGGTTATATTAATAAAAAAATCTAATTATAATTTTAACAGCTTAAACTTCAAAATCCAAATGAATGAATAAATTATGAATAAATTAATGAATATATATATATATATATATTAAGGCTGTCAAAGTTAATGCGTTATTAACGCGTTAACGCAAAATGCTTTTAACGGCACTATTTTTTTTAATGCGCGATTAACGCTGTGACATTTGAACCTCGGGCCACT